>OV816025.1:83123516-83566352 GCA_929113105.1 Agrypnus murinus | reverse complement strand
AACAATAGAGTGTAATTAGTGTTTTGGTGGTCGCAATTTAGTTTTGTAAAGGCTCTCGTTAAGGGATACAGTTATAATATGAATGACTATCGTAGCCTAGTTGAAATCGTATAACGTTAAACAAAACTTAAATAAAATTTAAATCGTACGTTTTAGTGGATGTGGCTGTTAATAAAGGCAGTCTTTTCTTCCTACAAAATTATTCAAACAAGTAATTTTTATTTAAGTTATTTGGTGGTATTGATTATTTGAAAGAGGGAATATTACTAATGACTCTAATGAGTATTTCTCTAGTAGTACAGTATTGGAATTTTAATTTCCGCAGTTTTGGGTTATTAGTGATTGTAGAATTTTATGAAGTTTTTCCAGTTTCTACAGTTCAGTGACAATTGTTTATACCTGTGTTGGTAAAGGGCAATATAGTGTAAGTTTGTTCTGATTTAGTTTTGTGAATTAAACAATTTGAACAAGGTATTGTGAACTACGGACTCTTTGAATTTTGTGAACATTGTGTAAGTAGTATATTGTTTATGTACCGATTATTGTTGTTATGTTGTATGAAAACGTTCCCATTTGATAAGAATTCTTATGCAGGGTACTGTGATTTTACTTAATGATTTTTTGACTAGTTGTTATCTTTTCCAACGTTTTGGTTTATGAATAAACACAATTTTTTAAACTTAATTAGACTGAATAGTATTGACCCATATAATTATGAAAGTCTTTATTTATATTTTATCCAACCTAACTTTGACATCATCGAATATGACTAACAAGTTGAATTAAATTTATTAGATCTGACTCCAGTTTCTGGTTAATGGTGCCAGGTCATTATTCTAATTACCATTATTACCAAACTTTCATAATCAGATGGCACCCAAGTATATGCATTTTATTGTGACTTAAAAACCTTTTTTGTACGACCATGCTATTTCGGATTGTTTACCATACTTGGTTTTAGAACAGTAGGTTATATTTACTGGTTGCTAAGCAAAAACGCGTCGGTAAGTAATTACTTACCGATCAGTTCTGTCAAAAACAGAACGGTAAGTAAATTATATGTAATTTATAAAGTAAATGCATGATCTGTGGATGTCTCTTTCGTGAAAATCATTATTTTATAAACACTTAATTTGGCTCTTTAAAAAAATGTATGTTTTTTATTTAAATTTGCTGTGAAAAATATCCAATAAATAATAGTAATAACAAACGTATCCATGGTAACGACAAAAATAACGTGACATTCAAAAATAAAATTACAAACGTATCCATGGTAACGACAAAACCTACTTAATGTTTGGTGGATATACAGGGCAAAAATGAATTATTTTAAATCTATTTTTTTACCATCTTCGGGATATTTCCTTAGTTAATACCTTTGTATTCATAGTGATCGTACAAAAAATAGTGTAAGCATCTCAAACAGTAAGGAGTTTACCGATCTACTCCAATATTGGCGACTTCGCTTCGCTCAGTCGCCAAACATTGTCGTCGATCGGTAAACTGTCCTTACTGTTCTTGATACTTAATATACTATTTTATCTTTTCTTTAACAATTTGAAGCTATTGGAAACAATACCTACATCCTGAAATTAAATTTGTAAAGATAAGATCTCAAGCTGGGGCAATTTTAAGCATTACCGTAACGTAAGTAGTATAATATTTTGAAGATTTTAAATGTAAATTTAGTCCGAAAGAATAAGCTGCGTTTCATACGAAATTAATGAAGGATACCGACTCTTTTCAAACATGTCAGATATTGCATCTTGTAATCTCTTTTTCTATTTCTAGCAGCGTCTTCGGATCACTAAGAAGGTTACCGCTTTTAATAGTTGCAGATACCTTGCAAACGGCACTTTTGCCAATATCCAAAACCTAACTACCCTTTACAAATATTACTTTTTAGAAACAGATCATAAAACGAATTGTATATTTAAAACTATTCTATTTTAAGACTCACTTCTCGTACTGAAGTTAAGACCGACGTAAAGACCAAGAATTATCATGCTCTTTCTGAAAAAAATAATTAAAAAGGCTACCGTAGTTTTTAGACTGCAAACTGAATGGTTTTGGCATGGTAAAAGAACAAGGTAAAATAGATTATATTGTATATAAATAAAATATTAGCTAATAAGCTCTCTGACGTTTCAACTTGCCAAGATGACAAAATATTTGTATTGATACAACAATGGACAATTTGGAAGACGTTTGGAAGATAATAAGAACGTAGTAATCGTAATACCAATAAAAAATACATTTCTTAGTCGTGAAAGTATTGGAAGAGTTGCGAATTTACGTTGGTAACAGATTATAACGTAAGACCTCTGCTTGACCGAATGATCTATAGAATTTACTACAAAAAAGGTCCTATTTATTTTTTGTCTATGATAAATAGTTTGCGAGATGCCGAGGATGGAAAAACCGCGAATTATTAAAATAGAGTTTTAATGGTATAAAATTAATGTTTAATGTTTAATGACATGGGTTCAGACCGAATATTAAATGTCTGTACAACATCTAAGAGCAGTGCTGTATTAAGGGTTAAATTGTCTGCTGAGGATATGGTGGGGAGGGGGGTTGTAGGGCAGATGCGCGAGGGAAGGCCGATTCGAATGAGGTCTAGCACGTCGTGTCTTCATTTTAGCAAAAAAAGAGCCAAACAAAAAGTTGAAAAGAAGCTAACATCTCGCTAACATCTATATCCCATGCCCTCATTGCTGCCAAGAAAACAGATAAAAAGTTTGTGCACCATTTAAGATTTTGTCAACTGAATTTGCAGCATAAACTAGCCATAACACTTCTTTCAGCCCAGACCATGCGATTGAGTAATCTGCCGTAATGCATTACTTGTCCGATGTTCAAATGTCTGTTCAAAAAGTTCCATAACACTAGGTGGCCTAATTCTGTGTCAGAGGAAGCCGATTTAAGCCTGTGGGGCTCTTCAAATGGTGGGAGATCTGAGACTGCGGTAATGCATTTGATGCCTCCCATGCTCTGAAAAGTATTCCAGCCATTGATAGTGGAGACATTGAAATCGGCATTGTCGAATA
Organism: Agrypnus murinus; assembly: GCA_929113105.1. Taxonomy (NCBI): domain Eukaryota; kingdom Metazoa; phylum Arthropoda; class Insecta; order Coleoptera; family Elateridae; genus Agrypnus; species Agrypnus murinus. Next base: position 83,563,302 of record OV816025.1, on the reverse strand, counting down.
CATATTGAGAATATTACACTAGGGGCAGGCTCTTCAGTGTGGTAGACAGTTAATAGCTCCAGCTGTTGAGCTTCGTGATAATCCTTCTACCTGAAAAGTTTTACTTTTGGATTGTTGATAATTTTACACAAGGGTATAATAAAGATTTGTATCGCTAAAGTAAATTCCAATTTACACCTTTTTTGTGAGTTGAAAATACTTGCACCACAGATTGTACTTTCTCTTTACTTCCTAGATTTTGTCTTTGTCGAACACCGACTCTTTCTTTTCCCCATCTGCGCATTCCGCCGGTCAAGCTGCATTTGACGGACAGCACTAAATGTATAAACCAACCTTCCACCTTCCCTTCTAAAGAATCGCCTATCCACGCCTTCACTCGTAATTATGATGACATTTAGCATAGGTACTAAGTAGGTATAATAAAGAAAGTAAATAATCTCTAAAACATATCCGACGTATTGACGTAATGTTATAGTTATCTAATTTAAAATTACCTAATTGAGATTTTGTGTAATTGGAATTGGTTTTAAAAAGGTAGTTTAGAAACAGTAAAATATGCAAGAAAATTTTATTTAAACTTTGTTATTAAATAAGATAAGGTAGTAAGTAGTACATACTATTTTCATTAGGGTATATGAGTAGGGGTAACCACATGGTTGCTGAATGGGTAGTTAAGCCCACAATTTCGTGTAGTCGAATGTATAAAGTAATCGCAATATGAGAAAAGCCTGTTGACGTCACATGCGTACTAGACGAAACTACGTTCGAACTTAGTTTATTATTTTAATAGGGATATGTTTTACTTGTCAAGTCGTTCAATAGCGATCGCCTTACATTAACCTTCATCTTTCGTATAGTAGTAATTAAAAGCAATATTTGTTACGCCACTACTGCAGTGTTAGCGCGAACACAACGCGCATCTTTTATGACGTCAACAGGCTTTTCACATTTTGCTACTACTCTACCTAACCGTACCGTAATTTTATACCTATACATATTCGACTACACGAAATTGCGCACTTAAATGCCCATTCAGCAACCATGTGGTTACCCCTGGTTATGAGGCTTATTAAAATAGGTACCCGGGTGCCCCATTATATTTTGAACCCTTTATAAATCTATATAACTTTTGAATTAATTGAGATAATGAAATGCGCTATTCATCAGTCTTCTTATTCTTTAAATTTTTTTTTATATATCATTTGCGGTTAAACCGGAAATAGGCAAAAAGACAGACACTCTTTGAAAACTTTGAAAAATAAGAAGACGTGAAAATCGCATCTCATTATCTCAATTAGGTCAAAAGCTATATACGTTTCTAAATTATAAAGTTAAGTCTGTAATATGTTATGTCAAAATATAATGGGGCGTTCGGTATGTAGGTACATACAGGAACTGAGCAAATAAAACCAATCATTGCACGAAATAAAAGCAAAATAAAAAAAGAAATAATAGAACATATTGCACGAATTCACATTAGATATGTAATAAACCATAAACAGTGGCCGGATTTCGGGTCTATTATTGGGGATGCAAAGTCGTGCATTTTACATAAAACGAGAAAGTAACTATCGTAAACACAAATACCACGATTCCGGCAGTCAGTACAACGCGATCACGTGACAAAATGGGCCAATAAGAATAGTGGATGTGAATATACATTGGTGCACGTCGGACGTATTTCTAGCCACTTCGTTTAATAAAATGTGTGAGAATCTTACTATTATGATTGATTATAGCTTTAGAGTAACAGATAAAAATATATATTTTGTCAAAGTAATTTATATTTACCAAATAATGCAGAGATTTTGATATTGAAAACGTTCTGTATATAAAATTTAAAATAGTATGTACAAAAAAGTATATTACAAAAAATTAATAAACACATTTTACTAGTATATGGTTCGGCGCTGGTTAATTTAGCTTTTAGAATTTAGTGCCTACGCTATATAGTTAACGTAGGAACTAAATCCTAAAAGCTAAATTAACTCATCGTTAGTTCTAGTTTAAATCGTTGTGCTAGAACGGCATCTCCTCTTGTGACTACTTTTTTTACGCTTGTGGCTCTTCCTTCTGCTTCCACATCCACGTTTAGATCTCTGTTTATGTCGCCTGCTGCTACGACTTCTGCGACCTCCTCTTTTGCTTCTTCTTTTTGTACTTCTGCTTCTTCCACAACCACCTTTCCTGCTTTTACTTTTGCATGAACTTCGTGGTCTACGAGGAGCGCTACAAGCTTCCATATAGAATCTGGCACGCTTCTTTCTGCTCATTGAACACCATGCCCTTGCACCTCTTTTGACAATCTTTGTGGCAGGCCAGCCACAATGCTTCATGCGATAGTAACGCAAAAATGCAAGAAAGGGATTTCGTGTTCTCTTACCAGGACAACATTTTCTACGGCCTTTGCTTCTACCTCGGCTTCTCCTTCTACTTTTACCCCGACTTCTCCTTCTGCTTTTACCGCACTTTTCGGTGGGTGGAGCTGCTGCAGGTGATTGCTCATCACTAAACCATCCCATATCTAAGAAGAATGTATTTCACAATCCACTTTGAATTTTACATTTGTTAAAATCAATATTTTCCTAAATTAAATTGTTAGCTACAATTTTACAAAATAATTATTTTCCGGATTTATGTCATACTATAATTTTTGTTTCATATCTGACTGTGTCTGATATCTTGATCTTATTCCTCCATGCTTCATTGTGTTTAAAAATTACAAACCACCTATTTCATAAGTACCGTAATCCATAGGGCACATGGACATTATGTCAACAGACATAAATCGTTAATAGCTGATGGCATTCTGTTGAAAACGTTGTATTTGTGGAAACTAAATCGAAATTTAAGACTTTGGGGACTGTATAGTGTTTAGTTTTTTGTTGCTTATGTAATAATGCCAAGTTTTAATCTGTATAAACAGCAGTGCGAAGAGAGTAAAATTATTCTGGAAACGAAATATAAAAGACGACATCTATGGTTAGATTTAATTCGTCGGCCTGATTTGCCTCCAAATGCAAAAGTTTGTGATGTAAGTATACACATTAGACCAATAAATCGATGAACCTTAACACCGATAATTTCCAGATTCATTTTTCTGAAAACCAATTGGAAAATGCAAGAAATGATTTGTTGAAAAAAAACTGTAAACGGAAAAAAGATTGAGGAAGTAGACCCTATGGGAAGAATGAACGGCCGAAAAACGGCCAACGAATGGACCTGAGTATGGATGTTCGTTTAATGTTAGCAATGCACAAATGGATGAGCCTGATGAACCCCACAGTGTTGGAACTCAATGAGACAGTAAAATAATTAACTACTATTGAAGAAGTACAGCAAAAGTTAAAAGCAGTATTAAAAAAGGTATCGGCAATATGAAAAAAAAAACTAAAACAAAAAAGCCAAGGGAATCCAGAAAATAATTTCAATAAAGATCAGCTGGAATTTCTGGAAACTAATAACTGCAGAGGGTCAATCTGATCTGAACAAACAATAGCGAAGGCATTGAAATTGTACATGGCATGTGGAACTAAGAGATAAAAAGAAATTCGAAAACAAAATCTACCATACCCCAACCCCCGAACACTGCAACATAGAATTAGGAATTTGAAATTCTAACCAGATATACTTCAAGAAGTCTTTAGTGTACTTAAATAAAAAGTAAGTATGGATGTGGAGCAATATAAATTTTGTTTTTTACAGTACATCTGATTGTTGTCTAATTGACTATTTTGGTTATAGTTGGAGGATTTTGAAGAGACAGAAAAACATGCAGCGCTAATCTTCGATGAAATGGCAATAAACCTGACCTGCAATTTTATCCTACTTTGTCTGCGGTGGTCGACCGACACTGAAATCCTTAAATGGTAATCAAGCTGCTACAGAACTGGCCACTCATGCTTTGGTCTATATGCTTGGTGAAATTTCAACACGATGCAAGCAGATAGTAGCGTATGATTTGACGGCAAACCCTTTTGATTGCCACGAAGTGTACAACAGAATAGTATAAATAATTCATCACTCACATGCCATAGGGATTACTATTCAGGCTGTGATATCATTCTGATATGGGTCCAAAAATCGAATTTTGTGGAAAATGCTTAATATTGTTGCCGGAAAACGTAGTAAAATTGTAAACTCCATTTAGCATTCATGTTATACGGACAAACAACTATTTTTACCCCAGATTTAGTGCACGTCTTTAACAATCTTGCCGCTGCTTTAACAAATGGTTATAAATTTGTTTTGCATCCTTCAGTAGTTGCAAAATATGTTTTACCATCAAATAAGGTTTCTATTGCACCAATTAATGAATTATTTGAAATTGATAAGTGATGTGGTAAAACTGTGCCCAAGATTAAAAGAACATGTCATAGACCCATCTCATTTTGACAAAATGGATGTAGGTGTAAATCTCGCACTAATTAACTATGCTATTGCAGCAACAATTCTCCGTAGTAAAAGAGAAAAAAGAACCGACGAAAAACACAAAACCAGAGCATGGTTTTTACACACAATGTACAATGTAATGACTGGTCGTCATCACACTTATGCACTGTCTCTGAAACTATGGTCTAGGTGTTCGGGAGACCACACGACGTTCACCCTTAAAACTGACTGTCTTTACCCTATCCCAGTTTCCTTGGAAACTGGGCAATGGATGAAGCTGTCAGATCAAGTGTGTGGTAGAGAAATTCGTGAGAATTCTCGACGGTTACTCATACCGATCAGGGGGAGCCCTGGTATATGAGACCGGTGTGGGCGGATTCGAATCTCGCCTTAGATAAGGTCATTTATGGTCACCGACGGAACCCGCTGTTTGACCGAGGTCATTTATGGTCACCAAAGAAACCCGCTGTTTGACTGAATCTTAAGTGCGGAGAAGCGAAGTGAGGTTTATCCCGCTGTTTGGCATATGGGAAACTGCATGCCGCCAGGTAAATGTGCTTAGGAGCTATCCCGACCACCCTATGATCCGGACTGCAGCCGGGTACAGTGATTGGGAGAAGCTCTGAAAGCCATTACACTTAAGGATAGGTGACGCGAATACATAGCCTCTCACAATCAAGACAAGTTCACCTAAACGGGTACACACTGGGAGTCTATAACGTGTAGACTTAAACGAAGCTCTGTCGAGGGCCCACCAAGCCTATATTTTGGTAAATCGGGGTGGCAAAACCATTAAAAAACCAAGTCCCGCCACATTTGAGGTTGGATTCGATCGGGCAGTGGCCCCAACCCCTGTCTCGGGGAGGAGCTTATGAAGGTATGAAAGAGGACTGGAAGGCTCTCTCTATACAACTGAGTTAAGTTGGGGGAATAGTCCTATTGCTGGACGAGGTACTTAGCCCCGTATGAAAGAGGACGGGAGGGTGCCGGCGGGTGAGCACGTGTTAAGTCAATCGCTCCGGTACTAGCCTGGATAGCTAGTAGAGGGTGGATAGGCAACCTCGCTCCTACCAGTGAGTTACTGGGAGCAATTGTTCGCAATTGCGCGCTGATTGGGCGTATCCCAATCACTTCCTCTAGGAAGGAACGTGGGGGTATGTTTATATAGGAACCCCACGTAAATCAATGACAAATTCTTGTCTCTGAAACAGAGAGGGTTCGGTGTGGGTGGATTGAATCTTACCTGACGTAGGGTCTTTTACGGAGGTAAGTATCCCGCTGACTGGCCTAGACGAATGGAGGAGATTCGAGTGAGGTTTATCTCGGATAGGGAGTTCGCTAGCTAACCCATGAGAAACTGCATTCCACCAGGTTGCGTCTCGGAGGTAACAGTACGGGGGTCTGGCATATGCTGTCAGTTCCAGCGTCGGATTCCCAGAAATCGTCTAGAGACCTACACTTAAAGAACGTTGAAGCGAAGAGACATAGCCTCTCACGTTCAAGATAACTTCACCTTAACGGGTACACACCGGAACGTAGCTTTAAAAAGGGACCTTTAAAGCATCCTCGAAACGAAGCTCTGTCGAGGGCGCACCAGGCCTATAACTGGGAGATCGGGGGAACCCATTTAAAAACCAAGTCCCGCTACATTGAGGTTGGATTCGATCGGGCAGTGGCCCCAACCCCTGTCTCTGGGAGGAGCTTATGAAGGTATGAAAGAGGACTGGAGGGCTCTCTCTATTCAACTGAGTTAAGTTGGGGTAATAGTCCTATTGCTGGACGAGGTACTTAGCCCCGTATGAAAGAGGACGGGAGGGTGCCGGCGGGTGAGCACGTGTTAAGTCAATTGCTCTGGTACTAGCCTGGATAGCTAGTAGAGGGTAGATAGGTAACCTCGCTCCAACCAGTGAGTTACTGGGAGCAATTGCTGGCAATTGCGCGTTGGTTGGGCGTATCTCAATCACTTCCTCCTTGGAAGGAATGTGGGGGTATGTTGATATAGGAACCTCACGTAAAACATACAGACAATCTTGTCTCTGAAACATCAGGCTGAATGGACAAGCAGTCGTTCTAGATATCGGACTCACCAGGATCTGAGACTAGACCCAGGAGATAGAGGTTTGGCCGGTTTGGGCATCTATAGAAGTGTCGGGGAGCACTAGTATCCGAGACTAGCTTGTGGGCAGACCACACGGCGTTCATCCTTAGAACTGGTTATTGTCTACCCAATCTCAGGTTTGTCTGGGTAACGGATGACGCAATCAGAATGTAATGCGTGGTAGAGTTACACGCAAATGTTTCTCGACGATGACTCTAAAAAGTTGCGGAGGAAGCTCTGCTAACAAGAAGGTCCTATATTGATTCTTATTTATTCCGATTGGGTGAGTGCGCTCGCTGACCTATGGGAACTGCATACCACCAGGTAGAGTCTCGGATATCACAGTACAGAGGTGATTAATTACAACTTGTACCTATCGAGATCAATTATGCAAAATCAAATATCTTCAAGCCCTTTGTGAAGTATTATCTAATATAGAACACAGTAGTTTCTATGATATTCTGGACACCAATGAAGACCCAGGTGCCATTGTCGAGGGCGACAACAGTAGTGCTTACACATAATTTTTCTTTCATGCTAGAGATATGAATCTTTTGTTTAAAAAAGTATATATTTTAGTTTTTTTTTAAATCTGCCAGACCGATATATTCTAATTAATAGTACATTACATACCGAGGCCGAAAGTACTCCATTCCTGTCGAGAGAACAATATAGTTTACCGAGAGGCGATAGCCTCGAGGTGAACTAGTTCTCGAGACACAGGAATGGTACTTTTGCCGAGGTTTGTATACTATTTTATTCGCAATCGTCCTTTAAATACCGAATTATCTAAAATTCTTGACAGATGCAAAATGTCATCGGTTGGGATTGGCATAACGTATGTCGCCACTTACATCATCAAATTCGATCGCATAATATTTCGAGGATTTTATTGAATAGGAGTATTTATAAATTAATAATAATACCTGGGTACTCGTTCTTTAGCAGCCAAGGTCCGCAACATTACCAAACATGATTTATACAGCCATTTATACACCGCATTTGGCGATGTAATTTTCTGCGCGCCACCTAGTAGCTGAATTTAAAGACACGTAGAGGTGCGAAAATAGGTCGTTTCGGACCATGAGAATGTCAAAGTTACAAACAATGATGCATTTTCGGACCTCTAAATGGTCAGGAATGGACTCATTACCAATACGATTGCGAATAAAATATCTTATGTTTAATAAAAAAGTAACAAATCTGTTTTGCAAATTTTCGTCAAAAACCACAGATTTTTGGATTGTGTAAGAATCTTTCATAAACTGCACATAGTTCCAAATAATAAAAATTCTGGCCTTACATTAGTTTTTGGTTCTCCTAAGGGTTATAGTTTTTTGACAAATACCGTGTTTGACATCAACCCTTCAATTGCAATTTATATTTCTTAAAAACTTAAAACTTAAAAACGAAATAGATAAGAGAAATACATAAAAATTCTTCGATTTACTAAACATCATATTATTTTTCAAATTAAAGGCGATCTTTTCACCACCTTGTAACTTTATTTGGCAGTTGATTGTTATGGATACAATTGTAGAAACAGTTGTAACCATAGCAAGTAATTTCCACATAAATTTATGAGGAAGTGAAAAGACCTGTCCTATTATTACCTAATTTTGTCAAACTTCGTGTTTTTAAATTGGCATTAGTGCAAATGGATCCAACCAATCAGCGTCAATTCCCGCGTTGGCCCAACTCTTATAAGTAATATAGAGTGACTCTAACATTTGTTATTGAATAGCGCCATCTATATTATAAAGCTGTCCCAATACAAATCAACAAGTTACACCAACAAAATAATGTTGACAGCTGAGGCAGAAAATTTTCGACACTCGACAGATAACCATGTCTATTGGCGACCCTTCCGAAACAAACAAAATATGAAGATACTAATTAGTAGGGTTAGGAATGTTTAGTAGTGTTCATTCGGAATTTTTGTAATGATTGGTAATATTTGAATTTACTGTACTATTTACTGAAAGATCAGTTTGTACTTTAATGAAATTACTTTAAAAATGGATGATGATCTTGACAAGTTCCTTCTCGAGTTGTGCAATTTGCAAAGTGAGTTATTGTTAGATTTTCCTGGTAGGCCAAACGAAAGAGAATCTACTGACCACATTGTAAGTTCCTGAAAATCATACTTATATTGATTTCTCAACTAACATTGAAATGTTTTTTTTAAGAGTCCTGAGCTTATAAATATACCTAATGCTATTGGTCTTGTTCCGTTGCATCAAGCTGTCCAGGAAAATGAGTAATTTAAATTAACAAGTTGGTTTGTTATCATTCCTAATTTTCTTTCATTTGTTTAGTATGAAGAAAATAGAATATTTACTAAATCAGCCAAACATTGATGTGAATTATAAAAACAAATCTGGTCAGACGCCACTTATGTTAAGTAACAGCCTGTATCGAAGTGATGCTTTAATATTGCAACTTTTAAGAGCAGGTTGTGACCCAAACATTCCTGACAAATACAATGAAACTCCATTGCATACTGCTGTCATTCGTCCTGATAATACTATTATGCATGAGCTAATTAAATGTGGTGCAAACATAAATGCTCAATCAAAAGAAAAGTTAACACCTTTACATTTTGCAGTTCAATACAATAATGTAGAAGCTGTATGTTTGTTATTGTATTATGGTGCTGAAACATATGTTCTTAGTAAAAATAACATGACACCGTTTACTTATGCCTTATCATATAATCTTTTCGATATTTCCAAGATTCTTGTAAATTATTATTGTAGTGATATTGATGATAGTAGTAATGCATTATTTTGGGCTCTTCGGAGTACAATGCGAGAAATCCCAGAAGTACTCATCGAAATGGGTGCAGATGTCAATTATATTACTGCTCACAAAGAGACACTAGTGCAATATACTTTAAAATATAAAGATTCTCAATTGTTTAAACTTATGTGGAGTAAATGTGATGAAGAAATTATTGCAAATGCTCGTGAATCTTTATTATGGTATTGTCTATTTTGTTGTCACTTTCCTACAGAGCAATGGTTAGAATGTTTACATTTAATATTGGCGTCGCCTTTTGCTCATGTTTTTATTCGCAATTGTTGTTTTTATACGGAAGGCATCAGTACTGTTGTAGGGGACTTCTTAAGTTTGCCTCGAACTTATTCTTTAGTCCTAAAAGATAGATTAGGTATAATCTATAATTTGCTGAAAGTACAGACTGGAGTGTGTATTAATGATATTAAAATTGCATATGATATTTATGGATACAGCGATGAACTGGAGGCTTTGATCTATTTTTTTGATTATAAAGATCTAACTCAACAAGAGTATTCCGATTTTAATTGTTGTTTAATTCCATTTATATTAGGAAAGAATGATGATGAATTTAACATAAATAAGTTATTAGAAGACAGATACTTTGATGATAAAGCAAGAAATATTATTAAACTTTCACGATTCTTCTCAAAGTCATATTACAAAAGTAATCTAGATGGACATACTTTATTACTGTTACATACTTCATATAAACATGAAGCAGAGATTATTCAATCTGTAAGTGAAGTTCCATCATTGATTGAAATAAGTCGCGATAGATTGCGTAAATATATAAAGAATAAATACCAAATTGATAAACCCTATCAGTTCCTTGATATTATAAAATGTTTGCCATTGCCACGGCGTATAAAAGATATTTTACTTTTTAAAGTTTCAATTTATTAGTAATTTTGTGTAGGTTTATAAGTATTTTTTTATTGTTTCCAGCCTTACTTTGTGGAACTCCATAATCATGAAATAAATAAACATTAGTAAAAAGTTTCACAGTATTTATTAAAATATAACCTGACAATATTGTTTCGACAGCTATGCTGTCATTGAAAGGTAATATAAATATAAACAAACGCGTCGCTAAGGTAGATACAAAAATAGGTAACTAGATAAAAATAATAATCAGAATTAAATATCTAACACTTCCAGTAACAGAGAATTACTGAGCTCAAGTTGTTCATTCATTAAAGGTATGACATTTTACCTTGTTTTGACAGTTCTTTTGAGGTTATCAATGATTTTTTAATTCTTATTAATAGTATCCACCAAAACATAAATTTTACACTAGAAACAGAACAAAACAGGGCTATAAACTCCCTAGACTTAACTATCAAGATTAACGCAGACAATCTATTTGAATTTTTCATATATAGAAAACCAACACAAATGGACATAACAATACCAAATGAATCTTTTCACCATAAAGCACATAAAATAGCAGCCTACAGATCATTAGTACACAGAGCTTTAACTATTCCACTAACAAAGACGGATTTTAGCAAAGAGATATCAACCATTAAACAACTAGCACATGCAAATCATTACAATCCGAACATGATTGACACTTTAATTAAACAAAAAGATTATAGGTTAGCTATCAAAGGAATATATCCCATTGACAATCAAACAGAAGACACAAATTACATATCTATACCATATTTTGGCAAAATATCAGAAAAAATTGCACATATACTGAGAAAAACCAACAATTATAAAATAACATTTAAAACCAACAGTAACACTTTTTCATTTTTATTTAATGCTAAAGACAGAACACATGATATCATGAAATCGGGCATTTACTGTTTAAATTGTTCTTTTTGTAGTTCGGTATATATTGGACGAACACTTCGAAATTTTGACATAAGATATAAAGAACACGTATGTCATTACAAAAATAAACAAAAAAAATCTAATTATGCCAAACACCTTTTAGAACAAAATTACACAATGACTTCAAAATAATATTAAATTCCTACATTTTTGTAATAACAAACGCAAATTAGACATTTTAGAAGCCTTTGAGATATACAAACACAAACTCGGGGTACTTTTAATGAACGAACAACTTGAGCTCAGTAATTCTCCGTTACTGGAAGTGTTAGATATTTAATTCTGATTATTATTTTTTTATCTAGTTACCTATTTTTGTATCTACCTTAGCGACGTTTGTTTATATTTATATTACCTTTGATAATGACAGTGTAGCTGTCGAAACAATATTGTCAGGTTATATTTTAATAAATACTGTGAAACTTTTTACTACTCTTTATTTATTTCATATAAGTTATTAATTTATTATTCTACATTCCGTGTGGATTATAAATCCTATGGAACACTGATCATACCATACAACACAGAATTTAGCAAAAAGGTGACAACTTAAATGGGTGGTACATTTAATGTTCACCTAAGGCAATAAGACACGCTTATCCCACATTAAACGATCATTACAAGGCACGTACTGCATCGCGACTACTTCTGCTAATGTCTCTCTACGAAACATCAGAAGGAAATAGACTGAATTATTTGTATACTAATAAAAATACAAATGTAGCAAAAAGAAAATGTTTATTAGAAAAAAAAATTAAATAAATTGGATAGTTAAATAGTTATACAATGTGTAATAGATGTTAAATTGAACAAATTTGTATAAATAGTTGTGTAAATAAATGGCATTAAAAACAAAACTTCGTTACTATATGTATTAAAACATTCAATTTCTAGAGTAACTACATTTAATTGAACCTCATCAAGTATTTCCCCCTAATCGATAAACATATAGGTAACTGCCCAACACATCCAACTCATACATACAAATCAGAAAGAAGCCAAAAAGGAAAAGCCAGTGTCTAAAAAGAAGAAAATAGAACAATAGAGTTAAGTAAAAATTGAATATTGAACACAATTAAAACAAAATAAAAACATAGATTCATAATTCAGCATTTAATTCAAAAAATTCATTTTTCCATGAAAGAACATTGCTATCAGTCTAAAATTGCAATATAATAAGGGACGTTCGGAGAACATTCTTTATGAAAGAGAAACGTCCTGAATCACCTTTTTAACCCATCCTCCAATCAAATTAGCGCTTTAAATGAATTTAAAAGCGACCTTTAGTGGTGTAAAAATTTTACTTATATTTGTATTTGTATCTCCTTTCAGTTTTCTTTCAAAGCCCAAAAATACCTCGAAAACTATAATTTAGGTACTTATCCAAATTTCTCAAGCCAATGCAATACCATGATAGTTCTCAAACTTTCATCCTATTATTTTTAATGGAGCTTAAATAAAAAGTAACTTTCTCAAAACTCACACTTATAAAAACCTATTTGAGATCAACGATGAGTCAATCGAGGCTTTCTGGCTTAGCTTTATTGTCTATTGGAAATAACATCTGCAATTAATTTTGAAGATGTGATAAATGAGTTTGCTGCTTTAAAATGTAGATGAAAAATGTTGTAAAAGAGACATAGAATCATAGTCAGTCATTTTTGTTCTTATTCAATATTGTAATCTTTCGTGCAATAAATAAAATAGTACATTTGTTAGTAATTTTATTGTTTTATTATTATATAACTTGATTTGCTTTAGTGTATTGTTTGTTTTCTTGTGTTATTGTATAAATCTAAATTTTCATTAATTTATAGGATTTATAAACTTTTTTACATCTAAGTATAGGGGTGATACCATTACTTCTGCCCCGGGTGACACCCACCCTAGCTACGCCACTGCATGTTATGTAAACATTCTATTTACCGCGAATGATATAAAAATTCAGTTTCCAACGTCTTTTTCAAAGTTAAAAAACATAACTTCCTCACTTATTTTGTAGGAAATTTAGCGTACTGTTAGGCTGTAAAAAACATTTTTCGTTAAAAGTTGTCAAACATATTTTCTATGGTACTTTTACGAGGCACTATAGTATTACGTATAGCATGTTTCTTGTGATTTGCCCACTGTCCTTTAAAAGGACGTTTTCAGTTTAATTTATTGCTAGTTATACTAAGCCCAAGAGATGTCATTAAAGTAGATAATTGTACTAATGACTTCATTTGATCGGATGATTTCGTTATTTTAACGGTTTTTGTAACAGTACATTTAATGACAAATTTCCATTGTTGTAACAACGAAGCACTTAACCAGTTGGACAAAGCAAAAGTGAGACCGCTTTTCACTATGGTCGATGAAACATTTTTGGAAAATGCACCTTACTCTGAATATCATAGCGCCGATGAAGCCATGGTGCCTTATATTGGTAGGCACCCGTGCAAGCAAGTTATAAATGCCAAACCGATTAGGTATGGCTTCACATTTTGGGTTGGTGCTACTGATAAAGGATATACAGCATTGTTGAACCCTAGCAGGGATCCAACAGTAAAATAAAGAAACGAATATAAGGAATGAGTCCGTGGGTGGTTTTAGAATATGCAAAAGTTCTTTTTTCACGCTGAAGATTTTGCTACCATCTGTATTTTGACAATTTTCTCACTATTACTATATCATGATTGGATGGACTGGCTAAACTCGGTGTTAGAGGTACCGGGACAATTCGTGAGAACAGAATTAGAGTTACCGGAACGACTAGTAAAAAAAATGATGAGAAATAAAGAAAACATACATAGTATCGTATAAAATATAATAGTAATTTCTCGTTCGTCGATAATATCTTACTTAACTCATTTGTACCATAAATAACTATAATACTCTAACACGATGACTGGATTTTAATAATATTATGCAATGTAAGCTGGTGATTGGTTGTTATCTTTGAAGGAGTGAGTTTTTTAAAGATAACCCACGTTGCTAGGGGCAACGTAGGTTATAATGTAACAAGAGTAAACAATCGCTTTCCTTATTTAAAATGACCATAGTAAACATGGTATTTATATAGAGGTGTTGGATAATAGATATTTATTATACAAGTGTGGAATGTGCGAGATTAGGCACGCAAGAAAAAGTTAAAAAGTTAGGGTAATTTTCTTAAGTGCCTAAGAAGCAATTCCACACGCGTGTAATATAATATTTTATCCAAAATCGCGTGTAATTAAATTAAAAACATTAAAATAAAATTTATAAATTTTTGACCAAAATGTATTGCTATAGTAAAATTTTGTTTTCGTAATCAATTTGTGAAAAACCGTGAAAAACGGCGCAGAACTTTGAGATGGATGAAAACGAGACAGTACCGCCTGAAATTCTGCGTGAGGCTGAAGAAGCTTCATTACATTTAATACCCTTCAAGTCGAAAGAGGTGTACGACAAAGAGTACAAAAATTTCAACGATTGGAAAGAAAAAAGAGGAGTGAGTAGTGTTAGTGAAGATGTTCTCCTGTCATATTTCTTCAATGCCCGAAATAAAAGTGCATTATCGTCTTTGTGGAAGAAATTCTCTATGCTGAAATCTACGTTGAAAGTTTATAAAAATATTGACATTTTTCGATATGCCAAACTTATTGCATATTTGAAAAATGAATCCCGGAGTTATAAACCAAAAAAGGCGAAAGTCTTGGAAAGGCACCATATTGAACAGTTTTTGAAGGAAGCTCCGGATTCTGACTATTTAATGAAGAAGGTAATTTATATACATAAAGTTTATTAAATGAGGTTTAAGTGACAATTTCATTTTCATCAAACTCGATGCAAACAGTTAACAAATTTAAGTATTGACGACATAGAAGACAAAGGATCGTACTGGCTTGTGAAAATAGCCGACAAGTAGATAAAAATTGGGCATTTTGGGACCACCCCCCCCACTCCTGACCTTGACCTTGAACCTATCTCTCTCTAACACATGGTAACTTTGAATCTATCTCTGTCACCTAAACGTGGCAACACCGCATTCTCAAGGTCAACAATATGACAACAACGCATTCTCAAGGTCATCAATATGGCAACAATGTATCTTCAAGGTCATCAAAACGGCAACAATGTTGGTGACCTTGAACCTATCTCTCTCTAACACATGGTGACCTTGAATTTATCTCTGACACCTAAACGTGGCAACACCGCATTCTCAAGGTCAACAATATGACAACAACGCATTCTCAAGGTCAACACTATCTTCAATGTATCCTTCGGCCGTTTGCGACGATCTCCACCCACCTAATCTTTTCACGCTTAACAAATCGCCTCCACCGTTTGCTAACAATGTGGCAGATGAACGTCTTAGACTGTGACCAGTATACCGTTCAGATTGAGGCAACTTTAAATATGATGCAATGTGTGCAGGTATTCTCGAAAGTGTGTTTATACCCACAGGCAGTGTTGCCATCTTAGCGATTTTGTCGCTAAATCTAGCGGTTTTAAGCAACTTCAAGCGACATTTGAGAAGGATTTGCGACATGTCGGAATCCTAGCGGTTTGAACGTTGAACGAATCGATTCAAATGTTTTTGTTTTTGACGATTTAATTTAGACAATACAATATCCAACAGCGATCACATGGCGATCACTAAAATCCACAGCTTAAAATCGATATTACAGTTAGCTGTAATATATTATTGTTAGGTATTTTTTTTTTATTTAGGTATTGCTGATGTGGAGTTATTAGGAATATAATTTTTGTTACTATAATGTTAATTATTTTTAGAATTTTTATTTTTTTATAGAAAGTATATTTTTATTTTTTACGTTTTTTGTACTACTGTATTTTTTCAAAAAAAATCAAGCTCACATGTTCTACTTTTTCTTTAATCCTGCTCTATTTTTTCGTGAACTAGCGACTTCTAGCGGTTTTTATACGAAATTCTTGCGACATTCCATTTGAGACAGCTGGCAACACTGCCCACAGGTTGTCTTGTGCATTTTCCTGCTGACTATTCAACGAATAATCTCCGATGACAGGTAGTGACAGATCGCAAAGCCACATACTTTCTATCTAGTGTTTTTTTAATTTGACGTCAACGTAGGCTGTGAATAGTCGATTGTGAATAAACCAGAAAATGACATCTAACCTCACTTTTGTAATTTTAATTGAAAATTGGACAGAGGTTGGATTTGAACGTTTTGACAATGACATTTATTAATACGATCAAGATTCGTTCACAATCAACTACCCATAGCGGCCTTCGACGTCAAATTTAAAAAAACACTTGATATATAATTCAAGCGGATTTACAGGGTATCCTTCTGAAATTACACTAATACTTCGTGGGACGTATGTCTTGGTGTCGGAGTAGATAAAAACTGGGCGTTCTGAGACCACCCACACTCCTGACCTTGACCTTGAACCTATCTCTCTCGAACACATGGTGATCTTGAATCTATCTCTGTCACCTAAACGTGGCAATACCGCATTTTCAAGGTCAACAATATGACAACAACGCATTCTCAAGGTCGTCAATATGACAACAATGTATCTTCAAGGTCATCAAAACGGCAACAATGTTGGTGACCTTGCACCTATCTCTCTCTAACACATGGTGACCTTGAATCTAGCTTTGTCACCTCAACGTGGCAACACCGCATTCTCAAGGTAAACAATATGACAACAACGCATTCTCAAGGTCATCAATAGGGCAAAAATGTATCTTCAAGGTCATCAAAACGGCAACAATGTATCTTCAAGGTCACCCAATGTTGGTGACCTTGAACCTATCTCTCTAACACATGGTGACCTTGAATCTATTTCTGTCACCTAAACGTAGCAACAATGATCATCAATATGACAACAATGTTGTGACCTTGAACTGAAGGCCACTAAATAATGTATCTTCAAGGTCATCAATATGGCAACAATGCATTCAAGGCCACGCAGGTAACCGAATAAGGTATATATATATATATATATATATATATATATATATATATATATATATATATATATATATATATATATATATATATATATATATATATATATATATATATATATATATATATATATATATATATATATATTGGTTTAATCGACGTTGTCGGACCCGCTATATGGTAGGGTCGTTAGTAGACCCGTATTTTATGATTTTTAAAATGTGTATATTTTACATAATATTGATCTATTTCTGATAAGCAATATTTAAGATCCTCGAGGGGTAAAATATATGAAAAAAAATATTGGTGCCATTTGACAGTCGTTCTTGAACCCGATACATATTACAGTGTTTACAGACCCATTTGTATAATTTTAAGCAAGCCTACTTACCCTACCGAACCCAGCAACGTTGCCGAATGTATCAGAGATAAAATTACGACTGACGTAATGATTTCGGGATGCTAAGCACATAAGTGATCTTTATTTTTGTTGATTTGTTCGTAAATTCCATAAATAACCTTAAACGCAGAAAAATTAACGTTTTCCGTAAAACGATGTAACTCTGAAAATTATTATTAACGTGAGAAAATAGCATTGATCCTTTTTTGTTCTAAAATACATACGGTTTATGCAAATAATTGTTTTTTAATTATTTATTTTTAAATCATTTATTTTAACATGATTATTTTTGTTTACAAGAATACAATTAAAAGTTTCGAAGACACGTCATGTATATGTGTTTTGAAAAAATAAATGTTATAGCCAAATCTTTTGACCTCCTGAACATTTTACTGTTATGTTTCTAGCACAAATGAACAGTTTCTAAGATATGTATATTTTAATGCCATGGTAACGGTTCAGTCAAATTAGTAAAAATAGAGGGGAATTGAGGTAGATCCTTGGATTTTTGATAGGCTTTCTTTGTGATATGCTAAATAACCCCTTAAAAGTTACTACTCAAAAGTGGTGAACCAGAGAAGCTGATGAGGGTAAGCCATGCCCCCAGATGATTTTTACTGTTTCGGAAACTATTAGGTTTATCAAAATGGAGCCAGTTAGGTAAAATAGGATTTTAATTAACTTTCATACCAAAAAGCTAAGAAAACTTTGTGCATGTTGTCTTGTTTAGGCGATATTATCATTATAATTGGGGCTAGTCATATGGTAATTCTCGTATTGGCAAGATACATTTTAGGGGTATACCCTGTACTAATCAATCTTTTTAGTAAACCTAAAACGTACAGGGTACTTCAGGGTTTTTGGATCTCTCTTACTTCGTTCTTTATATTTATATTCGTAACGAGTAATTTTTTTCTTGAATGGTTTTTGTTTTGGAATTCTAAGTTCACGACTTGATTCCACGCCTGCTTTAAAATGTAGCTAGATATTTAACATTAAATGGAACTTCACCCATTTTACATGTAGGATATCTCGAGCAGACGATGCCAATTCCTGAGGGTCAATGCCTTTGATCAAAATAGGCCATTAAGCACAACATATCTATGTTCAAAAATAATTGTCCAGTACAGGGTATTCTCCTAAAGATATTCTTTTTACTGCAAAATTATCATAATACTACAACCAACAATAAATACAACATCGCTTCATGAATTTTGCAGAAGTGATGCTAAGGTTGCACTGCGAACTCAACTTTTTTTTTCTTAGCTAAGTACTTGATGACGAATACAAGATCGCAATAAGTTATGTTCTAAAGTTGCTCCGTCAAATGTATTGGTAGAAATTGTTGGTCTACATACAGGGTGTTTTACTCAACTTTCGCATAAATTGCATGTGTGATAGTATTCATCAATAGGAACAAAAAACTCTTTTTGTTTTTACGCAAATCGACAAAAATTTGCTAAAAATGTCAACTTTTGGAAACTGCTGGAAATTATAATCAAAACAAACTGCGACATCACCTAGCAGCAGCTGCGTCAATGTATCAGATAGACACATCCAGCTCCAAGTGTGATTTTTAGACCAGTGACCTGCTACCCACTTTTCAAAAACCATTCTTTTTTCGGTTATTATGAAAGATAGACACTAATGATTTTCAGCTTTTTTGTTGCATTTCATGTGTACTACCACCTATTCAGAGGATACGAATCTTAAGCGAAACATCCTGTATGATATATATTCATGCGCCAATTAAATAAGCTTTATTTTATCTAACCCACTTAACAACCAGTCCATAAACCTAACAGTTTTTGAAAATACAACGACAAAATCCATCTGGGGGAGTGGTTTAATATTGGTATTTTACAAAGTTCAGGATATTATCTACTCGTAAACATGAACAAATCAAGCATAAAGTTGTTTTCAAGTTTAGCTGACCAAAATACACTACATTTGATTAGTTTAACCTAGATTAAAAAAATAGCAGCTTCTATTTTTACTGTGCGTTTGTACGGTTACAAGAAAATTATGGAATGTTCGATCCCTACTTTCTGTTTAATGAATTTGAAGGTACAAAACAGTATACACTATATGGTGGTTAAGTGCCTTTAACAGAAACGTCGAAAGATAACGAAGAAGAGAAGAAGTTTTTTCAAACCTTGCTCAATTCCGTTATATTGCACTTGTACTAAGTTAAAGATCAATTTTTATTGTATTCTGATTCTGAAATAGATATTTGTGAATTGGAATATGTATTATATTCTTAGTGACGAATTGTACACCAGAGATTTTCTGATTACATTTGAAATATATGTAATTCTAAATATACCAGGCGCAAATCATATTAGTCCACCCTGTTTCATTTTTGTTAAAGAAAGTCCCACAGAATTTATTCCGTTTATCTTTTGTTCTATGAGGTGGCCGTTTCTTGTTGCTTAGTGAAGTGCTGCTACTGCATCTACCCCATACCAATGTTCATGAAATTCAATTGGGGATTGCAACATACACTTCCCCTCCGAACCTTTTGAGTGCCCTGTTTCCATTAAAAGTTCCATTAAGTAATCTTACAAATTACTGACGAGAAAGTTTTCCTTCAGTGTTTTAGCAAAAAAGTCACAAATGATGCTCAACTTAGTTCGCCCATTTTAATTTTTGATAAAGAACACCTCACGATTTTTACCCTGAATGGTCTACGACGTTGTTATTTATTGGTGGTATATAGTACATATCGTCGCCGTTAATGCATATGAACTTAATTCTTTGAAATGTTGTAACTAGCAATGTTGCTAGTTGCGATTTCAAAGAATTCATCATGCCATCTGTAACAAAGTTTTTATAAGCATTTAAACCGCGCTCCTGGAAAATTGCTAGAAAATAGTTCCACTAGTATGCATTAACGTCGACGATATGTATGAATGAGTACTGTGATCCACTGATAAATATGTATGTGTGAGTGTAGTATCCAATGCAACGATTATAAACAAGGAGTCAGAAAATAATTCAGAAACCAAATAGTTCAAGCATTCATTCTCTCATCTTGTTCAAAAGAATAAAGCATTCATTAACCACAAACAGTCTTTCAAACAAACAAACACAGAAGATATTACATGTGGTGACCGCCGACTTTAATTGAACACGCAACAATCTGTCAAGAAACTTACTTTTGCAAGCATACCATTCAAGATACCAGGATCCTATTTATGAAGCAGATGTCGAGAAATCAATTGGCATAATTCCCGTAGAGGATCAATACTCTCTCAGCATCACCACTACCAGTACATGGAGCAGTTCCATCGCTAAAGTCATAATCTATCTGAAGTCATGGTTGTATAAAGTTTTTTTCTGTTCTAAATTTATTCTGCCATCAAAGCAGACTATCTACAGCATTTAAAGAAAGTATTTCAACGCCTATATCATTACGGTTTACTATCAAATTAAAAAAAACAATCTTTGAAGCCAAAGAACTAACTTGTCTCGACCACACAGTGAACAGTGATGGAGATACGCCGCAAATTTCAAAAGGAGAAGCTATTCATAACTTTCCAATCCTTAGAATGCAACAAGAATTATGCCATTTCGTTGGCATAGATTGTCGATTTAAACCTGAGCTAAACCTATTTATTCCAGAAAAAGTTTCAGAACCCTATAAGAAACCCACACAACAGTGTGTCGCAAAACGTATAATTACAAATCGGTTGTTGTGAACTTCAATAAACGGTCGTACCAAAAATTCGTTACTTCGTGTGATCGGGAACACAGGGAATACATAGCAGATAAGCTCGGATGCAGCCCATTACAAATCCTTCTGATCTTTTTTTGTGCCGTTTATGTATAGAACGTTCGCAATTACTTTTTGTTACCTGTTAGACATATTTGTGTACATACATTTACTATTTTCCTTTTATGTTGCATATACGATTATGATCCAACCAACAACCTATAAGTCCAACAGAATCCTCATCCGTTCCTCTTAGGTTAAGTTTTGTAGTTTTTAGTTATTTACATTTTGCAACGAGCAATTATCTCATTCGATTCTCACGTTATTCTTATTAGCTCATTTCTATAGGTTAAGTTCTTATCATTGTAACGAACACTAACATTAAGAGCCCTGTACTAACTTTAATCAATTATAAAACCAGCCAAAGAAAAACACGCGGTTTTTTACGTATCTATGAAGTTGCTTTACAATCACAACCGCATCTTATGCGTACATTCACTAGTTCTTTCCAATCCTGTCCTCAAGCAAACTGATGGAAACGTTTTCTGCTGGAAAAATTCTAAAAAACAAGGGAGCAATAAATGTGATCATCACCGTTGCCTTGGATACTTTGTAGTATCCAAGGAAACGAATGTAAACGAGGGATCAGAAAATAATTCAGAAACCAAATAGTTCAAGAATTCATTCTCTCATCTTAACAGTAAAAGAATAAAGCTTTAATTAACCACAAACAATCCTTCAAGCAAACATACAAAGAAGATATTACAGTACTTTTATACTAAAAAATTTAATCAAGTTCTTGAAATTTATCGTTTGATTACTACGGAAAATGACATATGTACTTTTTCACCTTATTTGGAAACCATCCACTTTCCCCAGAAATTAACTTTTCCGTATTATGTTGCGTTGTCTCACTTATTCGAAAATCCTGTTAACCTTACTCATGGACTACATCAGATTATCGACCAACCTACAAGAATCACTAAGGACAGTGCTACACTCATAGATCTTCTTGTATCTAATGAAAAAACCATTGATGCCCAGGTACACCATGTTCCAAAAATAACCGATCACTCAATAATAACTGTAAATGCAAAAGTGAAAGAAAAATATGAAGAATATACAATACAACACAGAGACATGAGCAACTTCAATGAAATGCAATTTCAATTAGATCTAATGGATCAACCATGGAATCCGGATTGTACAAACACCAATCAACTAGCAGAAACATTAGTTAAAACCATAATGGACACATTAAACAGGCATGCTCCAACTGTTAAAAAAACCATTAAATGTCAATGGAGTTGTAAGCGTTGGTGGACCCCAGAAATAGCCTTGGAAATTGAAGAAAGGGACAGATTATATAAAACAGCAATCTTTACACAAGAAGAAAGTGATATGAATAGGTATAGACAACAAAGAAATGGAATTGTTAGTTTGATCAGGAACCACAAGAGAAATTATTATCAAGAAAAAATAGATGATATGAAAAATAACTTAACAGAAATGTGTAAAACAGTTAAGAATTAATTAAAAGAGGTCATACAGACAAAAATAGGAAGGTATTATTTTTGACAATGAGTTAGAAAAAAAGGAAATTCAAATTGCAGAAAAATTCAATATTTACTTTATTAACAGCATACAACAAATTATTACATTTAATTTAATTTAATTTAATTTAACCCAAATTGAAAGTGATTTAAGCCACATTAATGTACATCAATGCAAGTTCGAAAATTTTTACCAATAGAGTTTTTGGAGTTAAAAAAATTATAAACAATTAACCTAATAAGAATAGTAGTGTCGATGGTATTACAGTAAAGATTCTTAAATTAGCTTTCAATGTAATAGGACAGAGATTTTTGCATCTAATTCAAATGAGTCTAGAAAGTGGATCCTTCTCAGAAACCTTGAAGACATCCCATATTGCCCCCATTGAGAAGATAACCAACACTAACAAATGTGAAGAATACAGACCGATCAACATGGTGCCAACTTATGAAAGTTTTTGTGACTACATTGAAGTGAACAAACTGTTAACACCTTTTCAATCAGGGTTTCGTAAAATAATTCATGTGAACGTGTAATACAATCAGTTCTTTTGAAATGGAAAAATGCTATTTACAAGAAGAAGGTGATAGGTGTAGTTTTTCTAGACTTTAGACGTGCTTTTGAGACTATTAATAGAGATCGATTATTATTGAAATTAAAAAGATATGGGTTTGGCCCAATAGTTATAAAATGGTTTAGTGAATATATCTTAAACAGATTTAAAAAAACTAGATACTTTAATAGTACATCTTCAGCTAAAAAAACTACCTTTGGTGTTCCACAAGGAACTGTATTAGGCCCTGATTTATTTGTACTATACATAAATGATATTGTTAATGTAATTAAAAAATGTAACATTCAATTATTTGCAGATGACACTTTAATATATTTTATAGATGATGTTGAAAAAGTAATAAATATCATCAATGATGAATTATAGTAAATGTATATAACTGGTTAGGTAAAAATAGTCTTTCTTTAAATGTAAATAAAACAAAATTCATGATAATAAAAAATAAGTTTAACGAAATTGATACATCTAGTCATGTGGGAATACAAATTAATAGTCAAAAAATAGAACAAGTTTATGAGTGGAAGTACTTAAGCGTAATAATAGATTGTCACTTAACATTTTCTAGTCATTCAAACTATGTTATCAGTAAAGTTGCAAAAATAGTAAATTTCATGGGTAGAATAAGCCAAAATCCTAGCAAGTGGTCTAAATTATTACTATATAAAACAATAATACTTCCCCATTTTAATTATTGTGCTAGTATACTTTACCTCCAAAATAATACTGAAATTAACAATCTTTAAAAAAACAAAATTGTGCGTTAAGAATAATATTAAAATATAGTAGGTATACTAGCATAAGAACAATGTTGCAAGTTAAACCTTTGTTAAGTGTTAAGTAAAGTATATTTTATAATACGATGATAATAATATTTAAAATAAAAAACCGAATATATCCAGAGCACATTTTTAATGAATTACTATTCGTAGAAGATGTTCATGATCATAATACGAGAAGTAGAAATAATTTTTATGTTCATACAGTAACAACAAATATAGGACAAAATAATCTGTTTCATAATAATAATAATAGTTGAATATAATTCACTTCCAGCTAATGTAAAAAACTGTACATCTTTAACATTATTTAAGAAACAGTGTAAAAAATATGTAATAAATTACATTAATATTTAAGAAATTATAATGTATTATATGGAATTTATCTAGTTATATGCTATAAGTAAAGTATATTATTATTATTAATAAATATTAAAACCTTCAATTTTTCAAAGCCAGAGAATTATTTGCAAATGTGAGAAGCACTCGCATACTAGCTGATGTAATTCTTACGTCACTTTTCTCCATCAAATATTAAATGAGAGCTATTATAACCAAACGTTTATAAAACAAAGCTTAACATATGCGTCATGGCAATGTTGCCAGATCCAGGGTATAGGAAGTCTGTAGAACATAGCGGGTTTGATAGCGTCCTGTATAAAAATATACGATATACATTTGAGAAAGGCGCGACGCCCCCTATAGTTCATTGTGATGAACTACGATTGTATAAAACATTTTACAGACCCTACTTTTCCAAACCCAAATTGTATATTTTTTTATTGCAGTTTTAGGTAAACATTATCCTGTAGACCTCGAAAACATAGGAGAACGTTGCCAGACCCAAGCCCGGGTCTGAGAGCGTCGAAAATGGTCCGACAAGTCGGTAGAATATAGCGAAACGGGTGTGTATAAGCGGTTTGACAAATATATATATATATATATATATATATATATATATATATATATATATATATATATATATATATATATATATATATTGCTGTGGATTTTAGTGTCAAAATTTTGGAAATTTTGGAAAATTTTGGAAAATTCTAAAATCTTCGTTGAAAACTAACACTTTTGAAATATTTTTATCAACTTTTCCTGGTAAAAATAAATTTAAGTTATTTAATGGAGTGTCATTGATTTTGAAATCAATGTGTATACTTTTTAATAAGGTTAAATAATACATGTTTCTTTTTATTATCAAACAGCTTACTCACCGATTACTTAAGTATACGTAACATCCAGTGTGCGCAAGTTATTGTTGTGATGTAATTCAATTATGTATAATTTCAAATGAGTATATCGATGGGTTATGTGATTCTTTAAGGTTTTGTTTTTGTAAATTGTTCGTTATTATTGCGTAAAAGTACTGTGTAATAATGTGTAATAGATGTGTCATTTTTATAAAGAATATTAATCTGCTATTATGTATTATATGAGTGTACAGTTTGTATTAGTTCGTAAGGTGACGTCAGATTGTGTAATATAATTATGTAAATAGTCAATTGTATATAAGCTTAGAAAATTATAATTTTAGGAGGGTCAGTAAAATAAAGCGACGCAGTAAAGTCGTGTTAAAGACAATAATAAAATGTAAATAGGGAGTTCCTGATAGAAAGCGACGCAGTAAAGTCGTGTAAGAAATATAGTATTAATGTAATTAGACACTTACTGTTAAACGACGAAAGAGTAAGGAGTCAGTAAAATAAAGCGACGCAGTAAAGTCGTGTTAAAGACAATAATAAAATGTAAATAGACACTTCATGGTAAACAACGACGCAGTAAAGTCGTGTAAGAAATACAGTACAATGTAAATAGTTAAGTTAATTGAATACGGCAAAAGTATTAAAAAGGTTATAAATTGTAGAAGTGTATACGTTTATAAAGAACCTTTTAAAGTTAATTTACTTGCTAAGTAAGCAAGATAATAAATCTTCGATTAAAACCATCAATCGGTGTTTTATTTAATTAAACAAAAAAAAAGCAAATACAAGTTCTTCGAAAAAGGGATATTGTACCCGTTATTAAAATAAAACAAAAGTGAGTTACCAAAACCAAGAGTGTGGATGGTGTTATGTGGGAAAGCCATGCAAAAGGAAGGAAGTCAACCGGAATTGGAAATGGGCACTGGGACAACATAAAGTGACTTGCTCTGCCAGTTGGATTTGGGAAAGGATATAACAGAAAGGAAGAACCATCGCTATATAAAAGGTAGGAAACATTCCTTCTGTATTGGTATCTTGTGAAAGAAAAGACAATTTGTGAAGTGCAATTAAGTGGATTGAACAATTTAATAATAGTTAAACTTAATTTAGATTTCAATTTTAAAAAGTGATTTCAATTTCAATTTGTATATTTTTAAAACCTACAGGAATCCACATTCACCCTAAGATGAGTCTTTATTAAATTTAATTCTGTTATGTTAAGTTATTTAACTGGCGCCCAACTCTATTACGTAAACGTGATTTAGTCAGAATTCACGTAACATTGTTATGTAACTAATGCATTATTTAAAACTATTAAAAAGTAATTTTGATTCATATAAGAATACAAAGAGGGAAGTTGAAAAGCATTTCCAAAGTACACAGTCTTTAAAAAAATTAATTTATTTATAAATCAATTATCTACAATCTAACAGTAATTATTCGTTATTTGTAAGTATGTAATAAGTGAATATAAAAACAATATTTTATTTTTAATTAGCCGAATTCAACGCATATATTTTTATTTTGCTAGCCGAGGTGGGGCAAAAGAAAATCAAAATTATTCTGTTTATGCCAATTCATCGCAATATATATATATATATATATAGCAGGTTGCATGTATTTAAAATTCAAAATGTGTGTAGAAGCGAGCTTACAGAATACGTGCTTGACAGAACGAGTGTTATCATTTCGTAATTGGAAGGGTATACAAACTCCAAAATCTTTAGCTGAGGCCGGATTTGTCTACACGGGTTGTGAAGATAGAGTAGAATGTTTTTATTGCCGAGTGAACATTTTTAAATGGGAACCGTCGGATAGTCCAATCGTAGAACACCTGAAATGGTAACCACATTGCGTGTTTGCAAACGTGTTAGCACCCATAAACGTTGAAAGTGGTAGAGACGTTTACGGTTAAAAGTAACCAGATACAACATAGAATATAACGCGAGGGAACAGGGAAGATGTTACCAATCAAGGCAGTAATATTATTGGCAACCTTGTACGAGGGCGTAGTGTACGTTGCAAAACTTCCAGACACAACAGCAGCCTTTATTTCATACGACTTCAATACGAGCGTCTGGTTTGGTATGCAACCGGTGACGTTGCAACAAATGGGAATGTTTAAACACGAAATCGGCAATAGAACGCAAGAAGTACGATTCAGGGTCAAATTCGTGTACCCAACATATACCATGGATCGCGAGTGGCAAACCCTCGGGAATAGTCCGGTAGAACAATGTAAAGTCAGCAGCGAAACGTGTTACGCTTCCGTGGTGACCTTGGGTACCCTGTTAATCGCAGTAGTTGGTGTAAGCATGGGAATATATTATATCGCTCGTTATCGTTACCATTAAAGACCATGACCTTGTACCCCACCCGTAAACTCAGTATATATAAACGCATACGCAAGAACACTTCAGTAGTACAGCATCTACGCAAGAACACTTCATTAGTACAGCATCATGAACGTGGTAGAGGCAACCGTTTTACTAACATTCGATTTCGAGGACGACGACGATGAAATGCGAGACGAAGAACTATACGGTGGAAACGCCGAGAAAACTTTAGACCACCACAAAGAGGAATTCATTAAACGCGTCAAAGAGAAGAGTGTTCTTGAAACTGGTTATCTGGTATTTGCGCTAGTGACGTTTGTATATTCAATGGATTTAAATGGAGAAAGGATATGGTTTGACGGAAAAAGTGGGACAGCGCCGAAATAGTTGGAAGAGCCGTTACACGAATGGTACGATATAAATATAAAAATTCCCATCATGAGATGTATAGAGGAGTATAAGCCGGATAAGTTTCGAACGGAACATTTGTGTCGTATCACCATCTTAACAGCGGAGAGTTAAAGTGTTTTCCGCGTAAAGAACAAAGAATCAGAAAAAGAAATAGAAAGGCGCAGAAACATCCAGCGCATCAACGCAACATTATTTAGTGAAAAGTACGCCGGGGCTTAACTAATGTATTACTGAAATAAAAGATAAATGTACTCTGTAAACAAATACAAGGTTGTAAATCTTAAAAGATAAATGTACACTGTAAACAAATACAAGGTGGTAAATTTTGAAATATGTAATCCTCTGATATATCAAAGTCAATCATAAAGTGTAAACAATTGAATATGTATTGTGAAATGTATTTAGTTAAATAAACCATGCAAATATGTCCCATTATATCGTTTCATTTAAAAATGAACTCCTACACATACATAGAAAAATCAAAAGTGAAACTAAGATTTACAAGAAAAATTTTAATGCTATTTTAATTTCAATGAGACTCTTACCTAACTATGAAAGTATGCAGACGTTGTTATGTTTACAAAAGAATGCACACGAAAGATCAACACTACCTCAAGGGTAAGAACTACACCAGACAGGCAGGAATGTTACATGTAGTTAGAACAAAAGAAATGCCGCAGACGAGAACAAAGAAATTCCGTTGTTGAGAACAGACGAAACAAGGCAAGGTCAACGAGATTGTATTTACACAGAAAGGAGTGGGGGCATAGATATATCTATAACTTCAAACTGCACCACGCAGTTAGATCCAAACAACAGTGAAGATGAACAACGAAAGTGCACCAGAAAGTTCGTCACCAACACCGGAGGTCGACCGACCAGCGTCTCGGGGATTATCATTGTGGAGCGAAGATACGGAGATCCTCGGGGCAGTCAACGATGTTGGCAACAAGGAGCTAGAGCTGGAGGTGCCATTCGGTGAAGACCAGCAGGAGGAGGAAACGATGGAAGTGCTGGTACGTAACTAAATAATTTAACAAAATTACTTTTAAACAAAACACATAGATATGAACCATATATTTTTATTTTAATGTTTATAGCCTGAGATCAGCAACGTGGTGAGGTCTCGGCCCGTTCTGGTACGGGGGAGGTTTAGCACGCGGGTGCTATGTGCCAAATGTCGGCAGAATTACATCACCGTGCCGCATAATTATAATGCAGCACGGTACGCGGGAAGGTACGAGAAGTGCAGGGCTTGCAGGTAGCATAAGTAAGTGAGTTAAAATTAGTTTATTGTAATAAAATTACTTTTAAATTTTACCCCGTGTTTTGCAGCAAGTTACGAAAAGTGCGAGCAAGTTACGTAAGTGCGAGTAAGTTAGTTATGTTTAGTTATGTTACTATAACTGTGACCTCCCACTAACAATAACCCAGTCCTCTTCCTATCCCGGTCGGGTTTGCATAACACGTCCTCGTCGTCCCGATTGGAAATCAGTGCCGCGAACGTTAGTGGTAAAAGTTGACGTAAAAGCTTTATCGTTTGCCAGTGCGTTCCCGTTTACTGATTACTAAGAATATGCATGTGTGTAGCTGCGGCGCGTCCTTCACCCGACGGGATGCCTTAACCCGTCACCGAAGAGAAAGCTGTCGTGGACCGCTGGACTACCCATCCACGAGCGGTAAGTAACCATCGGAACTCAGGTAATGAATAGTTACGGGTTACGATTCGATTGCTAATTGTAGGGTCCTTACAGGTTGGGTACTAGAGCAGCTGTTATTTATAGAAGTCAACGTCAATCAATACAACCCGCTCCGTGCTTCCTCCTATGTTCCACTTCCACCGTCGATACAACATAAAAAGGCTGTAATCAACGTGCAAAATAACTATCAGAGCTGTTTTGGTTGGGCCTTGGTGTCCGCTTTGTATCCGACGAGGGGACGTTTCGACAGGACGACGTCGTATCCAAATTTTGCGCAACTGTTTGATTTTGAAGGTATCCCTTTCCTGTCAAACTGGATGCTATTTCGAAATTTGAAGCGCTTAATCCACGCTTATCCATTAACGTGTATGGTTTGGAAGCTGTATTTCAAGACGGAAAAATGAAACAAGAAGTTGTAGGGCCTCTGTATTACTCTAAGCAAAAGACAGAAATGCATGTAAATTTATTATTAATTTCCGATATGAAGGGTAATAGTCATTACTGTTGGATAAAAAACTTTTCGGGTTTGGTGTCGTCACAACTGTCGACTCACCATGCAACAAAATACTTTTGTGACGGCTGCTTGCAGTATTTTCCAAGTGAAAGTAGATTAAAACAACAAACCCGTTTTGATTGCAATCATGTTTACACCAAGTTACCAACTATCGAACCCGTGCTCGATGGCAGTGGGGCACGACCGGCAGGGTAATCTATTGAAGTTTGAAAATGTTCAAAAGCAACTTAAAGTACCTTTTGTCGTTTACACGGATTTTGAAAGTGTGTTGAAACCTTTGGACACGGTTGAGCCGGATCCTAGGGGAGAATTTACCATGACATCGTACGAACACGAACCACATTCGTTTGCGTATTACATTAAGTGTTCCTACGATGACGCGTTATCTAAATTTGAATTGTACCGTGGTCCGAATGCAGCAAGTGAGTTTATGATGCGCTTAGAAGGGGATGTTAGAAGGTTAAACATGTTAAAGACATGCGACTTTTATCGTACCGAGAAACTTTGAACTATGACAATGCAACCGTTGTCATATTTGTAACAGACCCTTTGGTGAAAACGACGTTAAGGTGAAAGATCACTGTCACCTCATCGGCGAGTACCGCGGTGCGGCTCACTCCGTGTGCAATCTAATGTATCAAATTCCCGACTTCGTACCGATATTTTTCCATAATTTGACCGGATATGATTCACATATATTCATAAAGCAATTGGCATTAGAAAAAGAAGCAATCGACGTGATTCCGCTCAATAAAGAGAAATACGTTTCGTTTTCGAAACAGCTTTTGGTAGATGAAATTAGGAACGGGTCCCAACGACAACAGGTATGTCTTAAAATGCGCTTTCTGGACAGTTTACGATTTCTAAATTCTAGTTTGGATAAGTTGTCTCAAAATCTAACTTCCGACCAGTGTTTGACTATTAATAAGTATTTTAGCTTCGACTTACTGCGACAGAAAGGTGTGTTTCCCTATTCGCACGTCGACAGCTTCTCCAAACTCGAACAGGACACGTTGCTGACGTATGAGGACTTTTTCGATCGTTTGACAGGGGAACACGTCTCTCGATCGCAGTATGCTCGCGCTGTGGAGGTGTGGAATACGTTTGGATGCACGACTTTGGGCGACTATTCGGATCTCTATTTGAAAACCGATGTCTTACTTTTGGTTGATGTCTTTGAAAACTTTAGACGTGTATGTCTTGAAAATTACAAGTTAGATCCGGCGCAGTATTTTGCTGCACCGGGTTTAAGTTGGGATGCTATGTTGAAACGCACGTCTGTAGAACTGGAGCTGCTCACGGATCTGGACATGCTCCATTTCCTTAAGAAAGGCATTCGGGGAGGTGTCAGTACCTGTGTTGGCAGGAAGTGTTTCGCGAATAATACGTTTCTTCCAAATTATGACGCGTCCAAGCCCCATTCTTTTATTATGTATCTTGATGCTACCAATCTCGACGGTTACAGTATGCGACAGTATCGGCCGCAGCGCGACTTTGTATGGCTTAGTCGGTACGAAATTGAACAGTTCGATCTAAATTCCGTGACGGAAGACGCCGATATGGGTTACGTGCTGGAAGTAGATCTACACTACCCAACGCGGTTGCACGATTTACATAATGACTTTCCTTTCTGCCCCGAACCTCTGGTGCCGCCTACGGGTAACGCGCGTCACCCAAAATTAATTCCAAACTTGTTCGATAAAACGCGTTACGTTATCCACTATAGAAATTTACAACAGTGTCTTAAGCATGGTTTAGAATTAACCAAAATTCATCGCGTGTTAAAATTTCATCAGGCACCCTGGTTGCGTTCCTATATTGATTTGAATACCACGTTACCTAATCAGGCTACTAACGAAGCGGACAGGGACTTCTTCAAATTAATGGTTAACAGTTTATTTGGCAAGACAATGGAAAATGTCGTAAAAGGGTGGACGTTCGTTTGGTCAGTCATTGGGAACGTCATGGTAGAAAGCATGGGGCTGAGACGTTAGTAGCAAAGCCTCAATTCAAAAGCGTTGCTGTCTTTTCGGAAAATTTGGTCGCTATAGAATTACAAAAAGTGTCCGTTACCTACAATAAACCGGTGTACGTGGGTTTTACTATTTTGAATCTTTCTAAAACGATAATGTATGAATTTTTATGATTTTCTTAAACCTTTATATGGTGATAACGTGCGCTTGCTGTACACAGATACTGACTCTTTCATTATAGAAATTCGTACTGAAAACTTTTATGCTGATATGAAGCAACACTTAGATAAATTTGACACCTCAAAATTCACGGTATACCGCGCACGGCCTCGGTGGTTGGTAAAATGAAAGATGAATATTGTGGAGTGCCCCTCTGCAGTTTCTACGGTGCAGGTGCTAAAACGTATGGTGTAAACGTGCTTGACCGCGACGGTAAGATCGCGCTTAAAAAGGCTAAAGGGGTAAAAAAGGCGGTAATTAAGCGCGATTTCACCGTTGAGGACTACCGTCACGTTGTGGAAGATGGTGTTTTGCTTTTCCGCAAAATGTTTATATTCAAATCACGTTTACATGCTATGTACACAGAACTTCGGAATAAAGTAGCGTTATCACCAGCCGATAACAAACGTTACATTATTCCCGGGTCGCACATTCGCCCGCGACATTCATCCGGGGCGTGATAGTTATCAGAATTTGGATCGTCTGTTAGAATTACTGCAAGCCGAAGTGTAATTTTGGAACTCGTTTGTTCGTAGAACCGACGGTACTGATTACTATTATCACAGAGGCCCCGACTACGTTGACAACAGCCTTTTCCTTGTTATGTATTATAATCATTATTGTAAATAGTATTTGTGCTTTGTTCTACTCATTATTGTAAATTGTCCTACATTCCATACATATTTCATGTATTTATTATAATCATTATGGTATTGTATTGATTAATGTGAATAAATTATATACATCATACTCTGTGTTTCTGTAAATGTCTAACTAAAGGTAGAAGAAGACGAGATAAAACACACTATTGATATCAAAAAGTGATTTATTATTGTTTACTGCTTACATAAAATGATACTTAGTTATATATTAACATTGCAATACATACACTGCATGCACTATACTATTTAATGCACTATATCACGTGCTGCTATATACGAGTTATGGGTATTATCAAAGCCCAACCACTTGACTAGAACTTGATTTCCCTTTTTTTAACACCTCTACTAAAAATACTTCAGGATGTTTAGCCATCTGTAATTCCTCCGTGTAGAAGCCTCCACGTATCTCTTCCCCGTTCGTGTCTTCCAAGATATACGTTATGGGATTGGTTCGATTAACCTTTTTAATTTGGAAGATTTCGGTACTCCATGTGGGAGTATAGCCTTTCGCAAACGCTTCCCGCTGCTTGATGATTCGCACGTGATCACCGACTGTGAATTTAGCACTTCGCAGGTCGGTGGTTTTCTGGAAATCGTAAACTGTTTGTAAAAGAATCTTGGCGTTGCTGTGGTTCACATCGATGGGTTTGTAGCCGGTGGTGCGGTGTACGGTATCGTTGTACTGGTTAACAACCTTTGGTAATAACTGCAATCACTTATATGACCCTTGCATTGAAAATTCCTTCCACATCTTGTTTTTAAGAGTTCGGTTTACACGTTCTACCGGACTTGCTTTCATACTAGAAAAGGTGCTGTAATGGTTGATGTTGAAAGTTTGCATTAGCTTACGAAAATGCTGGTTGTAAAATTCCTTCCCCATATCCGTTTGTAAATTGTCCGGAGTACCTCCTGTTGATGTTAATAATTTTTTCATTGCTTTCGTGACGGCTTCACCGGTTTTTCGTTTAAGTGGACACGCCCAAACACGCTTGCTAAACATATTCAACAATACTAAAATATATTGAAAACCTTTATTTATTTTAGCATAGGGAATCATTTCCACAAGATCTGCCATGTACAAATCGTTCAAGCCTTTTACGATTACGCGTCTTCTTCGAAATCGTTTACGAGCAGGTTTATGCAATTCTTCAATTATTTGACGTTTTATACTCATTTAGAAAATGTTGGAACACTAATAACAGCTTCCAAAATAAATATGTCCTTTGATCCAGGCTTCTTCGCCTTAAACCTATGAGTGATTCGGCATCGTGTAACGTATCGTTTAAAAAGATTTGCGCATCTGTAGGATAGTATTTGATTTGTTTAATGCTACCTTTTGTTAGAGGAACGACATACTCGAAGTTGGTGGAGTTCAAAAGTGCATAACCGTTTTCATGATTGTATATTCCCATCATATACAACATTGTCTCGTAGTGCGAATTAGACACGTCTTCTAAAAGGAATACTCTTGCACGAGCGTCGAGTTTAACTCGGACAGGAGTTTTGTGAAGATGTTTACCGAACTTATCCAGAGTCATCGTCTTGAGGTAATGATGATATATGGTGATATGGATGACTAATAACAGCTTCGAAGTAAAATGGGCCGGTTGCAGACGGATCTACCGACGTACTTAGCGCCTTAATCTTATCGCCTTTCTCAATCGTTTCCCAATTAAGTTGGCAGCACCACCAACTCGTTTATCGTTTACAAACATAATGCTTAGTGGTGAGCTGTAAACTGCTTGTACAATCCCTTCTGTAAACGGTATTGTGTATTCCCGTTTACTGTTGCTACCTCTCAAATTGTAATATTTCGGTGAAGTTGCTCGGAGTCCGCCCATATATACATCATTGTTGTGTAGCTTACATTTTGTATATCTTCTAATAGGTACACTTTCGAACGAGTGTCGAGTTTCACTCGGACAGGGGTTTTGTGAAATGTTTACCGAATTTATCGAGCGTCATGATCGCACTAACGTTAGCAATATTATGAAACGGAACGATACGCGTGTGATTTATTCGACAATTTTAGCAGCTCTCAATTCATCGATAATATATATATATATATATATATATATATATATATATATATATATATATATATATATATATATATATATATATATATATGATTTCATTAGTGTGACCGGTGTGACCAGCCGATTTTGAACTTAAAAGGAGTCTCAATCTGTCCACTAATTTATTAGGATCTTTCCAAGGTATAAATTCCACCTGTTTATTATTATAGTCGAGAACGCGCATATCACCACCGCCACGTTTTGGTAATGTGCGAGTTTTCTATCGCGTGACCGGTGTAGTGGGTGTAGACTCGCTTCGGAATCTTGCCCCAGGAGTAGTTAGAAGGGGTCTAATTATATTTGAATATTTCTTTCCGGTTCCGTGTAGCTGTGCACCCTCAATGTAACCTCTTCTGGTAGAATTGGTACGTGTAAGAAGGTCCTTATACTTCTGCAAGTCTGCTTGAGTGTATCCCATAGGTGCTTTTTTAAATACTAATTCGTAAAAACCAGGAGTGCCTGTATATTTAAAAATTGTGCCTGAGGGTTTTTAATAATAAAGTCGTTCTCGTCAAAAGTGAGTACGGTTCTCCGATTAGGTATTGATGAGATTCCGGATGGAATCGTACTCCATAATGATGATCGAACTCGTTCTTAGTATCCTTGAACATGTTTTCCATATAAATTTTAGCTCTACCAGAAAAGGTCTCATCTATGTAAGTTTGGAATTCCGGACTGAACCCAACAGCAGCAAGTTGTTCTTTCAATTGATCCAATGTTGGGATCCCAGATTCTTCCAGGACTTCTGTTTCAAAAACCGAGATATCAGGTGAGGGAACGCTAGTAGTGTGCATTCTTTGGGCGATAGGTGATGGTTCGCGAGGCATACCTATTCGTCTTGCGGGTGGATGTCGTTTATACAATTTTTTTGGAGTCGAGGTAGGTATGGGAGAAGAAACTTCCGTTTTTAAGGGTTCTTCTTTCGGAGTTAATAATTCCGTTTTAACTCCGGTTATAAACTCACGCAATGGTTGAGTGATAGGTTGATAGCGGCGTTGTAGTTCCACTTCTGACCGTGCAATTTCAGACTTGAGACTTTTGTATTTCTCTTTAACATGTCGTCGTGCTTTAACCAAGTCTTCTGCTACACGCTTATCCATGTTTACTAAAACGTTTAGTTGGTGTCTTCGGTATTTATGGTGAAGTAACAGTCGAAACCTTTTCGATAACGTCCCCCATTAAGTGGATAATCTTTGTCGATTACTAAAAAGCCATATTGCTCCTTCCAACAGTGTAAACACAAGTGTTTAAACGCTTCGAAAGTCATATCCCCGCTAACATGATGTCGTCGTGCTTTAACCAAGTCTTCTGCTACACGCTTATCCATGTTTACTAAAACGTTTAGTTGGTGTCTTCGGTATTTATGGTGAAGTAACAGTCGAAACCTTTTCGATAACGTCTCCCATTAAGTGGATAATCTTTGTCGATTACTAAAAAGCCATATTGCTCCTTCCAACAGTGTAAACACAAGTGTTTAAACGCTTCGAAAGTCATATCCCCGCTAACATGATGTCGTCGTGCTTTAACCAAGTCTTCTGCTACACGCTTATCCATGTTTACTAAAACGTTTAGTTGGTGTCTTCGGTATTTATGGTGAAGTAACAGTCGAAACCTTTTCGATAACGTCCCCCATTAAGTGGATAATCTTTGTCGATTACTAAAAAGCCATATTGCTCCTTCCAACAGTGTAAACACAAGTGTTTAAACGCTTCGAAAGTCATATCCCCGCTAACATGATCGTTAAATATGTGTTTTAAGTTAGTATTATCCTGCTTAAACACGACAATCAAATTTGAATTATCTCTTACGAGTTGTTTAGGTATCGCAGAATATGTCTGACATAAATAAAAACAGTCGATGTGTTTATGTCTCCCGAAGCAGAAGTAATCACGTATGGTGCTTTGACTATCGCAAACTACATCATCGAAGATAATAACCGAGTTTTGGTTTGCATCCTTAGGCGGTAATATAGTTTGAGAAGAATCGAATTCGAAATAACCGATGGGTAATGATCGAAACAGATCGCGCAGATATGCGTATTTCGGTTGATAAAGAGATTTACTAGGTATAGACATATACGTTTTCGAAGCGTAAACCGTTTGAATGTTCTAGTAAACTTATCATTAGGTTGGTTTTACCACATCCAGAACTGCCTACTATTATACCGCGTTTGCATCCTGCACCCAACAATACGCTATGTTTAAAAACTTGCGGCGTCGGTGAACAATTATCCCGATTTACAACCGGCAATCTGTGCCTCTGATGCACCAACTTTAGGAGCACAACTGTGTGATATATATATATATATATATATATATATATATATATATATATATATATATAAGTATATATATATATATATATATATATATATATATATATATATATATATATATATAAGTATATATATATATATATATATTTACATCAGTCTAACAAATGGACGTCCTTTCATATCTAAGTAATTGGACGTCCACCACAACTAATAACGTTAGAGAAGATTTAGTTCGTGTATATACACTATCTCACATAGTAGTGTTACGTGTGCGAGTTAGATTTTGAATAAAATCAAAAATAAAGAAGTTAATATACACCGCCATTCGACGTCCGCACATAATACAGTCTTACAACGTCCACTGTATATCCATATAAGTATTTCCGACTAAAGGACGTCCCAGAGATATACGCTAATGTGGAATTCGGTATTTTGACGTCCTGCAACGTTGTCGCTGTGAAAGAAACATCTGGCTCTTTCTTACTCTGTTGTACTGTATGTTGTCTTATTCTTTTTCGCTGATATTGAATTTAAGGCGAAACGAATCGTTAGACATATTTATGACGCTTTAGAAATCTGGTGTTCGTAATATTGTTATGGAAGTAGGGAAGAAACGTTAGAATTCCTTTCTTATCTTATTATATTTCAAGTTAATCCTGAAAAAGTCTTGATTCTTAATAATTCATTTATTTAGTTTGTAAAAAATCATTGTAAAATAAAAGTGTAAACTTTTTGATTGATACATTATTAAGAAAGAAATATTAATTTACCTGAAATTTAAATCACTTAGAGAACTTAAAAACATCTTTACTTTAGCATTTTAAAAACCATACACAAGAATACAAGAACACAAATGTATTTTTTTTAAATTATAATATTGCACGCCTGTATTATTAACTACATGTATAAGAAGTACTTATTAAATATAAGTAGATACATGTATCAATCTGAAGTATTGATATCCAATTAAATTAAATAGAATATGTTGCAGCCAAAATGACTCATTCAACAAAATAATTTTTTTATTTCTCTTACGCCAATTTCAAACAAATTTTTTTTTTGTTATTCCTAATATTATGTATCTATATAATCTCTTGCCGTAGGTAATTATAAAAGTCTAGGAGTGAGATAAGTATAAGTTCTTTGTCCTCCGGATTTAGTTGATAATGGAGTCTTAAAAGTAAATAGTTTTGTTCTAGTTTCATAGTTATGATCAATTATGATCAAGTTTTGTTTATTTTGATATGTATATAAGACTACTATTAAAAAAATATCTGACGAGAATGTAGTATTTTAGCTTCTTGGTAAAAACATTCTCATGAGCAAGTGGGTTCTTTATTTAAAATAATACGCACAAATTTTTTTGAATGATTTGAAATTGTTTTACGTAATTATTAACCCAAATTAATCAATCCTGGAATAATTAATTAATCTAGTAATTCCGTAAGATGTATTTTCCACGTTTCCGTTAAAATTAAACAATCTAATTCTGTTTGTAATTGACTTAAATATATTTTTAATTCGTCGAAATTTTTATTTATGCTACGAATATTCATATGATATAAATTAAATTTCTCAATATTTGGAAATATATTATTAATTGCTAATGGACCATAGATCTCAATTGCTTCAATTGATACCAAGTTTACATCCGTAATAAATTGGTTCATGGACCTATTTAAAAGAATTGTATATTTTATTTTATTTGAGTAAGTAAATTAAATCACTGAAGAAAATTTGATTGCAATTCAAGAATTTGTTTAACTTATTTCTCCTTTAATCAAAACAAGGAAAAAATGTAATTTAAATTTAAAACTAAAGATGAGTAATGTACATAAGTAATAAACGGTATATTATAAATTAAACTATGGTAAGACTATTTAAACTAGTCCTTTTTTCTCTCTATTATTTAATATTAAATAACCAAGTAAGTACAAATTAATTCAAACACAATTCATATAATTTTAAAATGTTTGCTTGCAATAAAACTTATTTTAGATTGGAAGGTAGGTATATGAATTGTTTAATGTGTAAATGACATAAAATTTCATACAAAACTAAAATAATTATTTATTACATCTTAGTAAGAAACAGAAATTTACTATACTTTTAGTAAACATAATAGCAACATAATTAAGTATTATTTTATTCTTATAATATAAAACAACAGTCCCTAATATAATAAAAAGTCAAAAATCAAATGCCATTAATATTTTCATGGTTCAAATAGTTCTTTATAATACTTAACGAGAAAAGGCGGGTAAAATTGAAAGCAACAACTACTCTTTAGAGGTCAGAACAAATATAAACCCTCGAAATCGTTTTACAACCTTTCTGACATGTATTTATTACCTTTCACACATTTCTTCAAGCGAACTTTTAGAATTTTAAAATAAATCACATTTTATAATATTATCACATAATAATAATATCATCTAATAATCAGAGCTAATAACAAAATCAGTACATTAATAATACTATTTTTTTCAGGGTTCACTATAGATATACCATACTGAAATAAAACATTTTTTTAAACGCCTTACCCGGGAACACAAGAATGAAAAGTAAGACTCGCTATTTCTTTCATTTGTTCTTACGCGTATTGTAGCATCTTAAATTGATTCTAAATTCTAATAGATAAATTAAAAATTAGTGTAAGTATATTTTATTATAAACAAATGCATATACAATAAATAATAAACCTATGTGACATGTTATATAAAAGTTTTTTGACATGACAGTTTTTTAATGATTCTCTGAATTGTTAATCAAAAACCCAGCCCCTAGCATTTTATCGATAACCAAAACTATACATAATAATATTAGAGTAAAAATGCGACATACATTTTATTTACAATCGCCCACTATCTCCTTGAATACTACTGTAAAGTGTACACCTGTAATTCTTTTATCAACGGGCCGATCTTATTTGAATTTTTAGAGTCCTCTAAAGCGTGTTTGTCATTTTTGGGACCACCAACGTCGGATGAACACCAGTGGCGGCGCTAGAGGTAAATGAGCAGGGGGGCAAAGCAGGGGCACAGGAAATATCTCGGTGGGCACCGTACCTTTCCACGCGATCGTAGCGAGCGGGCGAAATTTTGACATTATTATTGTTTTTTTTTATTTAAATCTACCCAAATCTTCAGAGTTTTTGCTTTGGGCAAAATAAAAGTAACAATTTTATGATTTTTACAAATTGCAACTGTGAATGTCATTGTGGCTGTGAAAACGCGATAAACATCTGAAATGTCAGTATCTCACAACTCTTGAAGTCCTACTGAATGGCGTTTAAAACTCTGTCTCTTTGCTCCCGTTCACAACCAGCTGTTACACTCTATTGGCAATACTTCTCCCTATTGTTTGCCAGTTTGCGACTGACGACTGTGCTATCGTATGAGTCATACCGAACATGCAGATATTTATAGAACGCTTGGATTTCCAAGTTAAGGCTAAGCCTTTTTCTGATTCATAATTATTAGATTTTAAATACAGGCCTACATAAGAAACATAAATAAAATATTAGATTTCCTGTAGTAATTTTAATTTGTACACTAAAACGTGAATTATACTGTATCAATATCATCATTTATTTATCAAAGATGTTTTTTATTTGAAATCTGGGGGGCACCGGCAGGGGCACCGCTCAATGTTGGGGGGGCCCGCGCCCCCCCAGGCCCCCCCGTCGCGCCGCCCCTGATGAACACAGTAATCCCAACTAAGTAAATTCATTTGGGTACCCATTTACTGTTGAACCTGATTACACAAGAGTTAAGCAGCGAAATGTGCATGCGTCTTTTGTGGGAGCAGTACTTCAGATTACACTTGAACTTTTCGAAGCCGAATCTCATTTAGTATATTATTATGCTATTACTCGTATCCACCGTCCAGAGACTCTACAGCTCCACGTTTTCCAGAATTCTTCTCTGATTTCCTCCTAATTTCTTTGATTGTCCTAGTTTGTAAACGACTGCTTGTTGTTGTTGAAAGTGTGAGTTTACCTTTTCCTAATCCAAAAAACTTTTGGCATTGTATCACATACTAACAGTGCATTGTCAAGAACAATGTGAAAACAAACTTATTCACCAAATTCTTGTTTAATTTTCTTGGCGCAGTCGAGCGGTCTAGACAGTCTCGTTTGTGGACCCCCTTTGGCTCTAAGTAGAGAAAAATGTTATAGAAGAAATTGATGATGCACTAAAAGAATCTTCATAATGCGCAGGAATGGAATTTCTAATTAGCCCAGTAACATTAGCATTTTACTTCCGAGAGATTTGCACCAATGTAAATTTTCGCGCACACCTTTATATAGGTTTTATAAGTAACGTGCAAAAAGTCGCCATCGATATCATGTTGGGTTCGAAAGTAATACAAGGTCAAAGGTCACGAAAACTGATTTCTATTGGTCGAACGATAATTACGGTTATTATGAAAGTCGTATATTCAAAATTACAGGAGTTATACAAAATCGCATTTCCTAACGTGTATCCTACAAGATTTGTTTCTAATTTTGTTAAAAAATGGGTTTTAAACTTTAAACCAATTTAATCATTAGTTTCATTAATTGTATTAAACATCAAGTAGGTACGTTTATTTTGCGTTAACTCTCTAGGAAAAAGTGTTTTTTCCATTCACGAAGTGTTTTTGATCTGGGCTCCGCCACTCTCTCGATCTCGTCCAGAATGGAAAATATCCCAATTTCTTAGCTTGTTGCACAAATAGCTATTTTGGTTTTAATCAGTAGTCTGTTATGTTATACTATGTTACTCTTACTGCGGCGACATGATAAAAAGTAGATCCGCAACAAAACTCAAACGCCGTGCTTTGATAAGGACATATCACATACAATTGTATTGTATTTTAACAACGACCGTCATATGCATTCTATAAAATATTGTTCGCATCTCGCGAATAAGGAATTTTACGTAAAGGAATCTACGTAACATATGAAATATGGGTATATTCCTACAAGTCAGAACGTGAGCTTGTGTCCCTCGCCAGGCGGTGTATTCTAATTTAATGTTTCGGATAAATCGCATTGAAATCGCAAAACTTTTAAACTGTTTAAAAAGTCAGTATAAGTGGATCCATATAAAATAAGAATGAAAGCTAATAATTTTATAAAAGCTCTAGAGGAAAGTGCCCAACAAGAAAAAACTAGAAAAAACATCAACAAAACTAACAACAGACAAAATAGCTTTTAGATGCAAGTATAAAAATATCTAGCATGAAAAGCTAAACTTAGGGAAGACAGGATAAGCGATGAAACAAAGAAATTAACGTATAAAAGATGAAAACTTACTAGTAAAAGGAATCTGTTGATGCGGAAAGCAGAATAGAATTATAAAGAAAAATATCAGAGAAGACATAAGGAAATATAAGAAGTAAAGATTGGAGATGAAGAAGTAATCGAAAATAATAGAGGTATGAAGTGCCTTAGATGAACGTCAGGAAGAACTAGCATAATTTCCATAAAAAATGAAAACGGAAAGGAAGAAAGAGATAAAAGTAAAATATCGGAGATAGTTATACACAACTACAAAAAAATTGTATGCATTCAAAAAGCACCAGGAGCTTAATATACAGGAAACAACTCACAAGAAACAGAAACGTAAATTCCAAAGAAATACCGACATAGAAATCTAGGAAATATCTATAACACAAATAAAAAACAACAAAGCACCCGCCCTAGATGGGATTCTAGAAACTCAGACAAAAATTTTATATTAAAGATCCTTATTGTTTATGTTTAATAATTAATTATTATTATGTTTAATTATGTTTAATAAATGTCTCCATAAAGCAGAGTGATTGACATGAAAGTATAGATGTTTTATTAAACAAGAAGGGAAATAGCGACGAATTAAAAAACTATCGAGGTATTTCTTTGCTATCTTAAATCGACAAGTTTTTCATAAAAATCATCAATAACCGATTAACACCTAAAATGGTTTCGTATCAACCTTCAATCAAGCTGGATTTATGAAGTAATATAGGATGTCAAATCGTCTCCTATGCATCTTAAATCTACATGTTCTTTTATAAAAGTGAATAAATAACAGATTAATAGCTAAAGTAGATTCGTATCAACCGGTCGAACGAGCTGGATTCAAGAAGTAATATAGCACGTCAAATCCTCTCCTTAAAGGCATTCTACTGCGTTGAAGTTTGGGTTGTGGAACAAGCCATGAATAACTGTAAAATAGATTCTCAACACAGACAATTAATCCGTAACATCTATGGAAGACCCGCAATGAAAATACAATTGGCACTAAAGACTAGTAGTAACCAATTAAAAAGTGTAAAACGAAAAACGACTGCATCTTAGAGTGGGTGAATGAATACGTATATCTAAATCCTGAAAATCCTGAAGCCTTGAATAAAGAAAACAATCAACCGAAATAACTAGAAGAACACGATTGGAATGGGTAATGTTTAGCAAACTAAAATTGATTTTTAGAAATCCCAAAATGTCACAATATTTAAAGGTTGAATGTTCAACTCCTCTATTTATTTGTGTATGTATTTTATTGTCACAGTCATTAATGTTAACATGGATAAAATCATTACAACGCAAAGATTCGTGAAAAGATCAGTTTTAGGAATAAAGTTAACTGAAAGGAAAATAAACACATGGATCAGAAACAGTACAAGAGTTCAGGAAGCTGAAGAAAACATCACAACATTAAAATGAAACAGAACACAACACAATGCATGACAACAAAATGAAAGGTG
Organism: Agrypnus murinus; assembly: GCA_929113105.1. NCBI lineage: Eukaryota > Metazoa > Arthropoda > Insecta > Coleoptera > Elateridae > Agrypnus > Agrypnus murinus. The sequence continues at coordinate 83,519,111 of OV816025.1, read as the reverse complement.
GAACACTATTATTCACAGACACAGAACGAGTGGACGACCACAAATTCAAAACAGGGCAAAACATAAACCATTGGCGAGAATTCGGAGAAGCATAAGCTTCTTACATAAGTCCAAAGTTGGATCATTGACAATTAAAAAAGGTCAGCAGCCTAGTGGCTATGAGATTATTTATTTTGTTCAACTGTTAAATTTTTATATTATCCTCTTTACGAAAGTAATAGTAAAGTTGTGTATCATATGCATATAAACGACAATTACAAAATCCTATCTAAAGAAAATTATTGTGTTAATGCTGAATAAAATGGGTTCGAGAAATTTACAGCCCTGCGGCACACCACAATTTACTTGTAATTGATTTGAACTCCACGATTTATTGAACGAGTGAAACATTTGTAGTAATAACTTGGAACCTTTTTTAAGATAGTTATCTTTAATACATTCTGTTACCGATTAAAGAGATAGATAATGCACCAAAACAAATGAAGTAGCAATATCGATAGCACTATATTTTGGTTAGTAGTGTTAAACGCTTCTGTAAATGCTAAAAGAATAAGAAACACAGATTTATTTTTATTTAAACCATTAAAAAACATCATTTGTTATTTTTGATAAAGTAGTTTCACAACGATAATGTTTACAAAACCCTGATTAAAATTCTCGAAAAACATTGTTTTTATTAATATTTTTCTGTGTATAACTGTGTAGTTATTCAAAATACACATGCGAATAATAATCTTTGCTTTTGTTTATCAACATAGTGTTAATTAAACTTCAGACTAAAAAGTAATTAATAGCAATGCAAGAAACAAATAAGCTGTATGGCTTGAAAATCGAAAAGCTATTGACTTCAGGATGTAAGATAATTCTTCGAAAACCCAAAAACAAAAATTAAATCTAAATTTGTAGTTCAGATATTTTCTGTATTTAGATAAAATTTACGTTTCTATTGCAATCTTACTTTTTACCTCTTCGTACTACGTTTAACGGCAAAGTAAATATTTCAAAACATGTGTTAACAGTTAGGTCACCAGTATTCTGTTACCGAGACAAAGAGACGTCAAATGCACGAATAATGCCAAAGTTATCCTGAAATATACAAAAGCAATGTTGCCAGCAAGAATGTAGGTCTCGTGATGGACACGGACGTCTTATACACGTAGATCCTTCCGTTTACAATATACTTAGCTGTATATATTTGTCGAATTTAGCGCATCTAGCGGAATTCGCTCGAACTACGATATACACAATCTCCGGCAAAAAAAAGTAATTTGACGTCTAAAACAAATTTTCACCAAACGATAGAGGATGCTTTAGTAATCCCAAAAAAATTCAAAGAACAGGTGATACAATCGGACGTCCGATATACGGACGTCCAATTACAACGGACGTCCAAATGATGGTAAATGCGTAATGTACGGACGTCCATTTGTTAGAATGATGTAAATATATATATATATATATATATATATATATATATATATATATATATATATATATATATATATATTATATATATATATATATATATATATATATATATATATATATATATATATATATATATATATATATCTTCTACCCAATTGAGCGTCCTCCTATGTAAAAATCCAATACCAGTGAGCGTCCATGGTCATTGAGCGTCCGATAGACGGACGCTCACTGGCAATCCCTGAAAATGTCACAATGTGATCAGTTGGTTGCATACATGCTTTTGCAATAAAAATCTCGTGGACGTTGGGTGACACATTCGTGTGATAGATGTTTATAATTAGTTCAGGCTTCTGCCGCATATAAGCGCGGTGAGCGTCGAAGTGTATATGATATACACAAATAATACCTGCAGCGTTCAACTGAGCTTCCACCTTTAGCTCCTCCCCCGTTAGCTGCTCTTCTTAATACATATTCATTTCTATGCATTAACGAGCGTCCGTGAGCTATTTATAGAAACAGCAGCTGTTACAGGAGAGTGTGAAGTCGATCGATAAAATTCTTCAAATAAAGCCGGTTTGGTTTACCGTGATTTTATAGAGACAGCGCGGCCCTATATATTTTATTTTATTCAACATACAGGAAAGCCACATTTAAGTACAAAATATGATTTAAATACATTATGAAGATATATCCTGACTTGTTTGAGTTTATTATGTATTATAATTATGATACGATAACATTTTAATATGTATAATTTGAAAGGAGAAAAGAATATTTTATTATAAACACATTGTTATCTATATTTGCTTATATTTTAATTCATATCAAACAATGAGAATCATCCTAAAGTTAATTGTTGAATAGAAGATTTAAATCTATTTAATAAAACCCCAATAAATTTAAGACCAAATCTACTATTATCATTACTAAGTCACGTACTTCTAGGTAGAAAGAAATTATAATCGTAGTTGAAAGGATTAAAGGGATATATTGAAAATACCATAGTTTCTAGTTGATATAACTGGAATTCTAAAGGTAGTTTTTGAGGAACTTTTAGATAATCTACCTCATCATTTATATTCAAAGCAGAAAAATTAAATTAGCTTTCGATCTTGATTTCGTGAAGGTCGCACAGTCCCTGTCTTTTCGATTAGACACCCACCCTTCATAAAGGAGTAATTATTTTTTACTGGTAGAAAATGGCTGTCCGATGGATTTTGATAAAACCCACATTCATGTAGAGCTGGTGATGTGGCGTAACAGTTCATTTATGCATAAGTCTTTCCCCAACTTTCCTGAATGGGTTCGGACGAAACCGATTTAGAGTGGAACTAGAGTTTGATGAAATTTTGATTAATTTTAAGATCTTGTGATGGACTAAGCTTCTAAGCTAGCATTTGATCGACGTTTGTAAAACTTAGACTGCGCTAAAATCTTAGACTACTTAGTTACACCACGTTTTATTCAAGTCTACCAACCTACGCGCCCAGAATCCAACCCTACTTAGGGTGTAGAAATAACGCATAAATGAACTTGGAAGGATTTTTCCTCTACAGAACAATTGTACCGAGTTTCAACGAAGTCTATAATAACTATTTTTCATCCATAAAATGTCTCCTCCGTGATTCAGTAGTCCCGATGTAATAGCCAGGGACTGCAATATTTAAGATTTGCACAATTTCAATAGATTAATAATATCCATACGGTAATCGTATTTAAAAGCCACACATCGTAAAAAATTATTTTGCACTCGCTCTGGTGGTTTGGGTAATTTGGAGACCATACTGGAGAACCACATTGCAAAAACAGATCTTACCAATGCTATGTATACAATTCTTCGGATTGAACTTTCCTTAATGATTCTATCTTGCTCTTACACACATCTTGATCTCCTGATGTGATCGCCAAAGAGTAGAAAAGTTGAATTGGCCTCAAGAATTCTGTATACGCGGTCTTCATAAGAGCTACACGAACATTTCTATCTTTTCCAGGGACAACCTTTACAATCCTCGCTATTGGATTCCAATTCTATCACTTTAAATTGCACTTCCAACTAGAACAATAATTCGAGAATAACATTCTTGAATCTTTCTTCGGTTTACGCTCAACTAATTGACTCAAATACTCACTACAAAAGTTTCGTCACAAATCCTCCTTGACTCTTTGGTGATAGGCAAATTTCCTCTCAGCACTGTTAGAATCTAAATAATCCAACCCTGGGCTTCCCTGCTGCCGTAGATCTCGCAAGAACATGGCTGGGGTGAGAGGAACCAAATCTTCAGTTTTCAGAAATGAATGACAATGGTCTCGAATTGATAACTGATTCACAATCATATAAAATCGCTATTAGTTCTTCATAATTTTTACCAAACACTCGTCGCAACAGTTGTTTTAGAGTTCTCATAAGACGCTCTCACCAACCACCTTCCACCAAGCAGGAGTCGGAGGAATAAACATCCATTGAATTTATTGGACAGCTGACACGGGTTCCACGACTTTCCAATCCACAGATTTAAACAAATGTGTCCATTCCAACAAAGTTTATTGCGTTTTCACTACTACAACGGTCTTCCCCTTCTTGTTACGAAGCTTAAAACTCTGCAAGATGGAATCAGTAGACAACAAACTTATTAATTCCAAATGACTGCTACAAGTCTTTTTGTATCAAATCTTCTGCGCTTCTCACATTTGGAAATAATGGCACGAATTGACTTCCTTCCCCTCAGAATCCTATATCTTTCACATAAACGAGAAAGTAGCAACTGTGTTTTTCCATAACACTGCTTCAAATGTACCTCCCTCACAAGGGCCAGTAACACTGGATGACTGGTTGGCAATAAAATAGGAATCCAAAAATCCACCGTGTCTTTTCTTCGTTCAGTTTTTGTTTTGACTCTTATAAGTCCCGAATTATCCCTTAAAACACTTAGTTCAGGTATCTCATTTATGTTTACTGCAAAACATTGCTTCTGAGCTACTAGTATTACACGCCTCTCTGCTTCATCCAAATCACTGGCATTTACCATGCCAGTTTTACGATTATCCCATTGCGGGAATTGTTCAAAAATCTTAGCATCCAACCCACCATTTTGACAATACCTGAACATTTCGAAAAATAATTTCTTCTGTTGTGACTTCCAATTGTGACAGCCAATAACTGCAATCGTGGGATTGGCAACCTTTTCAAAGGTGCAATTCTTGTCGTTGCTTGTAGGAACTTCAATTCCACTTGATAATTGAGTTCGCATCTCACGAAGACAACGGACTAATATGCAAAACCACTACCATCGCAAAACGTATGTAGCTTCCACCCATCCTTGGGAAATGCATAAGATGACAAACATCGAGGGATTCTGATTGACGGCGGCAGTTTCAATTCGCTCATCCAATTTTGTAAACTTTGTTCCCAACTCTTGAGGTAATACTTCAATCCAACTAGTTTTCATTCCCCAACTAGATTGAAGTAGAATATCTTCATACGCAAAACAGTGACATGTGAAACCAATGGGGTCAAAAACCTTGAACTACAGATAATATGTTTCTTCGGGTAGGAATAGGAAATGGTGGCTTAAATGTCCTTGACATGACACAACAAAACATCCTCCTGCTTATCCTAAAGCAAACCAAATACTTGAGAAATGTTGCATCCACTCTGAAAAGTGGATTCCCACAACCTTAGATCGAATTTGGTGGTGGACAGTAACTCAGTCACATCTTTGATGAAACTAATCAAATCACCTTCCGAGTCAACTGAAGTGACACAATTATCCACGTAGAAGGATTTTGATAATTTCTCTCCAGTTAATTTTAATTCTGGCAGTGCATTTTTAACATGAAGCTCAATCACTGCTCCCAACAGGAAAGGATTACAATTCATGCGGACCACCACACAACGATGACAAAAAATTCTTACCTGTCGGCCTTTCTTGTTCCTTCACCAGAGAAATTTCAAAAAAATCACTGTTGCTTTCCTTTAGCGGAATTTGAAGAAAAGCTCTTCCGAATATCTAAGATAATGCCAATTTTTTTTCCCTAAATCTCAACAACATGGATGGGACGAGTTTAATCAAATTTTTTCAATTTTTTTCTGCCTCACTGAGCCGTCGAAAACAGGTCTAACTTTTGTCGTGACACAAAAAGGCTTGAAGACAGAGCGATGAGACAAGTACCAGCCAATGTCATTGAACTTATTATTTGGCACTTCTTCAACTACTCCTTCTTCTAACCACCCATGAACACGTTATTATAATTCTTAAAATTCGCAAAATCATCCAATTTCTTTCTTGTAGAAATAAATCACTTTTCTGTCATCAATTTGGTTTCTTTTAATTCTGGATGACCATCTATCCAAGACAGACTCACTCCATATGAACCATAAGAATTAATAAAGACAGTATCCTGGAAATGTTTTTTGGCAACAACTTTCAAAACCAGTTTAGAGTTCGTCTTTCCAGTATCTCTAATTACAATTGTTTTGAATGTCCAAAGATTTGTAACTGACGATTCTTGGATTAACAGCGACGACACAATCAAGGATGAGCTAGATTGGCAATGTTCAAAAGACACTCTTCCCATGAGAGTGCAGCCCAACTTATTCTCAATGGCAAAAAGTACACTTTTCAACTGATGAGCTCGCCCTGTCCACAAACTGCCAGCAACATCTGATTCAATTAGAATTTCAATTTGCGTACATACGTTCCCGACGTCAGAAATCCAAATCTTCTTGTTATTCAATTTTCTAAACCAGGTTCCTCTTTTCGCATGAGGAACTTCTCCACAAATGACCTCCATAAATGACATTTTCTAAAAAAATTTCCATTTACAGTACTCAGAATTACATCAAATCTCATGTGCTGTTTCTCGGACTGAACCCCACCAAAGAGCATATGAACAATTGACTCTGAGGATACAACCGGAAGCTTCATTTCTTCAGCAGCACTTCTCAAAATATAAGACCTTTGAGATCCTATGTCAACGATTGCTCTTGCCTTCCGTTCACATCCTACTCCGTTCACGGTCATCACTAACGTCTGAAGAAAGACATCACCGGAACAAGATTGATAAGACATGGCCGAACTTCTTGACTCCTGGACTCTATCTTGACTGACTGGACCATGGGTGGCAGAATTTTTGTGAGCTGGTAGATCGGAACGCATGACTTTAAAATGCTTCTTTCTATACAGGGAGTTAGGCAGAACGATATCAAAAAAACTGGGGGGGGGGGTAAATAGGATTATTTGGAACCCATTTAGGGTAAATCACCCTATACAAAGGCGTTTGGTTTTCACACAACAAATTTAAAATTTGTTTCAACCGTTTTTGAGACTTAGTTATAAGTCGGCTTATAACTTTTTATGTGTCTGTTATTTGGATGATTTTTTTTATTTTTAGATTAACGATGTCTACAAGATAATAATACAAAAAATTTTAACTGATTAATTAAAAAACAAAAAATATATTAAGCCATTAGTCCAGAATTTCGGCATTTTTTCAAAAATACCTAATAAAATTAATAAAGAAAAGCCAAGCACCTTTGTATAGGGTGATTTACCTTAAATGGGTTCCAAATTATCCTATTTACCCCCCAGTTTTTTTTTGATATCGTTCTACCTAACATCCTGTATACAAGACACACGACCTTTGATTTACATAATTTGAATTGATGACCGACTCTAAGACAAGAAATACAACATTTCTTACTTAACAAACCTTTCTTTTTTTCACTCGGATCCATTTTCTGAGTTTGAAAGTAATTATTGATGGGATTTCGCACAAAAACATATACAATTTTTTTAACCCCACCGTCGTCACCCGAGAAAAGTCCAGCAGCTATTGGAATACTAACACTGACACTCCTTATTTCCTCCCTCCACTACAATTTACACCATTGCCAAATCCATTACAAGCCAAAGAAATCTTTTCTCACCTTAAACTTCATATCTCAAAAATTCCATCAATTGATTGAGTCGATTCTTTTGACTGACCACTTCATCCTCTCCCAGTTTTGAATTTCTCATTCTATTCCAGGTTCTGAGCAATTCTTCAGGTAAGGTAATTCCACAAGTGGGAACAATATGGCATTATCATAATTATCTTATTCTTATTATCATAATATTCTTCAATTACCAATTTTTCGTTCGTTCGTCATCAAGATCGCGTAACTCCTTGACCAATCTTCCCAGTTTCATCATGGAAGCGTTTGTGGTATCTTGTTCCATGGCTTTAACACCATCGACATTCAACATAAAATTTACTGTCGGTGTACATGCGGTAGGTCTGGGACTCTCTTCTACCGACGTCTGTCCATTTTCATTTTCGCCAAAATATTTAATCAACATCAATCCAAAATCCTAAAACAATCACGTCGAGGTCCCCAGGATGTCGGGCGCACGTAGATTTTAACCGATTCTCTTTCCCTGTCATGTAGTATTTATGAAACTTTGGCGGTTACAAATGGCGTAGAGGCGAAAAAGGGTAAAAAAGTGTGATAGAGTGAGAAAATGTAAAAGACAGTGCTAGGAAAAGATAGAGAGTGTTGAATGGTGGGATAGTAAGTTACATCGTGAGAAAGAGTAGGTGAGGGTAGAGACTCTGATAGTTTGATAGTGAGTAGAAAAGATGGAAAACGGTTCAAGAGAGCGGAAAGAGTGGATGAAGGAGAATGAGGTGAGTGAGGATAAGGTGGAAAGAGATGAAAGAAGGTCTAAAGAGTTTGGAGTAGATGAATAAGGCTGATAAACCGTGCAAAATGGTAAAAAGGAGTAAGAGAATGTGAACGAGCGGGACAGGGACAAGGACGGGAAAGAGTCCTTTAATTATAGTTTTCCTTGTAGTCGCATTAACAGTTCTTTTGTATGTCTATTACTGCTTTATCTGCGAATATATTCTACAGGTAAGCAAACCTACTTATTTGTACTTGCAGTTACAGGTAGTGCTATTATTACTGAGGTATCGATGCAGCTCAGGTACCGACTTGTAGTTCACTTGCGAGTGATAAACCAGCAGGAACAACTTGTAAAGCAGGTATCTGCGCATTTCTCTGGTACGAACTTATGCAAAAGTTGAGAACAACGGAGATAACGCTTGGAGAAACACATGTTAGGCAACATCATCACATATATTTATGCTACTTCTTCTGTAACTGATAAAAGACATGTTCAAATCAATTTTAAGACTTTGATTTATTGTTTCTAGCCGTATTTGGTGAAACTCCATAATCAATTACTAAATAAAACTGATTTGTTAATACTTTTACATATTTATTATAATCTACCTGACAATTGTTTCGACTGTTTAGATCTGCTATATTATATCCTATTGGACAAACACTTCGAAGTTTGGACATAAGATATAAAGAGCACCTACGTTGTTACAGAAGTAAATATCCAAAAAATATCTACGCCAAACGCCTTTTTAGAACAAAATCACACAATGCCTTCCCAAAATAATATTAAATTCCTACATTTTTGTTAATAACAAACGCAAATTAGACATTTTAGGAACTTTGGAGATATTATACAAACACAAACTCTGGGTACTTTTAATGAATGAACAGATTGAGCTCAGTAATTCTCCGGTACTAGAAGTGTTAGATATTTAATATATATTTTTTATCTAATTATCTATTTTTTGCATTTACCTTAGCGACGTGTGTGTTTATATTTACATTACCTTTGATAATGACAGCTCAGCTGTCGAAACATATGTCAGAGAGATTATATAAATTTGTGAAACTTTTAACTAAATAATCAGTTTTATTTGTTTCCCAATTTTAAGAAAGTTCTTATAATAAACATTTCCTTAAAAAAGTACGTAAAATAAAAGTTGTATTCTTATAATAACATTTAGATGTTTTGCATCTTCATCGAAGCTAAAACATAACAATTTGTAAAATATAAAAATCAGCTGATTGACAGTTTTTTCTATATCCAAACAAAATAAGACTAAATCTAATAACAATCTAACATTTAAATGTACTGTTGCTAATCATAGAGCTAACCTACTACTATTATGTTATTAAAGCCGAGTTCAGCAGAATCAATACTCAGATTAATGATTGATCTGATTACTCAAGTAATTAGAGAGAGGAAGACAATTGTTTTAATAATAGTTGCTAAGGCTGGTTACTCGAGCGATCAAATACCTTCGATGCAATTACCAAACTTAGCTTTAATTTATTTTTACCCTTTTGAAATGTGTTAATTGTAATCATTAACAATGCATATTATAATTTTCCCCTTTTGTAATATATAAACGTAATATATTTATTTATTTAGGAATGGGTGGCATTATCTGAAACATCATAATAAAACTAACAGCCAGCTGACTGTCTATTTAAAATTCGCTACTGTTTGTATTTACAAAATATATAGAATGCATGAATACACTTCTCAAGTGCAAATTCGCGTTCTTGGGAAACCCGTCTTATGACGTCATGCTTCGACGCCACCACATGCTTCCGAACCAATCAAATAAGAGAATCTAAAAATAGATGTCTAAAAATAGACGGACGCTCAATGAAACACTAAGTAGTTCATGACGCTCAGTAATCGCTTAAAATGATTTACTACTTACACACGGTGTATAAGTGTGGACGCTCAGCTACAAACTTTCTATACTGACGCTCAATGGTACGACAGATAAATATATATATATATATATATATATATATATAAGTATATATATATATATATATATATATATATATATATATATATATATATATATATATATATATATATATATATATATATAAGTATATATATATATATATATATATATATATATATATAAATATATGTAGATGGTGAAGCAAGCTTACAGTCACTCTTCACCTGTGAAAGGAGGAGTAATGTGTTATGAAACGTACTCTGCAAAAAGCGGAGAATCGTCAATCAACTCGTAAGGGGAAGGGAGTGATCAACACTCTCATTAATAAGTTACCGTTAGAATTACATTTACCAGGGTATAACTACTGCGGACCTGGCACCCGTTTACATCAAAGGCTTGCTCGTGGAGACAAAGGAATAAACCCGTTGGATGAAGCTTGTAAAGAGCACGACATAGTCTATTCAAAAACTAACGATCTTGGTGAACGTCATAAAGCCGATAGTATATTAGGACATAAGGCGTGGACTAGGTTTCGTTCTAAGGACGCTTGTTTTGGAGAGAGAGAGCGGCTGCACTTACTGTGGCCGGCATTATGTCTGGAAAAAGAAAATTGGGTATGGGTGTTCGACGACGATCTAAGGTGCAAAGAAGGGGTACTTTACTGTTCAACAAAGCCATCAAATTAGCTAGAAAACGTATTGGTGGTAAAGTAAAAAAGTTATCTTTAAAACGGTCTGCTCGTCTTGCCCTAGCGGCCTTGAAACGTAAACGTATCATTGCTCCCAAAGGTCGGATTATACCTATCCCCAAACAAGATGGTTTCCTACCGCTGATTCCTTTATTTGCCGCTCTCGGAGCTATAGGCTCGTTAGGAACTGGAGCAGCTGCGGTTGCCAAAGCAGTGAATGAAGCAAAAGCAGCGAAATCAGCGCTCGAAGAAACGAAACGACACAATATAGCGATGGAACAAGCGCCTGTAGAAAAAGGATTATATTTGAAACCGTAGAAAAAAGGATTAGGATTGTATTTACGACCTCCAAAAAAACTACCCTTAAAGCTACCACACCGACCACTGACCAATATCGATCTGTCAAAGTACGTAAACGAGTTAAAAAATTCCATACTTCAGAGGTATTTTTATGCGAAACGGGTTACCAAAACGTATCCGTAAAAACGAATGTGGAATTGTGAATTTGGATGATACAGATGTGGAAGGTACGCATTGGACATCGTATGTTAAACGTGGTCGAAATATATTATACTTTGATAGTATTGGACAGTTAAAACCCCCACTAGAACTCGTTCATTACTTTAAAAGTGATGGTAGCTTAAACGTTATTCGTTACAGCTACGATGCTTTTCAGAAGCTAAATTCGTACAATTGTGGACATTTAGCGCTGAACTTTTTATATGATAACACTCCTTAACATTTCCTCAGTCTTACTGGGAATGTTGAGATGTCTCAAACATTCATCTTCTCCGCTACAACGTCTGTTTTAACTTCTCCTTTTAACCCTCCCATATATTTGGATCCTACAAAACAATGGGTTATGCGTTTGACAAATTTCGAAACGTTTAATACTATTCCGAACGTAACGGATAAAAACAACGTGTTTAAAATGGGAAAAAGAATAATAAAGATACCTACAGGGTCATATGAGCTTACTGATATAGCTCAATACATTAATTCTCAAGTAAATGGTGAGTCTGTTAACATCGATCCGAATCATAATACCCTAAAATCGATTATAAAAGCCGATCACGACATTGACTTTACAGTTGAACACTCTATCGGAACATTGTTAGGGTTTAAGAATAGAATCTTAAAAGCTAAGGAACGTCACATATCTGATTTTCCAGTTAAAATTATCAAGGTTAACTCGCTAATGATAGAATGTAATATAATAACAGGAAATTATATTAATACGTACACCTGCCCATGTGATACATCAATTCTTCCCCAGTGTTCCTCCTGGATTCAAAATAATAGAAGCACCTGAGACTGCACCCTATTTACCAATTAATGTCAATACTATTTCAAACATTACCCTTAAAATATTGGATCAAGACGGGCACTTGGTTAATTTCCAAGGGGAAACCGTGACGATAGGACTTCATTTGAAGAACGTGCGTGATGGTGTTCAAATATAACACTCCTCGATGTTACACTGATCGCTCTAGCTATAAAAGATCGTGTTGGAAGCGGAAAATGGTTAGTCAGGCATCGGTCGCTACTCAATTGACAATTAAGGGGTAACCGCTTATTCTTGCAAACCTTAGGCTTTGTTATCCCAAAATGAATGTGCTAAATGTAAACGAAAAAGTGCTCATGGATAACTCGATTGTTGGAGCTGAATTTCTCACTCACCAACCTTATACCACTCGTTTTGAGAATAATGACGAAATTCGAATACCTATTCAAGAGGTTATGTCCACTTTGCCTTCGCGTAGTTATCTATATGTAGAAGGTACTGCACTGAAAAAAGATGGTAAACCATCAGCGAGTGGTAAATTTATAAACAATGGTATTGCATATCTTTTTAGTGAGATTCGGTACGAAATGAATGGAGTTGTGGTGGATTCGGTAACAAAAGTTGGTCTAACAACCACCATGAAAGCTTACCTTTCCCACAATTCGAATGAAAGCGTTAAGTTACAAAACGCTGGTTGGTTTCCGGACGGTACCAGCACCTTGCTAGATAGTAAAGGTAATTTTTGCGCCTGCATACCTTTATCAACACTGTTGGGGATTTTTGAAGACTATGGAAAGATTATTATGAATATTCGTCAAGAATTGGTATTAATTAGAAGCAATTCGGATGTCGATGCCCTAACATCCACCGATGCTAATGAAAAGCTTAAGGTTAACTTGCAGAAAATATATTGGAAAGTTCCACATATTCAACCAGGATTAGCGGAAGAATTATCATTAACAAAATATATTGGGAAAAATATTGACGCTCAAGTGGCATTTAGAAGCTGGGAAACACATATTTACCCCGCTGTACCGCAAACGGATAAGCACAGTTGGTCTATTAAAACATCGACCACTCTGGAAACTCCCCGTTATGTTATCATAGGGTTTCAAACCGATCGTGATGGCCAGTTGCAGAAAGATATGAGCGCATTCGACGCCTGTGATATTCAAAACGTGACGGTATTTTTAAATACGGAAAGATATCCTTACGATCAATTAAATATTAATTATGCCGAAAATCGATATGCTACTTTATACGAAATGTATGCTAACTTTCAACGATCGTACTATGATAAACCCAACGAACCTCTAGTGGCTCCTGATAGATTTAAGACACTTACACCTCTAATCGTCATCGACTGTTCGCGACAGAAAGATTCCTTGCTAGGGAAAGCTGTCGTTCTTCGAGTTACTTTCGAAACTCACAAAAGCATTCCAGCGAACACTACTGCTTACTGTCTCATTTTACACGATCGTGTATTTACGTATAATGGATTGACGAAGCAAGTACGTCAACAATAAAGGAAATCGTTATATACCTCCAAGGACACAACCAGGCTATGCTTCCATCATGCTTTTATCATCATCATTCACTTTGTTATTGTGCATTAAGTAATGTATACTACTTATATAAAACTCATGTAATGGATTTTTCAGAATAAAGTTTTTAAATTCTTTAATGGTTTTATTAAAACAACATAATATGATTACAACTATTTATTCATTGTCTATTACAAACTTATATAACTATTCACAATTGAATATATAACAATTACTACCCTTTAATTCCCAATCCAGATAACGCACCAAACCAGCAGGAAAACCGGTAGCAAGGTTGTCACGTGCACGTTCAGTTGCAGCAATCCATTCACTATACGGTGTAACACATTTACATTTGAAAAGAATGAAATCACATTTATCAGGCAACAAGTTAATAGTATGACGATGTTGGAACAAACCATGTTCTGTACATGCGACATTTTGTATATTTATAAGTTTACCATTTTTTAACAAATAATGGACTTCTACACCTGCACACGAAGTGTGTCGATAATCGTTTTCACTACGTACAACCACAGTGTTCGACAGTTTAGCTCTTTCGATTAACAACCCGGTATTGTGAGTTTTATAACGCGAAAATTTAATTTCACCCTTATCTGTTGTTTCAAGAACCCAGTAATGTTGCCAACCCACTTGGATTGAACCCATTTCTGTAACTGAGGGTAAGCGACTGACGTGACTATTTAAACTATACTCCCACCACTTTCGAAGACCCACACCTTAAAATTTTTTTAATGCTAATTATACTGTTGTGAACGACTCACAACTCATATATTTTTGCATAGATACGAAATGGTACTAGGCAACGCGTATCAATAAGACTATAAGAGTCAAATGAATAATTCATAGAAGTAAATCTGCGTTTTATTTCCTTCTACAAGAATTAATAAATATAGCCCTAACACACCAACCACAGTGTTAAATCGCTATAATACTTAACTACCCAACATTTTAAAACGTGTATTATAGATACCCTCTCTATACTCTTCTTTCAAAACTGGAGCGATTACATTTTCCACGTAGCTTATTCGTCTCTGAAATCGTACCCTATCCCTTGCTATTATCTCCCATTGACTTCTGCGTGCTTAACGATGTGCATACTCCCATGTTAACATGTAATGCATTTTGTTTTTACTTTCATCAAATGTCACTAAACCACCCATTTAATCCCTCCTCTATTAAGTCATATGCAAAGTCCCTTAGCTGTTGCTCAATGAGCTTTTTTACCAAACACTCATCACAAATCACGCCTCTAATGAAGTCTTGACACAACTGCACCCCTTTTCTATATCGTTGTGCTAACTCTTGACAATATTCCGGACTGAATATCCCCGTACCATGAACAGCTTCGTGTGCCGCATCCTCCTCTAGCGCTTCTAATTCACACCGTAGTTTCTCCACAGCATTCGGTTTATCAATAGCTTTGCTTGATACGTCTTCACTGTTACGCGTCCCCATTCTGTTTCACTACGTTACGCATAGATCATGTGTTCTTATATTCACCCGCTCCCACCCTTTCCCCTCTTCATTCTTCCATTACGCAATACACCTTTTGACTTCCACATCCACTATTACCTTTTCTGGTAGATAATGCACAACTTCTAGCATTCCAAACACGTTCGAGATTTGCATCTTCATTAATGGTTCCAATATGTTTGTGATGTTCACTATGCAGTCACCCGGCATGTCTACAACACCATCTATTATGCTATGGTAGAAATTGAAAAATTCCAAACCCTTCAGAAGGTTTAATCGATATGTTAGTAACGGTATTAACTGCCACAGCTCATATAAGGACTCCCACGCTTAATACAATTCATCATCTCCTGCATCAGTTACCTTTATGATTTTTGTTTTATCGTAATTTCTGTTAACACGCTCAAACGAGATAGTTTTTGTACCAATTTTCAAAGAAACCCCGACCTCTTCTCCTGCCTTAAAGTACTTACTAATGACTCCTTCATTGGTTATTAACGCGTTCCACTCCGTTTCATCAAACAGCATACACTGATTCTTTACTCCAGCTACTTTTATTACAGGAGCGAATCACAAATGAGCACATAATCCAACAAATACAACTTTACTTTTTGATTTGTTTAAATAAAACACTGATTGATTCACTAGCGGTGCCCATTTAGCATCCTTAGGAAGCTCGTTTGGAGCCATCAACTGCTTTTCTAGAGCTTGCGCTTTCGCATTCTCAATTGATTTAGGGAGGCTTTCCATTGTAACACAGCACTGTACACAACGCTTTACTCTTCCCATACATACAACCTGCTATATATATCTACAGCTTGACCTTGAATGGTGTTTGATGACCTTGAATATACCTTATTTAGTTACCTGCGTGGCCGTGAATGCATTGTTGCCATATTGATGACCTTGAAGATACATATTAGTGGCCTTGGGTTCAAGGTGAAAACATTGTTGTCATATTGATGATCATTGTTGCCACGTTTAGGTGACAGATTTGAAAGTTCTGGTTTTGATCTGCCTTTCTTAATAATTTGTAATTTCTCCACATTACAGACTTTAGTTTTGACGAAATAAGTAATTGGTAGAGTAGATCCTCCTGCAACCTGCAAACGCAGAATAATGCAATTCAAATAAACACAAGCACATGGCGTTAATTTAGGTTAACTACTATCATTGAAAACGGCTCTTGCATGTTTTGGAGTTTTATATTACTTGAACATACTACATATTGATTTGTTATCTATATAGTAATATTCATATATAATACCATAAGTGGTAAAATTTTGTCGGCAAAATTTTCTTATTGTTACGAGCGTTTGTTGCATAGCAATTTCTCGAGTGACATCGTCACTAAAAACCACGAGACGTCAGTCGAGTGGTTTTTGATCAATGTCACGAGATGAATTGGCAACAAACACGAGTAAATCAAAAAGAAAATTTTGCCAAGACAAAATTTTACCACATATGTTATTCGTTATGACTATTTCGCGAATAAACAACACAAAGAATAAAAATATTTAACATTTATTTCAATGAAACGTAGATACAGTTTGTGTATACTATTTTTGTAGGATCGTTACTATAGCAAAAAAATTGTGGGTGAAATAAAGGGTAGGTTACTTATTTGAACGTTTTCATTGGTAGAACAAGTTCGGAAAATTTTATAAACAAAAAATAGTCGCCGGAATAGAGAGAATTTCGTTCACAGGATAAATTTTTATTGGTTCGTATAACATTGAGTGAAATAGTCAGAAAAATTAAATACGTTTTAATTTATAGGTTTTAAGTAAAATGTAGAACTTATTGCATTCATATTAAAAATATGTCTTTAATGATATACGTATGTTACAAAATCGGTTTTTACCTATACTTAGGTAAGTCCTTTTTAAAAATATAATTGATGTTGGCTTTTACTTCATAAGGACACCTAATGCAAAGGAACATCTAAAAACGTTGCTGTTGTGATTGACACCACTTTGCGGGGGGGATTCGCAACAAAGCATTAAATAATTTTTTCCTATATTTGACTAATACAAAAAGATTTCGTAATCTGCAGTATTAATCTACAAGATTAGATCAGACTTTTGGCTATTTTAGTTAATACAACCAAAATTCGGTTTTCGACTGTAATTACACGAGAGGTCTTTTTTTGTCCGGATAAAATTGATTTTTTTAACGATAATTTGGTTGCTTGGTAAATTGACGATACAAACCACCTACGATAAAAAAACGAGTCCGAAGGACGAGTTTTTTTATCTGGTGGTTTGTAGAGTCAGTTTACCAAAAAGAAACCAAATTAGAGTTTAAAAAATCAATTTTATCCCGGAGAAAAAAACCTCGAGCGTAATTCGATGAGATAATTTAATGAATAATAAAAAGGAATAACTAGGTAATTATGAAGAAGTCAAGAACACATTTATTAACTTGAAAATGACAATTATTAAAAACAATAATCAGGTTCGAGAAAGTTAGCCATGGAAGTTTAAACACATTTTATCCAGATGCAAAGTTAGGGCTAACTTTATCCGATGTCAAAGTGACAAATGTATCGCGGCTTATGGGATTTTTTATACATGAATTAAATTATCGAATTAAAAAGGCCGAACGGTTAGAAAGTGTTATTCACCCCATTTTACGGTACCAAGTAATATATGTTCCATTCCAAATTGAAATTTGTAATATAAAAATATATAGAATGACTGCTGTTCCAAAAGCAAACCCGTGTGTTAATTAATAGGTAACAAGCATTTTGTGTTTGATTAAATGAGTTACAAGATAAAAATTAAGAAAAAAACGTAAATACACGAAGCTAACCTCAATTATGAACAAACAAGAATAAATACTTTCACTCAATGAATATTAACGGTATTTAAAACGCCAGATATTTTTAAACAACAAACACGTACTTCTAATAAGAAAGATAGTGTTAATTTAAAAAGGGCTTACTTTTTATTAAATTTTTGCTTCTTTAAGTTCTTAACTTAATCGTAATTTTGTTTGAATTAAATTGCTGGGAATTACTAGAAGTGATACTATCTATTATTAAATTATTTACATTGATTTAAGCAAGACATTTATTGATTGGGTGGTCTCGTCCACATCTGGTGCAGTTATGAATAATTTTCCCTTCCGCATGATTGAACCTTGGTTTCGAACTGGACCGCTGACGGTTGTACTTCTCTGGTTGTCCTTCACCTTGTCGAAATCTCAATCTTCGATTCCCGCCAACAGAGTTGATCGCATTTGTAGTTGAAGAAAACAGCATATTATTAAATTAAAAACAAAACCTAACATTCAATCTACCAATTTTAAATTAACAATAAAACTATTTAAGTCAACCTCTGAAATAAGTTTTGTATTTAAATGCATACTACATTGAATTAAAAGTTCGAAACATTCTCAAAGTCCTCAAATAAAAGATAAATGCAGTCTGTAAGCAAATACAATGTCGAAAAAGTTGAAATATGTAATCCTCTGAAAGCCGATGTCGATGAAGACGCGCTTACTTATGTCGTATCGCGTCCGACGGGGGAAAGGGAATCCGGAATGCGGAAACCGGCCAGTAGGTTATGGGGCACTTCAGCGAGACAGTTTTAGGGTTTCTAGATTTTATGTCTCTCTCCAATCTAGTGACTTCTCTTTTCTTCTCTTTCTGGTGTGTGTTTTTACGATTGTACACTCGATGTCAACATTAATATACCCAACATAATAATGTTTAAAATTTGTTAAAACTGTCGTAATCATTTCTAACTTTGACAAGGACAATAAATTGAATGTTGTTTGATGACCTTGAAGATACATTATTTGGTGACTATACATTGCTGTCATTTTGATGGCTTTGAAGATACATTATTTAGTGGCATTGAGTTCAAGGTCACAACATTGTTGTCATATTGATGATCATTGTTGCCACGTTTAGGTGGCAGAGATAGTTTCAAGGTCACCATATGTTAGAGAGAGATAGGTTCAAGGTCACCAACGTTGGGTGACCTTGAAGATACATAGTTGCCATATTGATGACCTTGAGAATGCGTTGTCATATTGTTGACCTTGAGAATGCGGTGTTGCCACTTTTAGGTGACAGAGATAGATTCCAGGTCACCATGTGTTAGAGAGAGATAGGTTCAAGGTCAAGGTCAGGAGTGGGGGGTGGTCCCAGAACGCCCAATTTTTATCTACTCCGACACCAAGACATACGCCCCACGAAGTTTTAGTGTAATTTCAGAAGGATACCCTGTAAATCCGCTTGAATTATAATTATATCGAGTGTTTTTTTAAATTTGACGTCGAAGGCGGCTATGGGTAGTTGATTGTGAACGGATCTTGATCGTATTAATAAATGTCATTGTCAAACGTCCAAATCCAACCTCTGTCCAATTTTCAATTAAAATTACAAAAGTGAGGTTAGATGTCATTTTCTGGTTTATTCACAATCGACTATTCACAGCCTACGTTGACGTCAAATTAAAAAAAAACACTAGATAGAAAGTATGTGGCTTTGCGACCTGTCACTACCTGTCATCGGAGATTATTCGTTAAATAGTCAGCAGGAAAATGCACAAGACAGCCTGTGCGTATAAACACACTTTCGAGAATACCTTGTTACGGTTTTATTTCGCTTTATCCTGTATTTTATTTATATAATCCAAATTTCAATTTATCCGGTATATTTATTCGATTTAATTTATTGGTTATTGTATTTTCTTCGTGAAAGTTGTTTATTTTTGATAAATTTTGCAAGGCCGTTGAGTTTGGAATGTTAGCGATACCGATTCGGATTAGGAGGTTTTGGGCGTTTTGGTTGTAGACTCTCTGCGTGTTCGGTTGATAGGTGAATTTTGTTGGATTTGATGATACATTATTAATTGATGGATTAATTTTCACTTATCATAATATTTATAATTGTATACATTTTGGTTATATATTGGTTTCGTATACATTATAGTTTTCGACTTATGTCGGCTTATTTGAAGACGTAGTTTGTATTCAACTTTATGCAGATTCTTTCCTATATATGGAACTATATTCCATTAATTTTTGAGTTTTTCTTTTGAAAAATCGTCGAGCGCTCTGTGAACTGGTTCACAGGGCAATTACCAATTAGCAGTTAGCAATCAACCAAGTACTGATTACTTTTAATTAATGATTACTGCAAAACAAATACTACTATACTATTATTGAGGGATCAACTATTGTGGTTCAACTATTCAGGGATCAAATTTTGAGCTAGAATTTATCCATCTGGAACATTCTTTCGATAAGCATCTCTGCAATTACAACTTTAAGAACAGTACACTGGAAGCGTAAAGTATATTATTACTATAATTCTTATAAACGTACAATAAATATATAAATGGTTCTATATAAATGTTAATATTTAAAAGAAAGGAATATTTAGATAACGTAATCTTAGATTCAATTATTACTAGTTAATTTCTACAACTATATATATATTATTTTTAATCTGTTGTATACTTATACTGGTATTAGGGAAAAATTACAATTCTATACGAATTTATATAATTTAGTAACAATATATAAAATTTCTTTGCATTGAATAAAATAACTGATTAAATAATAATAAGAGGTGTAAAGGTAATGGATTCGAATCGATAACCGAATTTTTGATATATCTGTAATATTACTTTGCAACGAAACGCATGAAATTTTTCCTCTGTGTATATGATATACAATAAGTTTGTTGAAATAATTAATTTACTTTTGGTAATACATTAAAGTGATCTACAACTTTGTTGTTGTGAGTATGATTTAACTTCCAGCGTATATGTTTTATTTGCAAATCTTATATAATTATGTGCTAAGTAGAGATTTATAGGTAAGTTTTGAGGTTTGTGTTAAATACTGTTTCCAAGCTCCAAACTGGTATCATAATTTTTGTGAATGATTTATCTGGTAGATACATTGATATATTATTTAGTAATTTATTCGATGGGTTGCTTTGGAACCTTTGGGAATTTGTTGTGGTTCACTCTTAATGTTTGCAGTGCTACGGGTCTTATTTAAATTCCCTGGCGCCCCGAGCTTTATTATTGATTTTATCTTTTGTATTTCAAAGAACTGCAACGCCGTCTCCACTGATGCCGGCCGAGCACTGCTATTACTGCGAATTAAATCTTGCATGTAATAAAATTGGCGCCCAACGTGTTTAAATACTTTGATATTTATGATTATCGTGCATAGTTGTTTTCTCTCTAAGTATTTATTTTGGTGGGAGGGGAGAATTGAATCAATATTTGGATGATTTTGATTGTTGCAATTACTCAATCCCGTTGTAAAAGATATTGTTAGGATTTGACCGATGATTACTATTTGAATATATTTCAATTTGGATATATATATATTTTTTTGTTTACTGTTATTGTACAGTTGTTAAGATTTATATAATTTGGAGGTGGCACTGTTGTGCGTATTTTGATTTAAAACAGTTTTAGTTTACTATTGCCAGGATGTCTTATAGAATAGAGGTAACTAGGTTAGCTAGAGATGAACTGGAGTATGAATTGAAAGTTAGGGGTATCGTTGATTATAAAGATAAGAATGTTGATGAGTTGAGAAAAGGTTTGAGAACTTTGTTGAGAATGGAGAAATGTGGTGATTCTATATCAATACCGGAGTATGACTTTAAAGTGGATGATGAATTTAAAATTGTATTAGCTAAGATGGAGGAGATTAGTAAAATATTAGCAGATTTGAAAGAAAAACCCGAACTTATAGATCCAAAATCTGGGGAAGTTATAAAGATCATGACAAAAATTGCTCATACGATTAAACGATTAGATAGGGTACCTGTGGAGTCGGCCGATATTAAGTGGCAAAAATCGCAACTTATGAGTAGAATTTTAGCTTTAGCTGATGATTTAGAGGATTTGTTAGGTAATGAAGATGAAGATAATGGAAATGAAGTTATCGATCCTCCTCGTACCACATCTACTCCTGTGCGAGGTAATGAGAATCTTGTACGGAATTTTCCTATTACTCAATCTAAACCTATTCCTGTAGATAAATGGAATTTGAAATTTTCAGGGGATACTAAAGGTCTTTCTGTGAATGCTTTTCTAGAACGAGTGTCTGAACTTAGTTTAGCTCGCCATGTTTCCGATTATGAGCTTTTTAACTCAGCTTTTGATTTATTCGAAGGTAAAGCTTTAATATGGTATCGTAGTGCAAGAAAGAATGCTAGGGATTGGAATGAATTGAAAGTTATGCTTCGCGAAGCGTTTCAACCCGTAGATTATGATGAGCGAATGTTGGAAGAGATTAAAAGGAGAACTCAAGGTGTTGATGAATCAATTGGTATATTTGTGGCTAGTATTGAGAATATGTGTTCGCGATTATCCAATCCTTTATCTAATGATGCGCAACTTAAGATAATTCTACGAAATTTATCTCCTGATTATCAAATGCAATTAGGATTAACTGAAGTCACTTCTATTCCTGACTTATTAAAGTTGAGTAAGGTTATGGAACAGAAACGTTTAGCTATGGCAAATTTTTCGCGCCCAGCTCGTCGAAAATGTGATCTTGAACCTGACTTGGCTTACATTGAATCCTCCAATTCTAAGCTTGCATCTTTAGTGATGGGCGTAAACCAATCTGAGTCAAAGGTTGATGCGACTTCGACTCTCATATGTTGGAATTGTTCTCGTAGTGGTCATAGGGCACGTCAGTGTAAAGAACCGAGGCGTAAGCATTGTTACGGATGTGGAGCTCCTGGTATTATTAAAACTGAATGTCATAAGTGTCAGGGAAACTTAAGGAAGAACCACTAAGAGGCCGTTTAGTAGGTTCTAGGCATATTTCGGCCGACAAAAACAACACAAACTCTTATGAAAACCAAATAAAAATTAAAACTATTTTAGATTATATTTTTGCTAGTGAGAAGGATGATTGTCGTCCATATTTGGAAATTAGTGTGCTCGATTATAGAATGAAAGGAATGTTGGATTCTGGTGCTAGTCGAACCGTTGCTGGTTCTGATGTAGGGAATATTTTTCACAAATTAGGTTTTTCAATAGACACTACCCAGCGAATAAATTGTACAGTAGCCAATGGTCAGTCATGTGATAGTATAGGGGTCTATAGTGTGCCTATACAGTTGATAGACAAAGTTAGACTTATTGATGTTGTGATATTACCTGAACTGCAGCATAGATTCATATTGGGTATGGATTTTTGGTTGAAAATGGAAATCGTCCCTAATCTTAAAAAAAAATGTTGGCAATTTTCAAAATCTTCTTCCGACATTCATATTAGTACTTTAGATTTTATCAAATCTCGGGATGACCTTTCTGAAATACAGAGGGCTACTTTAAACGAGATTGTTGAAGATGGTTTCGAGCGTATGGGAAATAAGTTAGGATGTTGTAAAATCGTAGAGCATGAAATAATCACGGATTCATCTCCTATCAAACAGAGATATTATCCTGTATCTCCCTATATGCAAAAACATCTTAATATGGAACTTGACAAAATGTTAAAAGATGATATTATAGAAGAGTCTAGTAGTGGTTGGTCTTCACCTGTTATTTTAGTGCCAAAAAAAGATGGCACCTATCGATTTGTTGTTGATTTTAGAAAACTTAATCAGGTAACTAAAAAGGATGCATATCCTATACCCTATATATCTTCTATATTGGATCGACTTCGTGACGCTAAGTATCTCAGCTCTTTGGACTTGAAATGTGCCTTTTGGCAAATACCCTTAGCTGATTCTAGCAAGGAGTATACCGCGTTTACCGTGCCTGGACGCGGACTTTATCATTTTAAACGTTTACCTATGGGGCTAGTTAACTCTGGTGCTTGTTGGCAAAGAGTAATAGACAGAGTTTTAGGATCTGATTTGGAACCGAATGTATTTTGTTATCTCGACGATATCATTATTGTTTCCAAAACTTTTGAGGAACATGTCCGCATATTAAAATTGATTTTTGATCGTTTAAACAACGCTGGTCTTACTTTAAGTCGTGAGAAATGTGAATTCTGCCGTCCGGAATTGAATTATTTGGGATATACGGTCAACAAAGCTGGTTTGCATGTCAGTCAAGATAAAGTTAAGGCTATATTGGAAATTCCTATTCCTAAAAATGTTGCTGAAGTTAGAAGAATTATTGGAATGGCTTCTTGGTATAGAAGGTTTATTGAAAATTTTTCATCTATTATAGCTCCCATGACTGAATTGCTTAAGAAAGATAGTTCGTTTGTCTGGAGTGAAGAATGTAAGAATTCTTTTCGAGTGATAAAAGAACGCCTTGTTAGCGCTCCTGTTTTATCTTGTCCTAATTTTGACTTGCCTTTTTATGTCCAAACCGATGCCTCAGCCTACGGAATCGCGGCCGTCTTAACACAAAAACAACCTGAAGAAAAGGTGATATGTTACGTTAGTAGGTCTTTGACTAAACAGGAACGAAAATACTCTACTACGGAAAGAGAATGCTTGGCCGTCATCTGGTCAATTGAAAAACTTAGACCTTATTTGGAAGGGTCACAATTTACTGTAATCACTGACCATTATAGTCTGATCTGGCTTCATAATTTGAACTCTCCTAGCGGTAGATTACAGCGGTGGGCTTTGAGATTACAAGGTTATAACTTCAACATTGAGCATCGTAAGGGTAAAGAGCACGTTGTTCCAGATACTTTGTCACGTGCTGTCCCAATTGTGGATACTATAGAGGAAATTTCTGTTAATTCTAAAATCTTGGCTAAAGTTGATAAGTGGTACGACAATTTACGGCTCAAAATTTTGGAACATCCTTTAAAATATCGTAAATATAGAGTTGAAGGGGATGTCATTTATAAATTTTTACCCTCTAAGGAAAATTTTAGTTTTGATGATTGCGAGCATTGGAAAATAGTTGTCCCAAAATACGACCGAATTTCTATAATTAGATCATGTCATGATCCGCCTACTTCAGGGCATTGTGGTGTTTATAAAACTTATGAGCGTATAGCTAGAAAATACACTTGGCCGAAATTGAAATTTGATGTTATTGCCTATGTAAGGAAATGTAGTATTTGTGCCGAAACTAAGCCTGTACAGTTTTGTTCTTCTGGTCTTATGGGATCGCGTCCCAAAGTAGATAAACCATGGCAGATGATATGTTGTGATATAGTAGGTCCACTTCCTAGAGGAAAATTAGGGAATTTGTACATCTTCGTTGTGGCGGATACTTTTACGAAATACGCACGTTTCTTTCCTATTAGGGTTGCTAATACCGCGAATGTTATTTCAAAATTGGAGAATGAAATTTTTTTAGTATATGGTGTGCCTGAATATATAATTTGTGATAACGGTTCTCAGTTTAAATCCCGTGAATTTGTTAAGCTTTGTGAGAATGACTATAAAGTTAAAATATTATATAATGCACATTACCACCCACAAGCTAATCCTACGGAAAGAGTGAACAGAACTATGAAGTGTATTTTATCGGCGTATGTTAAGGGTGAGCATTGGAAATGGGATGTATTGTTGCCAAAGGTTGAATGTGCTGTAAGAACTAACACCCATGAAGCTACAGGTTTTACGCCTTATTACTTGAATTTTGGGCATGAACATGTTTTGTCTGGTGATTCTTATCGTTCCGATATAAATACCGATAATATACAATTTGATGATAGAATTAATCATTCGGAAAGGGTTAAGAATTTGTGTCAGGTTTATAATTTGGTTAGGCAGAAATTAGATACTGCTCATAAGCGCTCAGCTCGTTATTATAATTTACGTCGTCGTGCAGTAACCTTCAAGGTAGGACAGTTTGTTTGGAGAAAGAATTACGCTTTATCTAGTGCCGCAGACTATTATGCTTCCAAATTAGGCCCTAAATATGTAGGTCCGTTTAGGATAAAGAAATGTACCTCGTCTTGTACGTATGAATTGGAAGATGTTTCTGGGAACTTTAAAGGTGTTTGGCATGTGAAAGATTTGAAGGAAGCGTGTGGGAGTTTGGATGATGATAATAATTAGGTTCCGGCTAGACTTATATATTTTCTTTTTGATTAGGGTGGTTGGTTGGGCGTCTGGTTGGCGACTCTTGTTTGTGGGGTATGTCCACTTTTCTCCTTCCGGACATATTTCCGATCTTTCCATCTAGATCTTGTGTTCCTTCTCTGTCCCGTACTCTTCCTATCTGTGTTAGTAATCTTTTGTGTCTTGTTGCGCAATTGTGTGTGAATGTCTATTTTCGCCTACTACTTTTCCGCTATTCTATCTACTTTCCTATATTCTTCTTTTTCATTTCGTTAGTCTAATGCTTTTGTATTAGATTGACACCTGGCCGTTAGTTTGGGGGGGTGGTTCATGCTTCTTGCCGAGGGAGGTTTACTTTCGGGCATTCCTCTCGAAGCAAGGGTGGCTGTGCTACTCATCCGTTCTATCGTGCTTCTTTTAACAACTGTATCGTGATGTGGCTATAGTCGTTTGGCGTACCCCTGTGCCGCAGGTGGGACTACCTATGGTATAGCTTGTCTTGTCGTTTGTGTTTGGGATGTGGGTTGGGTCCGTTTGTTTAGTGTGTGGGGGGGGTTGGTTTTTATTAGTTTTAGGTGGGGTTTTCTTTGGGGTGGGTCAACTTGCTTAGGATTGTTGGTGATCAGGGTTGGTTTGGCTTCAGTCTTTAAAGGTATGTTGCTACTGGTTGTGTTTTGGGCCTTAGGTCATAACGGGCGACGCGTGCAATACCTTCTGCTGCGACCGTGGCCAGTATTGAATGTACTCTTTGATTGCTGTTACCTAAACAACACTCTCCTGACAATCTTGGTAGATTTGTTATATGTTTTGTCATGTAGTAAATCGGTTGTTGTGGGTTGGTTGTGGTTGTTAGTCTCCGGGTGCTTTAGTCTCGGGCAGTCGAATTTTTTTTTTTTTTTTGCCTTTTCGCTATATTGGTCTTTAGGGCCGGATTTTTTTCGGAATCTTGTTTCGAGACGTTTATGTTTAGTGGGGGGGGAATTGTTACGGTTTTATTTCGCTTTATCCTGTATTTTATTTATATAATCCAAATTTCAATTTATCCGGTATATTTATTCGATTTAATTTATTGGTTATTGTATTTTCTTCGTGAAAGTTGTTTATTTTTGATAAATTTTGCAAGGCCGTTGAGTTTGGAATGTTAGCGATACCGATTCGGATTAGGAGGTTTTGGGCGTTTTGGTTGTAGACTCTCTGCGTGTTCGGTTGATAGGTGAATTTTGTTGGATTTGATGATACATTATTAATTGATGGATTAATTTTCACTTATCATAATATTTATAATTGTATACATTTTGGTTATATATTGGTTTCGTATACATTATAGTTTTCGACTTATGTCGGCTTATTTGAAGACGTAGTTTGTATTCAACTTTATGCAGATTCTTTCCTATATATGGAACTATATTCCATTAATTTTTGAGTTTTTCTTTTGAAAAATCGTCGAGCGCTCTGTGAACTGGTTCACAGGGCAATTACCAATTAGCAGTTAGCAATCAACCAAGTACTGATTACTTTTAATTAATGATTACTGCAAAACAAATACTACTATACTATTATTGAGGGATCAACTATTGTGGTTCAACTATTCAGGGATCAAATTTTGAGCTAGAATTTATCCATCTGGAACATTCTTTCGATAAGCATCTCTGCAATTACAACTTTAAGAACAGTACACTGGAAGCGTAAAGTATATTATTACTATAATTCTTATAAACGTACAATAAATATATAAATGGTTCTATATAAATGTTAATATTTAAAAGAAAGGAATATTTAGATAACGTAATCTTAGATTCAATTATTACTAGTTAATTTCTACAACTATATATATATTATTTTTAATCTGTTGTATACTTATACTGGTATTAGGGAAAAATTACAATTCTATACGAATTTATATAATTTAGTAACAATATATAAAATTTCTTTGCATTGAATAAAATAACTGATTAAATAATAATAAGAGGTGTAAAGGTAATGGATTCGAATCGATAACCGAATTTTTGATATATCTGTAATATTACTTTGCAACGAAACGCATGAAATTTTTCCTCTGTGTATATGATATACAATAAGTTTGTTGAAATAATTAATTTACTTTTGGTAATACATTAAAGTGATCTACAACTTTGTTGTTGTGAGTATGATTTAACTTCCAGCGTATATGTTTTATTTGCAAATCTTATATAATTATGTGCTAAGTAGAGATTTATAGGTAAGTTTTGAGGTTTGTGTTAAATACTGTTTCCAAGCTCCAAACTGGTATCATAATTTTTGTGAATGATTTATCTGGTAGATACATTGATATATTATTTAGTAATTTATTCGATGGGTTGCTTTGGAACCTTTGGGAATTTGTTGTGGTTCACTCTTAATGTTTGCAGTGCTACGGGTCTTATTTAAATTCCCTGGCGCCCCGAGCTTTATTATTGATTTTATCTTTTGTATTTCAAAGAACTGCAACGCCGTCTCCACTGATGCCGGCCGAGCACTGCTATTACTGCGAATTAAATCTTGCATGTAATAACCTGCACACATTGCATCATATTTAAAGTTGCCTCAATCTGAACGGTATACTGGTCACAGTCTAAGACGTTCATCTGCCACATTGTTAGCAAATGGTGGAGGCGATTTGTTAAGCGTGAAAAGATTAGGTGGGTGGAGATCGTCGCAAACGGCCGAAGGATACATTGAAGATAGTGTTAGTACTAAAATAGCAACAGCCAAACGGATCCAAGGGGCACTAAATGAAGAACTATTAAATCTACCTTCAACATCATCTTCTCCACATCTAAACGTCGAAAAAAGCTTCGATGTAGTTGCAAACTCTTCTAGTTCTTCAACGCCATGTTTTAACATAAATGTTAATGTTCAGTTACAAAAATAAATAATTTGAAGTGTTTTTAGTGTTGAGTACATTATTTTATTAACAATATTACAATTTGATAATTGTTCCGTGAGTCTTAATTTTTCTCTCAGTAGTGGGTAATGTTCAACATTCCATGCTTCAAATCACCATAGTAATTCACTAATTATTCACGATTTTGGATAAATAATATTTAAAAAAATTAGGTAGGTAAGTACAACGCTTAGAATATAAAACTGTAGGAACGTAATCATCTTCCATATGCGACCGGGATGGGATCTCTATGGCGGAGTAGGTGTTTCCGGCTTTGTAATCAGATATTTCCATTGGCGGTTTTCACTGTCTCTAAATGCGCACATAAACTACATAACCTCAATTTTAAAAAATAGTATTTTAAAATCAATCTTAGAATATAAATTTTATATTTTATTAAGAAGGGAATTACATTTCACAAGTATTAGTTTGTTTAAAATATTTTATTAAAAAAAAAATAAAATAATTTAAGCAAACTAATACTTGTGAAATGTAATTCCCTTCTTTGTATTTGTCGGAGTTTGAGAGAAAATCAGATTCAGGTGGTGTCTAACGGCGGTCAGTGTGACGTCATATCCGTCGCTTTTAAAACTCGCTGCGAAGGGTAGTTACGCTCCTTCCTACAGTTTTATATTCTAAATTACAACGAGAGTTCCTAAATATAAACTGTAAGCTCTGCGTTATAGAGTTAAATCATGCATGTAAGATTTTCCTAGTGACATTTCCTATTTTGAAACTATTTATTAGCAGGTTGATAATAATGAAAAATAAATTATACTATCAATTGCTGTCAATATGACAATTATATAAATCTGAAATTTGGTACAATTAAAAACTAGGGTCTTTTGCGTTTACACGAAGCGTTTAAACGGCGATATCAAAAGCGTTGCATACTGGGGACCTCTCATATAAGTAAGTGCTCAAAATAGGATTTCTAATTTGTAGGCATTTGGAAAAACATAATGTAGGCATGAAGACAAGTATTTGACAAGATTGAGCAATGTATTATTATCACTTTGAACAAACTGTTTTAAACGATTGCTTTTGTTTTAAAGACCAAAATCTAATTATTTCATTACAGGTAACTTTATTACTAACAGGTAACTTAATTAGCGCAAAAAAGTCGTTGCCATTTTAGTATCACTATAATCTACGGGCTTTTGTTGAAACTGGATAGTTTTGCATGACTTTGTTACGTTAATTTAAAAAAAATCTTATTTAAAGTTAACAGTAATGAAATAATACAACCGATTTAAATTTTGGTCTTTAAAACAAAAATAATCGTTTAAAACAGTTCAAAGTTCAAATCTGGGACATATTAGGGAAAATTCTTCTACAGAGACTTTTCAAAATAGAGATGAATTCAGAAATTTTTTCAACAGCCGACAAGGAAATGTACGAAATGTGACGAGAACTGATGTCAATAAATAAAACATGTCAATTTTTATATCACTATTTTACATCAAAATTCACGTGGCGAATAACTCGGCACCCATAGTAGCATAGTATGCATATGATTCATTAAGTAGATGGTTCACTGATCTATCTACTTGTCTTTCTGATTGTGGAAATTCGTATGTAGACGTCGAAGACGTATCATAGTAAAATGTGTTGATGGTGATGGCATAACGGCAGGAGCGGTCGTTTCAGCCATATTTTCAAAACAGTTTTATTGGATGACGTTTCTGGGTCGGTAACGTTTCAATTTTTCATTTGTGTATTTCCGTGACGTACTACGTATTCACAAGTATGCACAATTCGCTAGCGACTAATAAAGCGCGCGATTAATTTGCCTTCAAAGCGATCACATTTTAGACGCGTCCGTCGGCGTTGTCTTATAGCGACTTGTCGATGCAGGTGCAGGCAGACCGCGAGTAAGCGGTATGCATTTCTGCAACTTCTGAGTCTAATTGCATCGTTTAAGGTCGAAGTGTACCCAAAAAACGAGTGTTGTTTGTTTAATAAATAATATGATAATGTGATAACTTTGGTTTTAAGTTAATAGTCTAGGAATGTTAAAAACTTGCTTACCTACTTGTTTTGGAAAAAAAGTTTTTTTATTTAAATTATTTCACATGTTATACGTGAAAAATTAATTTTAGAAAAACTGTACATTCAAAATTAACCAAAATAATACCACTTAAGTTTCATAGTATTTGAACTATTTTCCCAAAATTTTAAGAAAATCGTATGTCTAGGGACTAAACTATTACCTCCTTTTTGCCAAAAAAAGCAGTTTTTTTGGCAAAAAGCAGGTATTTTGGCAATAATTTAGTCGCTAGACATACGATTTTTTTAAAATTCTGGAAAAATAGTTCAAATACTATGAAATATAAGTGGTATTATTTTGGTTAATTTTGAATGTACAGTTTTTCCAAAATTAATTTTTCACGTATAACATGTGAAATAATTTAAATAAAAAAACTTTTTTTCCAAAACAAGTTAGGTAAGCAAGTTTTTAACATTCCTAGACTATTAACTTAAAACCAAAGTTATCACATTATTATATTATTTACGAAACAAACAACACACGTTTTTGGGTACACTTGGACCTTAAACGTTTCGTCTAAACGCTAAAGACACACAGTAGCTTTAATACTTTTTCAAAAGCTTATTAGATATACAATTGATATAAAGTGTGGGATTAAAGTATGGAATATTAAAAAAAAGCGAACTTAACCGATTTTTTTAAAAACGCTGAAACACGTCGATTTTGTTTTTTAAAAATACACATTAATATGTGTGATTCATCTTCCGACTTTCATTTGTTTCTAAATTATGACGTCATCACAAAAAAGTTTAAATGACAATATAGATTTTTAATAATATATTTAAAACATATCTTTTTCAACATCCACCTAAATATTTAGCTAATATATTATTTAAAATTTAAGCCTTGATAGTGTAATGTCTGGCGTGCCGGACCTTCACCCAAGCGGCCCGGGTTCGACTCCCGGCGCTGGCAGATCTGGTTAAGGTTTTCTGCAGTTTTCCTTAGCTGTAACACAAATGTGGGATTTGCGCTGTTCCATCTATAAGTCGGCTGCAGCCGCACATTGGGCCTACATAATAATAATAATCGCCCCCTCCCTCCCGCACAAGCTTATAGCTTCTGGGGCCTTGGTTTAGGTTATGGGTTGTAGTAATTATTATATATTATTATTAAAATATTTCTTCAATATTATTTTAATAATATTTATTTAACATTCTATACTTCTATAGTATGAGTAAAAAGTAACTCCGTCAAAGGTTCCTTTAGGATTTTGAAGCCATGTGTATTATTAACACTAGAAAATTATACAAAATAATCCGAGTCATTTGACAGTGACAGTTGTTATTAATTTGATATAATTTTCTGGTGTTATAATACACATACGAGTTCAAAATACCAAAGGCACCTTTGATGGAGTTATTTTTTGTTCATACTATAGTTAGGATATCTTATGAATGTTATATTTCTGATTCATATAATATTCCTAGAATATTATTTTTGGAATATCATTAGAATGTTTTTAACAAGTTTTTTGTACAGCAAATTATGCTCTATAGCAACATGAATTTCAATTTTCTTTTCACCACTCATTTTCTTGTTGATGGTCATTTAAACTTTTCAAATAAAACCCTATACATGTTCTTCTACTAAAAAGAGAATTTTGCTCTCTTTATAAAACCATATTCTCTAACAAGTGTTACATAAGAAAATCTTTGACAAAAATTGCATTTGAAGTTTATTTAGCATAAGAGTTACACTTAGTAATAAAACACTTGGGTTTGAATTAAATACGTATATTCTTTTGGAATGGACTCAATTCTTCTTTCTGTAAGAATAAAAAAAAAAGATTTAGGGTTATATATAGTCAAAGATGTTATGGTTATAGTCGATCTCTCACTGCAACATATTTTAAGGAAATTGATATAATGAACATGGACTTTTAGAATCATCTGTACTTCTAGTCATCATATTAGTGTAAAGTCAAATTTTGCAACAAATTGAAGTGTTTTATTATTTTAAGAAAAGATAATGTTTGATAAGAAAATCTTAATTTGATGTAGTCAAGTCCAATACCATTATGTGGGGCGACCAATAATAGAAAATGTGATTAGGCAATATTAAACATTTTCTAAAATTAATCGAATATTTTCGAAACAGTATACAAGCATAAAACTCGGCAGATTTTTTGCGAGTTACTTCAACCAAAATAATTAAAAATCAAACGTTAAGTAAGTAACTTGTGACGTTGAAATTTTATCAGCCACGCATTGCATATACTATTTTTTCCCCGAATTTTTAGTAAATTAATGCACTTTGGAAAAAATTATGACATTTAAGTGACAAAACATGACATTAAAGTGACATTTCTCTTGTCAAGAATTGAATGTCGAACAGTTTGAAATTCAAAATCGCGGTAGTCCGATAATTTCAACCTCGCGTTTGCGATTTCAACCATTGTTATCGATTGCAAAATGAGTGATTTCAATGTCATTAGTAGAAAAAAGCACTTACTGCTGTTGTTTAATCTTCTTGAAGCATGTCTTAACCAATTCTTAATAGCTGCTATAATGTCGTGCTCGGTTGTTTAGTATTTGGGCTTAGGGTTGCTGCTTCTGTAATATTTAATAACATAATAATAATCGTATCGGTAAAAACAATGAAGATTTAACATACTTTTGATACAGTCAGATACTATTAAGGAGGAAAACATTTTCTTTCCCTCCCAGTCATATAAGGAGGCAACAGAATCTGTGAAGTTTGTTTAAAATATTTTTACAATAGTATTACTCTTATGACTTCCAATTTGGGCAAGGAATGGCAACTGAAAATAATAAGATTTATTATAAGAAAAGCAAGATGTGCATCCAAATACTATAACGGTAGGGGTTTACCAGAAGTTATATTTAATCTTGGAGTTAATAAAAAACGTGTTCATTTAAGATATCTTTTATTACTTCTTATTTATTCTTGTAACTATGGCAATCACTTAGCATCCAATGCCTTTGTGAGGTAATATGTATGTAATGACTGTTTTTATGAATGAATATCATTACATGACACACCTGGTAAAAAAAGGCTGAACATGTACCAAAAGAAATGAGCCGTGAGTCAAAAGGGCATTTAATGCATCCCTCAACAAAAAAAATAGCATACATTAATGTCGTACTTGTATGTAGTGGCATGTTTAATGTATACTAGCTACAAAAAAATTGAGGTCGTTTGCATCTTTTCAATAAAATTCTCTACATGCTATGACAATAAAACTTATGCTAAGAATTAGGTACTAATAATCAAAGAATTGAAAGTCCTTATTTTTAATAGTAAATTGCTGAAGGCGGAGTAATATGACAAACTTAACCTAAGCAAAACAACTCGGCAAATACAAAATTGAACACTTGAATTAAAATTGAATAATTAAATTGAACATATAACACTAATTTTCAGCATCAAGTGCAGTTCATCTCTTAGAGGTATTCTTTCTAGAATGAAAAGAGAATGCGAATGAAACTTTTATTCATGTAAAATAAGCAGGCTTAAGTCTGTCTATTGATACGGGTTGATCTAGTTTTTCTAGCATAAAATACTTTGCAGTTCTGTTTATCACTTTATAATGGCCGACATAGGTGTCTCTAATGTTTAAGTCATGTGAATCATTTCTAACATAAACATGTGTACATTTATGTAATTCTTTGGGAACGAAAGAATTTGATTTATATGTCCTTGTGAAAAAAAAATTTCTGATTGTGCATTTGATATTTCATTCGACGAAGAAATTGAGGTATGCGGAAATCTTCATCGGGTTTCTTTTCTTCAAAGAAATCTCCGGGTAAATAAAGTGCAGTTCCGTACAACATTTCTGCAGGTGAAACATCTAATTCGGATTTTATCGTAGCTCGTAGACTAAGTAATACCCATGGTAGGTTCTTTAACCAAGAAGATATACCACTGGTGCGTATGGCCTGTTTGAGTGTACGATTGAATCTCTCAATTATCCCTTGGCTTATGGGATGATACGCGGTGCAAGTAATGTGTTTTATCCCTAATGTATTTGCGAAATGCTTCCATAAATGATAATGAAATATTTGAGCATTGTCTGTTATATAATGGGGGATTCCAAAGCGTGTTATCCATGTGTTGATAAAAGAATTTATTACTGTAGTTGCCGTAGCATCCCTTAAAGGAATAGCTTCTATCCATCTGCTGAAGCGATCTATTATGGTCAATACGTACTTATAACCTTCTGAAGGTGGCAAATGTACTAGATCCAGGTGAATTTTTTGGAAACGTTGCTCTGGTTCTATAATTGGTTGCAGAGGAGCTTTCGTGTGATGAATCACTCTGTGGCGTTGGCAATCAGTGCAGGAAATAACCCATTCTTTATATCTTGGTCCATAGAAGACCATAGATAACATTGGGAAACCATTTTCCTTGAAGCTCTGATACCAGGATGCGCTACATTATGTAGTTGTTGAAACAACTTATAGCGAAATGGTTGAGGAACGTAAGGTCTGGGATCTTTCTTGCTTACATCCGCCCAAATAGGTGAATGACCGGGATTTTGAATTTGAACCAATTTGAAATTATTGCACTCTCGAAGATGTTGCAGTTCTTTGTCCGTTTGTTGGGCACGAGAAATTTCCTCGTAATTAATTGAAGAATCGGGCATATGAATAAGTTGCACTCTTGTTAATGCGTCAGCGGGAATATTTTGTTGTCCTTGAATATGTCTAATGTCACTAGTATAAAGGGAAATATATTCAAGTTGACGAAATTCGCGTGGCAAGTATGCATCACTATTGTTCTTTATTGCCGTACATAAAGGTTTATGGTCAGTATATATATGAAAGTTTCTGCACTCAACATAATACCGGAATCTTTTTAGCGAAAAGTAAATTGCTAAAAGTTCACGTGAAAAAACACTGTATTTTTGTTCCGTAGGGCTTAGTTTACGTGAACAAAATGCTAATGGTTTCCACATGCCATTAACCAGTTGCTGGAGTACTCCTGCAATTGTGGTAGATCAACTATCAGCTGCAATACTAATTGGAGCGTCGAGTTTAGGATGAGTTAGTAGTGTAGCATTGATTAAAGCATTTTTAGCATTGTTAAAAGCTTGTACTTGCTTGCTATTTAAAATGATAGGTTTTTGAGAGGCTTTGCCTGGTATAACGAGATTATTTAGTGGTGCTAATATTTCAGCACAGTTTGGAATGAATTTATGATAATACGAAACAAGGCCAATAAAATTCCTAAGGTTCTTTTGATTAGTAGGCAATGGAAATTCTGCAATTGCTTCAACTTTTGTAGTTTGTGGTTTAATTCCGCTAATATTTACAGTGTGTCCCAAAAAGTTAATTTCTGAGATACCAAATTTACATTTATCCACACTTACTAGAAGCCCATTGTCTCTCAATCGTGAAAAGACTTGTTGCAGATGATCAAGATGTTGTTGAGCATCTTTACTAAATATTAAAATATCGTCTACGTAAAAAAATATAAAAGATAGGCCTGATAATATTGTATCCATGAATCGGCTCCACGAGCTTGCTGCATTTCTTAAACCAAAACACATCCTTTTGAATTGGAAGAGGCCTAGCGGTGTGGTTATTGCTGTTTTGTGAACATCATCAGGGTGAATGGGGATTGCATAGTACGCCTTCTTCAGATCTATTTTGGAGAAAATGGTAGCGTCTTCTATTTTCCTGGTGAAGTCACTTAAGAAGGGTGTTGGATCTGTCAGGAACTGTAATTGAATTCAACCGCCTATAATCTCCGACCATTCGATAAGGTTCCGCTGATGGTGTGTTCTTATTTGACACCAGGTGGATTGGTGTGGACCAATCGCTAGCTGATCGTTCAAGAACACCTGCTTCCATGAGCTCGTTCAAATGTTTTTCTAGAAAGAGTAGTTGATTAGGATTTAATTTTCTAGGCTTAGCTCTAACAGTAGAATTAGTTTCTGTGTCAATTTTATGAATAATTAAATGTTGGATAGGTCTGTTGTAATTAAAGGGTTGTAGTAATTCAGAAAACTTTTTATGTAATAGGTTTGTGTAGACGTTGCGATCATCGTTATTGTTACCAATTTCTGAGGATACCTGTGTAGGTAGAGAAAGGTTAGTAACAACGGTACTGACCTGGTCACCATGATCATTATGATCATTAGAAGACGTGTCTGCAGCTTTTGTCGATGTCAAATTAGATGTGACAGTTTTATTGACACAATCAATATTTAAATTATTTGTTTGTAAAAAGTCCAAACCAAGGATAGGAAATGTAACATTAGCTATCAGAAATTTCCAGGGTTGGCGCTGTATATAAGAAATGTCAAAGTCAAGTGTCAAATCTACTGTACCTAATATGGGAATGTTCGTATTGTTTGCAGCTTTTAGGTTATCAGTAAAATTTTGTTTTGTTGGAATAACTTAGCAATTTTTGGTGTTATTATAGAATATTGGGATGCAGTGTCAACGATAAAAGAAATATTGTTAATCGTATCTGTCAATTCGATGAAGGATGATGAGGCATTGGGACAAACTCTGCTATCCTCATCATTTGATATAGCAGAGCTGACAATTAGTTTTTTTTTCTGGTAGGAACAGTTGCCTGTACATTTACGGGCATTGTCTTGGAACCTAGCGTGGTAGTACCACAGTCTAGATACCTTTGAGCAGTCAGCACTAGTAGCAGTATTAACTCGTGGTTTATAATTTGTTGAAACACGAGGGATTGACGTGTGAACATTTTGTATTTGATTTAGTTTGCCAGAAAGGTTTTGTATTTGATCGGTTAGTTGGTCAATCTTATGTTGTAAATTTGTATGTAACTGATCAGGTTTTGGAGTCTCGTGTAATTCGTTGATCATATCAAGTCTTTCAACAAGATCTGACATAGGTAAATGTAATAAATTTATTGCTTGAATTTTCAAATGGTTTGGTAATTTCGCTATTAGAAAATCTTTGAGAATTTCATCGTCAAAGTTCAAGTCCTTTGACAGTGTTCTAATGTCAGCCACCAATTCCTTGACTTTGCCACTGAATGTCGAACTATCCAGGAGTTTTGAAATTCGCGAAAGGCGTGAGCCTACATGAAAATTTTTAATGGCATTTTTCAAAATAGAATACGGTTGTCTGCGAGGTACGTTTACTATGATATCTTGGTGGTTAGTTATAACATCATTTGGCAAGTTCAAGGTTAGAATATCATATCGTATGCGTTCATGTTTATATTGAGATGAATAAAATAACGATCCAATAAAGTTAACCAGGATTCTATATTTGAATTGTCAAATGTCGGAAATGGAATATGAGCAGCCATATTTAATATGAAATTGAATTAAGTTATACTTATCCTTGATTAAAAAAAGTATATATTCCGATATTGGTTCAGAATCGATAAGCTAGCGACTGTCCAATCAATCCAATTGTAGATGCCGTAGTTGGTTGATGCAGAACTAAGTGCTGTTAGTTGTATGCAGAGGAACCGACTAGCACGTGTTGGAAGCAGGACACACTATAGCTTGATTCAGATCTGCTGATGTGTTCGATTCTTCTTGTTGATTACTTATCGTCGAAAGGTCACCAGTTATAACGGTTGCGGTTTACCAGAAGTTATATTTAATCTTGCAGTTAATAAAAAACGTGTTCATTTAAGATATCTTTTATTACTTCTTATTTATTCTTGTAACTATGGCAATCACTTACCATCCAATGCCTTCTTGAGGTAATATGTATGTAATGACTGTTTTTATGAATGAATATCATTACAGTACCTACCATCTTTTTCTGTTCATCCTTTGTACTTGGGTGTCTTTCCCATTTACCAGTGTCTTCTTCGCTCTTCATGGGTAGTCTTCTTTCAAAATCTTCGTGGAAATTCTGATCATCATCAGAAATTATCTGTGGTCGGCTTTGCTCCTTCAATATTTGCAAAAACCAACTTCAGCTGATGAAGCCACTTTTGGTTTTTCTTTTGAACTCTAGAAAATAAATTTAAAATTGTAACGGGTGATTATAAACCCCTGACATCTCAGTTGCTGTGACATTTAAAACCTATGTGTTTTATAACTGTTTTAGAAGTATAATAAATTAATGTAATTTATTTGATGTTCAAAAAATTATTGTTTTTGAGTAATACGACACATACGTTTTAAATTTCACAACTGAGATGTCGAGGGTTTATAATCACCCGTTAGAAAAAGTATTTTAAACATATGTGATTAATCATCATACCTTTGTCAAACTTGCAGCAATCTGTAGCTGGTTGAATAACCATGTTATTTGTAATATTATCACCATTTGATGATAAGCAGATTTTCAGTGGATATGCAGGTTCTGTTTATTCGTAAGAGTAGAATAGTCACTTCTTAGGTAAATACTTTATGGTTTAATAT
Source organism: Agrypnus murinus (assembly GCA_929113105.1). Taxonomy (NCBI): domain Eukaryota; kingdom Metazoa; phylum Arthropoda; class Insecta; order Coleoptera; family Elateridae; genus Agrypnus; species Agrypnus murinus. The sequence continues at coordinate 83,479,782 of OV816025.1, read as the reverse complement.
TAATACATATCTACATAAAACAGTTTAATCCGAAAAAAACACAAAACTGATGACAAAACCATACAAAGTCACAATGGCATCGCGTCGTTGCATCGTCCTTCTGCCTGCCTTCTACGAACATACGCGACGAGGCGACGACACACGATCGCGCACGATCATAAGCAAGATTTACAATTCATCAATGTTTACCAATAGATATCTATTGTAGTACATAATAAAAAGATATTTGTTTAATATACGTTTCAAAATATTAAAAATCACACACAAATAACATATTTATTTAATATGTATATCAATATATTTCTAAATATTTCATTTTCAATATTTTATAAATACTTTCCTAATCTTTTAAATATTTAATAAATGCACTAAACGTCATTTAGTGCATTAATTTGTTTTCATTAGAACAACAAACGAAATACTGGTGCCAATTTAAGGCAACGTTGTCATTTTTTTACTACTACTCGGGACGCTGAACAGATATAATAATTAAAACTACAATTACGCCCTCTTTTTAACAAAACCTTTCTATTGGTAGCATTCAAATATACCGCTCAAATTGAAAGGCATGTTTACTTGTACCAAAAAGATATCAATTAGTTTACTGTCAAACTGTCTTACTCACGAACTTTTAATAACATTTTTATTAAATTAATAAAACTGCAATTTTTTAAAATGTATGGTTATTATTTATATTAGCATCTCTCGAAGAGACATTATTTATAACTAATTAACAATTCATATGCAAAAATGTTTTATTGTAAATTTCACTTTCACATAAAGCCAATCAGTACAATCTGTGCTGCCTTGATGTTTTTTGTACTATATCTATTCGGCGGCCCCAGTATAGAAGCGTATAATTTATTTATATTCTAGAGAAATTTCTTTATTGTTTAGTGTTTACATAGTAATATTTTATTTTTACTAATAAAAAAGTAAATTTGAATGAAATCTCTGGTTAGAAGAACTGTTTTTTCGAAGTTTTTTCATTTTTTACGTTCTTAAGTTTGGACTAGACAGTCAAAAGTTAATCTCTGACTTCAAAAAGACTAATAGTTAATTAAAAACATATATAAATAATAACTAAACTGCTTTCACATGCATTCTAATACAACTAGTATACTTCGAGCCATTATTTGAAGCAAAACTGTGTAATTATTTCTATTGGTCAAAATAGCAAAGCTCCATAACTTTTGACTCCGACTATCCCACCACAACTTCCTTAACTAATGAGTGATTAAGTGATTATAAACTGTCGACATCTCGGTTGCTGTGAAAAATAGAACGTATGTAGGTACTTCTTATAGTATGCTAGCAGGCTATACTGACATTGACAATTTATTTATTCATTTTTATGCGAGGAATCAGGATGGCGGAGCATCCTTCGTACCTCATGGCACCGATTGCTATGATCATTTGGCCGACCCTACTAGAATTTAGCCGAATCTGGGGGAATTCCACCCCCAGTAGGGATTTTTAACGTGCCAAACATCGCATTGACACGGGACCTACAGTTTTACTTCCTATCCGTGAAGAAGGCATGTTTTTATTTTTTCTCCGCTATGAAAAATTATCAGCTCGTCCGGGGATCGAACCTGCGACCCTTGGATTGTGAAGCAAACATGCAAACCACCTATCCATCGAGACTGGCACATTGACAATTAATATAATTTATTTGACGTTCAAAAAATATTGTCGTGGAATAATAAAACACAAACGTTTTAAATTTCACAGTAACTGAGATGCCGAAGGTTTATAATCACTCGATATAAAATAACATTGTTAAGGTTTTCATTCAGGAACTCTAGGTATAGCAATACAACTTTTATAGGAAACTTCTTATCACCAATAATAACAAAGATAAAGGGGTGGTCAACATATAATTAATAACCCCGTACACTTGGTAAAAAAATCAGATTCTTATTAGCTCTGTTCGTTGCTGCGAAAATGTAAAAGATGTTTTTAAAATTGTTGAAAACTACAAATATGATCTTTTTGGTAATCTCCCAATTTCTGATCTTTTCGCGAACTCAAATTTCGAATTCAACAGGTATTTTACATAATATTCAGCTTTTGTGTGTGTTCCAGTTGGATATGACCTGCTTAAAAGTTTAATTTTCAATGACTTGAGTGATAGAATCATCTCAGCAGCAGCAGGTAAAGTGAGTTTCTCATCTTAGTTTTAGAAAGGAAAGCTAAAATGTCTTGGAGTATTATTTCAACTTTACTACCGTATATTATAACCAGTGATGTGCCGTATAATTTAAAACAATTCTTTACGAATTTTATTACGCGTCAACAATTAATTCTTTACATGATTTATTCTTTACGTCAAAAATGTAAACAATGTAAAGAAACTAAAGTACATATAAAAACGTAGAATTTGAGTTTTTAAATTTTTTTATTAGAATCAAAACTTTCAATCTTTTATTCTTTATACACATTCAATACAAGCTACATATTTCTTCTTGTTTATTTTAATTAAAGAAAATTCAAATCCCACATACAGATCAGTATTTTGTTTTCTACCCACCATATTTATCTATACCTGTTATAGATAAACAACATAAACCATTGATTCATTCACATCACAAGTTATGAATTACCATAGCTAATAACACATGAAACTAGATTGATTGATATAAAAACATAACCTATAACTTTTAGTTTTTTACATTTTTTACTAATTATTTACATTCTTTACTGATTATTTACATTGTTGACATTATTTACATATTATTTACGCCAAACGTAAAGAATTAATTCTTTACGCGTAAAGGCACATCACTGATTATAACCCACCGGTCATATTATTTCATTTTAAATCACCCTGTATAACAAATTACCAAATTATTTAACCTAACCTCAATTTCTTAAATATTTCTTATGGATATCTAATAATTAGTTATTAAACTTTGCCAAACTACGAAGTTAAAATAGTTATAGTTCGATACATAACATATAATTAAAATTAAACTGTAAATTTTATAAAATAGTACCTGGTAACACGTTCCCTAAATATCCTTACAATGAACACTAGCATTGCAAATTCCCAAATAGATGAATTTTTGCAGAGTGATAAACAGAATAATTCACTGAAAATAACTACAACAGGGAAACTACTCATAGGGATAACCGGTATGGAAATAACGATGCTTCTTTTACAGTAATAATATCTTTAAGTATCGCATTTTCAGGTGCAATTGGTGTAGCGATAACTGTAATAAGCATACCATTTGTAAGTCCTGCATTACGAAAACACTGTTTGCCATATGTACCAGCTACAAGTACTCAAATTGGTAATATTTTAAAAGCCTTAAAGAATTGTAAAGGAAAACTTGTTGATTTAGGTTCTGGTGATGGACGAATTGTATTAGGTAAAATAATAGATATTAAAGCTTACTATATTATTCAATGAGCATGGAATGATGGCTATTATTCACAAGGATGACGTTTATAAAGTAAATTTTCCGAGTGAATAATAGCCATTATGTGCGAGTAGAATACTATACTTTGTCCACGACTATTAAAATTTGTGTCGTTTTTTTGAATAAAAAAAAACTTCAAAACACTTTTAGGAAATTTTGAACGATGTTGATGTTTCAATTTAATTAATTGTTTTGTCCATGATTATGTTATAATATACTCATTATGGTTGTCTATGTTCAATCATAATTATATACTACCATCGGTGAATAATGAGTAATCACTACTAGTTAGTCGCTGATCGACTACCACTAGCTACTGTTAGTACATGATTGGTTGCCAGCAGTGATTAATGATTAATCACTGCTAAACAGCCGGTGAGCAGCCTGCTTAAATTCGATATAGTCAACATTGTTTACATATTTTTAAAAGTATTTTGAAGTTTTTTAACATTAATATCGCCTAAACAGCTCATGTCATAAACTTCATCCTTGTGAGTAATAGCCATCATTATATGCTCGTTGAATAATGTACTATTATGGTATGAGCCATTGTTTTGACACATAGTGACTGACGTACACGATAAAATTTAAAAAATAAATTGTTTATGATTAAACTTACTACTAGTAAATAATATATATAATTATAATTGAGCCAGTCTCGGTGGATTGGTGGTTTGCATGTTTGCTTCATAATCCAAAGATCGCAGGTTCGATCCCCAGCCGAGCTGGTAATTTTTCATAGCGGAGAAAAATTTAAAACATGCCTTCTTTTCGGATAGGAAGTAAAACTGTAGGTCCCGTGTTAATGCGATGTTTGGCACGATAAAGATCCCTACTGGTGGTGGAATTCCCCCAGATTCGGCTAAATTCTAGTAGGGTCGGCCAAATGATCAAAGCAATCGGAGCCATAAGGTACGAAGGATGCTCCGCCATCCTGATTCCTCGCCCAAAACCAAACCAATTATAATTGAAGAAATACAGCTATAATGAGTATATTATAACATAGTCGTGGACAAAGAAAATTACTCAATCCTTATCATGCAATATTTCATCTAACTTAACTGATTCTATCGCTTTCAATTAATAAAGTTATGAAATTAATTAAGTCAAGGCTTATGATAGTAATACTTTGTATTTGACTATGCCAATACGTATCTCGGTAACAAACTTACCTTTTGCACGCCAAGAAACCATTTTGTAACCATTGAGAAGTACTATACATAGCAATGAGTTATGAAACTTGCTATTACAGTGCTGCAGTGTTTTCAATATTATGATGAAAAATGTTTTGAGCCATCCTCTGTTTGTCATGTTGCCTCCTTGGATGAATAAAAGATATGACCCTTAATAATTTCGATTTTCACAATATTTTACAAGCCGTGTAGTTACAAACTTAGTCTTACTGTATTTTTTAGGTAGACTAATGATATTTTATTTGTAATGAAGATATAGTCGTCCCACTGAATAAGAAATAAACATTTTAATTTTGTGCTCCGAATACTGCAGTTCATAACTTAACAGACACATTTGTTTATCGTCAATGTGACTTGAATTTGCTGTCACTGTATTTCTTAAGTTAAAAATGATTTAAATTTATTTTAAACTTTGTGTATATGTACAGTTTAACAAAACTCAAGTTTTTACCATATAGCTAACGTTTGGTTGGACAGTTCTACAAACAAAAAAATAAGAGATATACCTACAATAGTATACATTGTATATACAGATATACAATAGTATACATTGTATACTATTGTATATCTCTTATTTTTTTGTTTGTAGAACTGTCCAACCAAATGTTAGCTAGCATTTTATAAACGAAACTTAAGAGAACTTTAAAATGAGAAGAGCAAAATGCTTGATCTATTCTTCACTTGGATGGAATGGAATAGTTCCTTTCTTTGAACAAATCAGTTCATTAATTTATTGTATACATACTTAAGTACTGACAAATGTTTCTACAATATTTTCTGGGCACCCCCATTCCTCTAAGCTTTTTCTTGTCATTTTATTATAATAAAAACTTAAAACTAAGTGTGCAAACGCAACCTTCTGCTGCAAGCTTGATCATCTGCGTCTGATCAATAAAAACACGTTTGAACTCCAACTCTTCTTTGATGATAATTAGTTTATATGCTCAATTTGAACTGATCATGATTTTTAAAATAAACTATCGTGTAGTTGATTGGATAATTTATATTGATTTTATTGCTCAGATAAGAACGAAGCATTCAAATAAGTATATTACGTACCCATCACTACCATTATTTCTTAAAATTGAGTAGAATATATTATCGAATTATCCGAGAGTTGAATATATTCATTTTGAGTACAAAATCAATAAGATAATCAAACTGAATTTAACATTTTTTTTTGATAGATTACATTTCAATAATCATTTTGAAAATACTTATTTGTTTCTTTTGAGTTGCGTTATGCTCAAGCTAACAAGAATTGTACTCATTCCAAGTGATTCTGACAAGTAATTTTTATTACTGAATTGATTATTTTTGTTTAATCATTTTAAGAATATTTAATCAAATGGACAAGTGCGTACTATTGTTCCTAGTTTATATTTTGATTAGTTAAATGTAATCAAATAAAGTATAGATTTTTCTGTGAGTAAGTAAATGCATATATGGGAGTGAGAGATATTAGGAATATTTCACATAAAACAGAGAAGGGTGCACTATCTACTCCCATTCTATTTTTAGACTCACATCAAACTACTACATGATTTCCTCACAAGTCTCAATTGATATAATAATATAATAATTGATATAATAGGTACTCATTGGTTTTTATAACCATTATAACCCATGTTCATTAACATTTTCCAAGCGTGATCCATAATTGCTTACCACTTATTTTGGTCTACATTCTGCTAAATCTTTTTTTAGTCTGCATTCTCCTGAATCTTTTTTTGGTGGAGATCATTTTTTAATATCTCATGCTTCGGGTTTTTAGCGTTCGGAGCATTGTTATCAACAAATTCATATTTTTAATTTTCCGAAATCTGTCACTTCGGCAACATAATGGGGAGTTGCAATATCAGGCCAAAATAAGGTTTCTTCAGAATTATGATGCTTATTAATAAAGGGTATCATTTGAGCTTAATACATTTCTCAAAATAAGTATTACCTTTAATAGAGCTCTTGCTATAAAATGATTCAGAAACATTGCCATATGTATTAATTATGCTACGCTTAGGCTTACGAAAATTAAAAAAAAAAAGTAATACTTTTATTTGCAACATTAGACCTAAACTATGACTCTAATAAAGATATGAATTTTATGAAACACATTGGCAAACATCAAAAAGACAAGAGACGAACTAATTCTTCTTCCAATCCAACAGATGAAAACAGTCAGATCTCTAGGAGGCCACAAAGCCTTCATAAAAAATAACTAGCTACAGGTGAACGGCAAAAATTATTAAGTAAACAAACTAACTAAATCTATTAACTAAATAACGGAATCAACTTACTTGAAGAAACATTCAATCCTTTAAGAAGAACGGTAAGCGATTGATCACCAGAAGATCAGACAACCTCATCGAAGAAACCTGACCAAACTCAAAGTAACATTAAAAGATTTGTTTCCCCAGAAACATGGCAAGTAGGGGAACATCAAGCCAATCCCCCCCAAAGGGAACACACAAAATCTACATTTGCGCACTAAATGTAAAAGGTCTTGCAACAGAACGATTGATAGAACTCGAGTCAGCTCTGGCACAATAAACTGGGCCCTTATAGGACTTTTTGAAATAAAACATCTTGGAGAAAAAATTAAAGAACGCAAAAACAGTCACTTATTCTACTACACTGGTACAAAGAAAGGACGAGCGGGTATTGGTTTTTACATAAACAAACAAATAGTAAATTCTCTGAGATGAGGAATATCAGACAGAATAGCACTACTAAAGTTAAAAAGTAATGAACACACCATAATCAGCATAATTCAAGTTTACAGCCCAACAGCCAACTTCACAGAAGACCATCATGAAATATTGATAGTAATGGGGGATTTCAATACAAAGATAGGAACACGAAAAAAATAAACGAAAGAGGGGAAAGATTAATAGAATTTGCACTGAGTCGGCAATTAATTGTTACAAATACTCTCCTTCAAAAGAAGACCAGGACTTAAGTGGACATCTCCAAATGGACAATATCGTAATGAGATTGATAAAAAACAAAAAAAATAGTGAAAACTACAGAAGTACTAAACAGATTCAGATCATCATCTTCTGCATACACAACTAATAACCAATAAGAAATAACTTCGACAACAAAAGCTGACAAACACTAAAACAAAACTTATAACCAATATAAACGATAATTCAATAAGAGATAAAGAATTAGACAGATGGGATTCAGACAAAATTCCAAAATATTGTTACACAAATATAATAAACTCGAAAAATGTTTAAAACAAACAACAAAAACTTACCACAAAAAGAAACACAAGAACTACTAGAACAAATAGAGATACTAAGAAATGAGAAGAAACAAGATAAAAAGAAACAAATTGAGTGGTGCGAGATTAACAATCTTGTAAAACGATCAATAAGAAAAGACAGAAGAGACAGTGAAAAACAGATGGTACAAAAAATAATGACAGACATAAACTTAACAAGGAAAATAAAAAAAATTAAAAAAACATTTAACAAGAAATGGATACATAAAATAAAAGACATTAATAACAACAAAAATATACTTATAAATAGGGCAAAGATTTTAGAAAACGTTAGACAATCCTATTCACAGCTTTATTAACGTCCCAATTAAATAAAAACAACTCATCCAGCATAAAGCTTGGTAATACACCAGACGAAGAAATACCACCAAGAAGGTCAGCATTAGAACTCCATGAGAAAGCTTATGGCGAGGATGGAATAAGCAATGAATTGTTAAAAGCAGGTATAGAAGAAATATTCGAATCGTTCCAGACCATATTCAATCAAGTCTTGTTTAGCGAAGATTTTCCGAGTTAATGATATGCTGCCTCAATTATTCTCCTGTTTAAAAAAGGAAATTCAACAAATATAACTAACTATAGATCAATTAGTCTAATCTCCAACATCTACAATTTTATTATTTTCCTCAATAATCCTGAAATTAATATCTAAAATTTTAGCGTAATTTAATGACCGGTTTAGAAGTTATAAATTTTTTTCAAAAAAAATTGGATTTTACATTATCCCACTTAACAGCTTACCGCTTACACGGCCGCAACTGTAAAGACGAATTTAAGTAGGGATTTTGTTGCAGAGGCTTGTAGGGTGCTCTTGTTTAAAAGAAAATGGGCCCACCATGTACAGGGTGTTCAAAATTAATTTTTAAATTTAGAGAACTTCAAAGCTAAAATTCACAACTTTTTTCAAATGGAACACCCTGTATATTTTGTACCTTTGTGATGTAGAATTAAATAACGAACATTTTTTGTATGTACGTCCATATAGCTATCTGTAACTACTTTTGATTTATTGAGAAAAAACTGCAAGAAGTACACAATTAAAAACAATTATTTATTTAGTTGTCAAGTGTGTTGGTTGTTTTTGTTCAACAAAACATTAAAGCATCTAGCAATTGTTGTGCACGTATGCAAAATGTACATTTCTCTCAGTTATTGACCATCAGTGTTTAGTTCTAGTAGGTGTTTTAGTTTTTCAAAATGAATTTTAGTAATGAAGAACTTGTAGACATGACTTTTGTTTTGGGCGAGTCGGAAAGAAATTATTTGCTTGCCCGCAGAATTTACCACCAACGGTATCCTGAACGGAGGCTCCCTAAAGTTCACAGCTTTCAAAACCTGCTCAATAGATTTGTGAGGACCGGCAATGTACAGTATGAAAAAAGTGAACGAATTAACAATGTTGTGAACGAAGAAAATGAGTTGTCTGTTGTGCCGGCAACGATTGAGAATCCCCATGTTAGTCAGAGAGAAGTGAGTTCATATGTAGGAATAAGTACACGACGTTCTGTTGGTCGAATCTTAAAGAAAAATAAGTTTCATGCATATCACATTCAAATGCACCAGGAATTAACTGATGACGATTTTCTAAAACGTTTACAGTTTTGTAATTGGGCCATAGGTAAAATGCAAGACGATGCTACATTCTTCAACAATGTTTTGTTCACTGATTAGGCAACGTTTCATAAAAATGGATTTGTTAACAGGCACAATTTCCATTATTATGCTACAGAAAATCCCCACATTTTCAGACAACTTGATAACCAGCACAGATGATCCATAAATGTTTGGGGGGGAATTATTGGAGAACATGTAATAGGGCCATATTTTTTTGATGGTACTATAACGGGTTAACACTTGGGCGGTGTTAATGTTACACTTATTATTAATTCTTTTAGACGGAATAAAACACAGTTTTATATCTAAGAATTATTTATTTGACTCTACTAGTTTATTGATACGCGTTGCCTAGTACCATTTCGTATCCATGCAAAATTATATGAGTTGTGAGTCGTTCACAACATTACCCCGCCCGATCTGAAACGTGGGTATTACACACATGAAAAAGAAAAAATACGGAATGGTATTTTGGAGAAAAAATGGAGTATTTTAAGGGAACTTGAACAAAGTTGTAAAATTCTCCAGCTACAAAAACTCTACTAGGCAGTATAGGTAGTTACAACAAAAAACTTAAGCTAAATAACACTACGGAACTTGCGACGGCAACTCTTGGAACCTGTAAACAGAAAGAAAAAAACAGAAAAGTGTTCAAATTTTCAAAGTCAACAGGTAAAAGGTTTTCAAAAGATGCCCTCGCGTAGCATTTGAAATCAGCTTATTGTTGGCTTAACATTAAATGGTAACTAATCTAAAAAATATGCAGGCTTTAGCCTATCTAAAGAGATAGGGCCAGTGTGATTTTCTAGAGTGGCGTATTTAACTGTCCGTTCTAACACTTTATAGGGGCCTAAATAACTGTCTTTCATGCCCAAGGTGTGCGTGTCATTACGAACGTATACGTGTGTGCAGTTGGTCAAGTCGCTGGGGACGAACGACTGACTGGAATACGTTTTTGTAAAAAAATACTTCTGCTTCCTCATACGACGTTTGAGATTGGCTATGAAATTAGGAAGGTTTATGTCGTTAGCCAGTTGTTCTTCTTCGAAGAAATCACCAGGTAGTCGTAAAGGTGTAGCATACAGGATTTCTGCAGGAGAAACATTAACTTGTGATTTCAGGGTTGCACGTAAGCTCAATAGAATCCAAGGGAGATTTGTTAACCAGGAGGAAGTTCCTGTGGTTTGAATGGATTGTTTGAGTGTCCGATTAAAACGTTCGATAACGCCTTGACTAATCGGATGGAAGGCCGTGCATTTGACGTGTTTAATTCCTAACATGGCCATGAAGTTGATCCATGCATGCGAAAGGAATATTCTTGCATTGTCCGTGGTGAGATACTTGGGAATTCCAAAGCGGGACACCCACGTGTCGACAAATGCAGTGATTACTGACTCTACGGAAGAATCCTTCAGAGGAATGGCTTCCGGCCACCGACTGTAGCGGTCAATAATGGTCAGTAGGAATTTATAGCCTCCCGAAGAAGGAAGGTGTACTAGGTCGAGATGGACCTTAGTAAAACGTTCATCTGGTTCTACAATAGGTTGTAATACTCCAGCTATAGTGGAAGACGAACTGTCTGCAGCTATACTAATAGGGTTATTAATTCGCGGATGTACCAATAAAGTAGCGGTAATCAAAGCATTCTTCGCGTGCCTAAAGGCTTCTATTTGCTCATGATTTAACTGGACTGGCTTTAGCGAAACTTTACCAGGAACAACTATAGAGGTTAACGGTGCCAAAATTTTCGCACAGTTTGGTACAAATTTATGGTAATACGAAATTAATCCAATAAAATTGCGGAGTGATTTCTGACTTGAAGGCAATGGGTAATCAACTATAGCTTGGACTTTGGAAGCCATTGGTTTGATACCGCGTGTATTAACGTGATGTCCTAAAAAATCGAGCTCATTGACTCCAAAGAGACACTTTGGTAGGTTAATAATTAGGCCATTGTCTTTTAATCGGGAAAACACTTGGTGTAAATGTTCAATATGTTGCTGCGAATCAGCACTAAAAACTAATATATCATCTAGATAAGAAAAACAAAATGGGAGCCCTGATAACACAGTGTCCATGAAACGACTCCAAGTGCTGGCTGCATTCCGTAGTCCGAAACACATCCGTTTGAACTCAAACAGTCCCAGAGGTGTGATAATAGCAGTCTTGTGAATGTCCTCTGCCGCTATTGGTATTGCGAAGTAGGCCTTTTTTGAGGTCTAGCTTCGAGAATATGGTTGCACCAGCAAGTTTTCTTGTAAAGTCCGTCAAAAAAGGAATGGGATAACAGTCTGGTACTGTCACTGCATTAAGTTTTCTATAATCGCCAACCAAGCGATAACTGTCTGTTGGGGCGATGGGGGCTGAGATATCTTGGTCGTCACCAGGAGGTAGTGCCTCTGCTGCGCCTACTGCTCGCTTTCCGACGATGTGAATTGGCGTGGCGTAGCTAGATGATGACCGCTGTACTACATCAGCGTCCAAGAGCTCATTAAGATGATCTTCTAGAAAAGAAAGATGATTAGGGTTCAGTTTACGACAGCGTGCTTTAACTGGAGGTCCGGTCGTGTCAATGTGATGGACTACAGTATGTTTTACTGGTTGATGATAGTCGAACTTACGTAAAAGTTCTGGGAAGTGTGTGTTTAGCATCTTGCTATAAACATCAAGATTGCTAGACATGTTGTTAACAGTACCTGAAGAGTGTACGTTAATGTTTGAAGGTAAGGGAAGCAAAGGGGAAGAAATCGCAGGAGTAACGATTGACTTGGAAGGAGGAATCAAAACATTAGCCTGTGCGGAAAATATTTTTCGTTTTATGCCAGTCTTAACTTGTTGGGTTGAGGAACCTTGACTGCGAGTTCGAGCGGGCTGGACATCTGCTGTGCAAATGACCCGTTGAGAAGAGCAGTCAGTCTTAACTGGGGGGGTTGTGGAACCTGGACCGCGAGTTCGGGCGGGCTGGACATCTGTCGTGCAAATGACCCGCTGAAAGTCCTGTAAAAATATTAAATTAGAAGTTGGAGAGATTGAATTAACCCTGCATGGCTCTCCCTGGAGGCCAGGAGAGTGCGAAGTCAGTTTTTTTGTTTGGTATGAACAATTTCCCGTACAATTACGTGCATTATTTTGAAAGCGTTTGTGAAAATAACACGGTTGTAATTGGGAATTAGTATTGCCCGAAGGCATGGAACGCCGTTTATTGAAATGCTGAAGATTTTGGGGGTTCGGGGAGATGCTGGAAGTCATAGTGGACTGCCGTTTGTGCATAGTAGAAATCTCATTGGAAATGATTGTAAGATTGGTCGTCAAACTGTCTAGTTTCGCTTCTAATGCAGTAGTAGTTAAAGGTTGTGGTGCCTTTTGCATAGAATAAATTAAATCTAATTTTTCTACAAAGGATATTAATGGCAAGTCATTGAAATTTAAGGACTGAATTTTAAGTTCTGGTGGTAGTTTAGCTATTAAAAAGTCCTTGGTTAACTCTTCAGTCAGATCAAGGTCGATAGATAACTTCTGAATGTTAAAAAGCAATTCTTTGACACTACCAGAGAATTGAAGAGTCTCCAAAAGATTATTAATGCGAGATTCTCGTGGTCCCAGAATCGATTTTATTACTGCCCGTTTCAATGTAGTATATGGTCTTTGTCTCGGCGGATTTATAGTTAGGTCTCGATGAGCTCCTAAAACGTCGAAAGGTAAGTTTAGAGTTAACAAATTATATTTGTCGAGTTCAGCATTGATCAGCATGCGAGCAAAGTATCGTTCTACCAAAATAAAATACAGGTCGACATCGTTACTCGTAAAAACTGGAAATGGAACTTTGACAGTCGCCATTTGAAATATTAAATATTAAAGTAAATAAATGATTTGAACTTATCGGATCAGAAAGAGCACCAGTTCCGGTTGCAACGGTCACCTTCAGCCAGCCACGACAAGTCAAGCAAGGCAGGTAGCAGGATATTCCGATGACAGGAGTCGAGCAGCAGCTGATGACAGATAACGCAGGAGCAACTAGATGTGGTTCACCTGGAGAATTCAGTGCAGCAGGCAAAGACCAGTATTGCTAAATTCTTCTTCAGGAACGTGGGGTCACCATTTGTAACGGGTTAACACTTGGGCGGTGTTAATGTTACACTTATTATTAATTCTTTTAGACGGAATAAAACACAGTTTTATATCTAAGAATTATTTATTTGACTCTACTAGTTTATTGATACGCGTTGCCTAGTACCATTTCGTATCCATGCAAAATTATATGAGTTGTGAGTCGTTCACAACAGTACATTAACTGGAGCTATTTATCTTCATTTTTTGGAGAACTATCTGCCACAATTATTGGCGAACCTTCCTCAAAGGATCCGAAATGGGATGTGGCTTCAGCAAGACGGTCCTCCACCCCATTATTTACATGCAGTAAGAGACCACCTAAATAATATCTACCCATATCAATGGATTGGAAGGAATGGAACCACTAAATGGCCTGCAAGATCTCCTGATCTTACAAAAATGGATTTCTTTTTATGGGAATATGTGAAAGAAATTGTTTATACAGAGACACCAACCACAATCCAAAATATGAAGAATAGAATAATACATGCTTTTAGAAGTATCATGCTGGCAATGTTAAGAAACGTACAAAGATCATTCCAAAGGCGCATCGAAATGTGTGTCCATGCAAATGGGCAACATATGGAGCATTTGTTATATATATATGTATTATTTTTTTCTTTTGTTTTATTTGAAAAACCTTGATTTTTTAAATAAATAATTTTTTAATTGTGTACTTCTTGCAGTTTTTTCTCAATAAATCAAAAGTGGTTACAGATAGCGATAGAGACGTACATATAAAAAATGTTCGTTATTTAATTCTGCATCACAAAGGTACAAAATATACAGGGTGCTCCATTTGAAAAAGTTGTGAATTTTAGCTTTGAAGTTCTCTAAATTTAAAAATTAATTTTGAACACCCTGTACATGGTGGGTCCATTTTCTTTTAAAGAAGAGCACCCTACAAGCTCCTGCACAAAATCCCTACTTAAATTCGTATTCACAGTTACGGTCGTGAAAGCGGTAAACTGTTAAGTGGGATAATGTAAAACTCAATTTTTTTGAAAAAAACTTCTAAACCGGTCATTAGATGGCGCTAAAATTGTAGATATGAATAAACCTGCCACAGAGGTGTTAAATATGCAAAAATATTTGGGGTATTCTATTTAAAAAAGAATTACCTTAAGCGTGCCATACTTTTCTGCAACACCCTGTATATTTCAAAATAATTTCTCTAGATGCGCCTCTATCCACTGTTTACATCCGTATTAGAACGATTTTTCTAGCTGTTACCGTTTAGGAGCTATCGGACTTCCCCACACTATTGCCCCACCCAGTATAAAAGCAGGATAGGCCAAATAAAACTAGGACCACCATTTAACATGTAAAGGTACATGACAAGGTGACCCACTTTCCCCCATCTTATTCAATGTAGTAGAACAACAGGGGCATAAATTTATCAGGAAAACTACTTACCAACATCCAGTTCGCTGATGACATTAATCTATTTGCAAATTCAGCTACAGAATTAGAAGTAATGATAAATGATCTGTATAAAACAAGTAAGGAAGCAATAAACCTTGGGAAAATATATACACTCTTAAATGGGAAAAGAGAAAAAATAAAACTAGGCAATGCCCAGTTGGAATATGCGGATGAAGCAATCTACCTGTCAAATTTCTAATTTCTTGTCAAGTTAAGTAAGAAAAAGAAATCCAAAACCGCATTGCATCAGGATGGAGAAGCTTTCGGCGTTGTAAAGAAATCTGAAACAACTTTGAAATTAAATTAAATCAAAAAGTAAGATTTTTAAGACGAGAAAATAACGAACTATGTTTTCTTGTTTATTAATTAGAGATAGCGTCAATAATTTTTTGCTAAATCAACACTTTTCATATGTAGGCAGTATTTTCTTCAAATAAATGTTCCTAATTTCAACAATAAAAGTGCAATAACAAAAAACTATTTTTTGTTCAAACTGCTTCTCCCTAAAAATCGTTTTTTGTTACTGAAGTTTTATTGTAAAATTAGGGACATTTTTATGTACAGTATCTCAGAAAATATGCTGAACTATTTTTAAAGTGTTGATATGTATTCTGTAATATGGTGACCATATTACAGATGTATATTCCAACTTACTACGAACATTATTGTAAAATGTTTGCTAAAACTATAATAAAAAAGATATCTAATACACTGCTGATATTAAATTTAGCCATATGAATATGGAAAATAAACCATAGTCTCCTTGTATAAAAATTCAGTATTGTGCAAATAAAAAAAAAAAAGTTCTGAGATAAATGACCCATATACTGCATATAAGCAACCAATTCATTTGTTTACTGCACTTCTCAGTTCTCACTATCGTAGTGGGTGGTGCTTTGTGGTGATATGGCTGACTTCGTAAGGCCAAGTTATTTTTATTAGTGTGCTCCGTGCTCAGGTGTTTATTTTTATAATTTGGTTATTTATTCAATTTAGTGTTTGTTAAATGTTAAAATTTTATTATTTCAATTTAAATAAGTTGGAAAAGTTGGGATTTTTTTAAAGGCAATTAATTCTATTTAGTTTGTTCTGTACGCTATATTTAAAATTGGTTAAATCAAGATGACTGCAAATTCGGCTGCTTTAATAGAAGGTTCGGTACTTCCGATACATCCAAATCGCGACGATTTTGTTATTCAGTTTGTAAATTATTAGCTAAAGAATATTCTGCATACGGTTTTGGAGAAAAGTTACAAATTGTTGAGAAAGGTAGATCAAAATCAGAACTTCCAAATTTAACAACAAAGATTAAAACCTGCATCAGGTATTTTAAAATAGACGCTTACAAAAATAACGAGTGTCTAATGGCCTGTAGTAATTTAAGTAAGTTATTCTGTTGGCCCTCGCTTCTTTTTACTAATGATAAAGGTGTTTGAAAAGTCTGAATTTTCTGACTTAAATAATTTCCAGAAAATTATGAAATGGCATTATTCGATATCTCAAAATCTACAAGCAGTACTCAACGAAAAAATGTTTGTAAAAACGCAAATTGAACATCTAGATAATCAGATAGTAAAAAACATCGAGAAGTAGTAAAAAGACACATTGACATTGTTTGTTATCTTGGCGAACATGAACTTAAAATCATGGTTGCTTCACTTGCCTAAATTCTCACTGCACGCCACTGATGTAGAACTTTATTTTAGTGATTACAAGCTAATAATAATCTACGATGCATTGCAAGGATCTTGCGCCATCTCTTTTAACACCCTGTATACCGCCTGTTTGATTTAAAGTGCCCAAGATTATAGCTCCTTTATTTTTGAAAATATGCTTGGTATTAATCTGCTTTATGATTTTACAGAAACAGCTAGACATAATTTTGAATCACATGGTGTTGAACTAAATCCGTGGCTTGTTGCATACTCAAGAATCAATACATTATGTAAAGGTTTAAGTTCTGAAACAAAATTCTTTAGAAAAGATTTATGGAAATTTACTCTCACGCCTTATGATAATGTTGTAATATTTGGAGTAGAGCAGATGGTAAGTTATTCATTTTCAACGAAAATTTTACTATTACACTATAATTATTTTAGATGAATGATTTAGAAAAGAAGATCCTGCTGGAGTGTAAAAATAACTGTAATATAGTAGCTTGTCGTTTCCCATTACCCACCCTACAACCAGAAAGAATTATCGGTAGTGGTATTGACACAGTATGGGTATATAACCTATCAAAAATAAACAGATAATTAGTGTTTTTAGATTTATTGTTACTTAAACAAATTGTTCATAACATATTTATAAATAAAACTTTCCAATAGTATTTTATAGTGTTTTACAGACTTTTGCAAAGCTGGTTTTCAACAACTTCTAATATAAATTAACAATAAAGAGTTTTAGGCATAATTTTATATATAAAATAAAGCATCTAGTTACTAAAAATGTTTTGTATATAAACATAATCATTGAATCATCATTTTCATAACCTATTCATCACTTTTTAAGCTTACATCTCTAAAAACTAATAATTTATATACATCTTTTTATACATTTAAAATACGAAACAGTAATTCCAACACAATTGCGCTTTCACCCAAGTTATTAGAAGTAATTCGATGCAGTACCGGAACAAGTTCATTATCCAAACTTTTCATGTAAATTGGTGGCAATTTCATTCCATTACTTCCTGCACTATATGATACCTAAAAAAATTAAAACATTGTTTTTAAAAGTTATAATAAATATGAAACAATACGTCATACATTTTCAATATGCAGTGTGGTACGGATTCCTATTTTATAAAAATTATTACTGGATAACAGATCGAGATATTTGACCAAAGCTTGACATGTGGCCTTTGATATACTTTCAGCTAATTTGGAGAAATCAACATCTTGACCTCGAGCATTTTCATCCCCATTCTGTAAACAAACAAAAGATTAAATCATTTAAAATTTCTCTGTATTATAATGTTATTACTGTACCTGTATGTAGGATGTTAGTAATCATACATAATTACTAACATGGGGTTGGGGTACGTGGAGCAGTGATGATAGATCCCTTGATCTATCATCACTTCTCCACGTACCCCAACCCCACCCCCATTATGTATAATTACTAACATCTACATACAGGTACAGTAATAACATTATAATACAGAGACATTTTAATTTTTACCAGTTATGCAAGCCCTGTTAACGTGGGTCTTACTTGAATGTCGCATTTGTCCGATTTCCTTGTGAAACATAGTTAATGTTGTAAGATAAGTAGTTGTGCATTTTTAATTTAGTTAAGATGAGCAGTCCGTGAACTGCCTTTAGAGCTATGATTTTCTTCGACTATAAAAGACAGTTGGGATACCAGCAAAGTCATGAAAATTTGATAGCAGCTTTTGGCGATGCTGCCCCTTCATTATCTGCTGTTAGTCATTGGTTCCGCGAATTTTGACGAGGGCTAGAGCTGCTAGAAGACGAAGCAAGACCTGGAAGACCTGCGGAAGCTGCCTGTTCAGAAAATGTTGATCGTGTGGCAAGCTTGATTCAGTCCAATGGAAATATTACTTATAGGGAGATTCAGGAGGAAGTGAAGATTGGATCCTCAGCGGTGAATACCATTTTGCATAAACATCTTGGGGTAAGAAAGCTAGCAAGCCGTTGGATACCGCATTTGCTCTCAGAAAGTCAAAAACAGGCTCGAGTAGACTGGTGTAAATTTATGTTGCAAAAATTTGACGGAGGAGCTTCCAAGCAAGTGGCATACATTGTAACTGGTGACGAATCTTGGGTATACAGTTACGACCCTGAAACTAAACAGCAATCTAGTGTTTGGGTATTCGAAGATGAAGACTTGCCCAAAAGTAATTCGTGGCAGAAGCTTCAAGAAGAAAATGATTGCTGTTTTTTCCGCCGATGTGGTCCTGTTGCTGTTATTCCACTTGAAGATCGCAGAACTGTTAATTCTGAATGGTACTGTGAAGTGGCTTTACCACAGGTGTTTGCAAAATTACAGACAGGTCGGTAGGACAAACGGTCCAAAGGACTGGTTTGCGTAACATCTTAGTCCATCATGACAACGCATCCTCCCACACTGCTGCCAGATCATTGGATTTTTTGAAAGATACGGGAGATCAATTGGTAACTCATCCTCCATATAGCCCAGATCTGGGGCCGTGCGACTTTTTTTTTGTTTCCGACTGTTAAAAAAATGATGCGAGGTAAAAGATTTTCCAGCGCAGATGCAGCAGTTACAGAATTTCAAAGAATTTTTGAGGACCTTTCAGAAAATGAATTTTCAGAATGTTTTAAAAAGTGGTTTCAAAGAATGCACAAGTGTATTAGTCTGAATGAAGATTATTTTGAAAAACAATAAAGATTTTTTGTTAAAAAATGCAATGGTCTTTTTATAACTAACAATTTTCAGCGCAACCCTCGTAAATGTGATGTTACAACCGGTCGAGTGTAGAAAAATTCTACGAAGATCAACAATAGTATATTATATACCCAAGGGACTAGAGTACCTCTTTTAATCCTGAGGGTGCAGTTTGCTGCAACAATCACCTGAGGGATTAAAAGGCACTTTAGTTCCGTGGTATATACGCTATTTTTTGCATTCTATTTGTTAAATAAATGTAACTACCATTACAAAACCAATTGGAAATGCTAAGTGTCTAGCATTGCCAGACGATTCAATAATAAAATAAAATCTCGTACAAATTTTAAGCAGAAAAAGACGACATACAGACGATTTACATGATTAAATTTTAGTATATAGAAGATTGAATTATTTTTCACTATATAAAATGTACTACGTAAATTACTTTTTGGCAAAGTTTATAGAATTCTGTGTAAACTTAAATTGGTAGAATTGCTTCAAACTAAAAAACCTGTCTGTTGTTATGGTTTTCATTAGCGCGGTGCCAGCAACTGCATAGTTAAATGCCTTTAAATTACATACTTCGTGAAACAAAAAATTGTCGAAATAAGTAATATAATAACTTTACGTAATGATTAGTTAAAATTCATATATAATGTAGCCTGTAACTGAACATATTGTATACAGTGTGTTATGGCATTAATTGAAATGGCACATAGTACATAGAAAAATAAGCAACTTTCATTATACAAGTAAGGGGAAAAAAATGAATAAAAAACGTGAAAAAGGCTTTTCTTTTAATTTACAAAAACTGGTTGGGTGTCACTGGAATTATGGTAGGTACAGGTTAAAAGTAAACATCTCGGGGAATTACCGTACGTATCTTTGCCATTAATTTTAGTTTAAGCTAAATGTTTACGTTTGAAGCACGTTTTTGCTTCTTTAAAAAAGGTTGCTGACCTATTGCTTTTAAAACACTGACTGACTGTAAAGGGGTTACTTTATAAATAATACGACTAACGAAACAGACATTTAGAAATTAATTTATTATTAATTTAATTAATAAAATTATTAATTAATTTAATTATTAAATTCATACAGTCTTCTTGCAATTGTAGTTAATTTAGTTTTCATAATACTATGTGCGAAATTAAACAGTGCTTAAGTGAGTGATTAATTTGTGACTAACTTTTGTAGTGTTATTGACTTATTGAATTTAAATTTAATATTAGGGAGATTACGGTAGTGCTCTCGTGTAAATTACACCTAAACAATAAAGAACAAGTGCCGTTTCGTACACAAACATGCCCCACAGGTATACTAACGAGGAATTAATGAACATGGTGTTATGTTATGGTGCAGCTGATCAAAATGCAGCATGGTGGTGTTGTATCGTGGCCACCTCGCAGCCCAGATTTGAATCCTTTAGATTTCTTCTTGTGGGGGCATATGAAACAATGAGTTTATGTGTCCGAAATTGACACTATTGAGGACTTGCGCCAACGCATAAATACTGTTGCAGAGGAGATTAGAGAAAATTTTCCGGTGATCACCAACAATTGGATACGACGTGCACAGTTTTGTGCAAATAATCATGGACAACATTTTGAACATTTATTATAATATTTATTATAATAATGTTTTAATTAGCTAAGAGGTAAGTGTTTATGCAATTAGCCTTTTTTGTATTAATTAGACACAAAATGTTCAAAATTCAAACCCCCAACTAATGTTATATGAACATAATGAAATTTTGTATGCATGTAAAATAAATGTAATTATTTTATCCCGTTGTTAGGGAGCAATGTGTTCATCAATGACAAACAAAAACTGACCTTGTAAATTTTTAACAGCTAAGGTAACAAGAGCTTGCTTGCAATCTAATCTTATCTTTTATGTTCAAGACGTGTTGATAACGAATGACCTAGTTCCTTCATTTGTTTATGGAGGTATAATAAGCAGTGGTCGTCAAACAAAATAGCGTGGACCGATTGGGGTAGGTCAGTTTTTGATTTTTGTTCAACGGCTTTAATATTTGGGTAATCGATTATACTCATCACAGGTAACTAACAGTAAAAATTAATGTCCCAACTTCTATAACACACTGTATAGTAATTATGAAAATGGACGAATTCCATTTCGAAATGGAATTCGAAAATGAACAACCTGACATCCCGATTGTACTCGATGAAGTGAAGGTTGGTAATCTGACAGCTTCCACATTATATCATAAACCTAAAGACTGCAATCGCCTATTTAATTTTGTTAATTGTGCTCATGTCTATGTCACTGTCCATATTAATCACAATAATTAACTCATTTTGAATTTGGTTAAACTAGTATTTTGAATAAACTAGTTGGCATAGTAACATTTATTTTTTTACTTTTAATCCCTCCAGAAATTTTAATTGTGAACATGCCGCAAACACACCTAACCTTACTTTTAGAATTTTGTAGCAAATGTGTGACAGCTGTCACCATTGAACTATATATAAATAACTGGAATGGATGCCTTGTGTAAATAGCTGAGACAAATGAAATTTTATGCAACCCGCCACAATGTAGGATCCTCATCCTTTTCTAACTCAATGATTCAAATTAAACATTTGGTCGCACACAAAATAAAACTTAATCTACGTTAAAAATCAGCAAAAAGTTTCACCACGTGTCCTTATAATGCAGGTAACATAAGTTAGAAAGAAACGGGAATACTACATTCTTGTCTGTTGCCCCTGACACGTTTTCTGATTTAGCGTGCTTGCGCGTCCCTTCCAGTTATTTATATATAGTTCAATGGCTGTCACATTACGCTTTGACATTACAAAAGTAAGGTTAGCATGTTTTGCAGTATATTCACAATGACAACTTTGACATTAAATTAACATTTGTTTGTGTTTCTCCGGGACTAAAAGTGACACTTTATAGTCTTTCAAACGGAAGATTAAAAATTAAAACTTCTACGGAGTGCAAAAACATTTTTATTATTATTTAATATAAAGAATAATAAAAATTCTTAATATAGTAACTGTTATCGTCACAAAGGCACCCTAAATGTTTTGATGTTGCAGTTTTGCCGAAAGTGTTTATGTAATGACATCACCTACCTTAAAACTTTTTTAAATTTTGTTATTATACACAATTTTTATACGAGGAGTCCATATCTCATTTAAAAATGTGTTTTAACGATTGATTTAATATATGATGTTGGTAAATCGACAGTCACCGATAGTTGACTAAAGTTCACGAAAGAAAAACTAAACTAAAATCCTAGAATACGTCTCGTCTACTGACAAAGGTATAGAAAATAGAAAAACACTGAAATTAAGATCAAGAAATGCAAGCACACCCTATGCAGGAGAAAAGAGAAAGAGAGCTTTTAAAGCAGAAAAATTACTGATTTTTTTAAATTAGAAATAAAAGTATTGTAATAAAATTAGTAAATTATATAAGTTAGGTTCTTTATAATAAGGTACCATGGCCTAAAGCAATGTTTGTATTGGAATATCCAGTAATTCAAACTCCTCGTTAATATGAATTTATGGATAGTTTCTACTGTATAAGCAAACAAAACTTACTTGTAAAATGAATACTTCTGTCCATCGAATCATTCTGTTACCACTATTGCAAACATAATCCTTTCCATTATGCACCCTAATTGATGGAACTCCACTTAAAGACTGATTGTCAATTGGCGATTGCACCCTAGAATTAAAAATGATAGAATAGAAACTAACAACTATATAAATCTATTTACCCCATATTAAAATTAATATCATTTGCACCCCAAATTATATTCACAGTTTCATCTGATGTAGCATTAATACATCCACACTGAATCGTGTAATTTTTCATATTTCTTAGACTTTCTCTAATTTGTAACATGTGTTCTGGTGGAATTTGTATCATAAGTCCATCTTCAATAATACTAGACTTAGCTGTAAGACCACTTGATGATTTTAGTGCTCCATTAAAAACAATGAAACTAGCTCCAGTTACTGTAAAGGCGAAAATATATTTAAATAGTTTGAAGAAGTTCAAGTGAACCTAATTTATGTACCTTTTCTAGGCCTATCATGAATATTAATAGCATGTGTTGTGTATGTGTTCTCATTATTTCCATGTGTGTCTTGTATACAAACAAGGTGCGAATCTGCATTTACACTAAAATTTCCCCCAAATGCTAAAATGTGGTCGCTGGAATTATTTAGGGATTTCATAACCTACAATAAAAGAAAAACAAAATATTTCTTTTATATTGGGCGTAAATAATACCTACCTGCTCATAACGGTTTGATGGTATAGTTACAGTTGTATTCTTTTCTTCCATATGAATTGAAAGACCACGTATGTTTGGTAAAGTATAAGAAAAATTTCTAAAATCCTAAACAAAAAGTAATATAATGGAAGTAAATATATTTACATATAAGTTTATACTGTGTATTCATAAAAGATTGATGAGACATAATAGGCTATAAAACTACATAGAAGCATACAGTTTGTTAAGCTTTACTGCTAAGAGCTAAAACAGGAGAAAGGTTAATAGTATATTAAAGTATTAGTTTCATAAGACACGTTTTTGTCCTCTTTGTCCTCTTACAAAACTCCCTGCTACGTGTCGTTTTTAAATTTGGATGCGTGCACTAAAAACATGTCTTATGAAACTAATACTTTAATATATTATTATACTAGAAGTGGTTATATTCTTTTTTGTAATAGGGATTTCATTGCAAACCCTTTCTCTATAATACAGAGAGGCATTTTATACCAAATATGGTATTTTAGAGTGCTTGTTAACAAGAGGAAGGAATAATCTTCAATGCTAATGTTTTAAGACAAATCAAATCGTAAAAAAATTGGTGACATTCTATTACTTTCTTATTCTGACTATGGCACTTTTCCAGAAAAATAAAACAACATAATTGTTATTTATGGACACAAATATAACAAAGGGTTAGTACAATGTACTAGAATGATTGTGCACTGCATGAGGATTAGCTTGTCTCAAAAAAGATAAATTATTTCAGTTCAACTTCTTCCCTTTATACGTATAAATCACCACAAATATTTTAGACAAAAAAAAAGGAAAATCGGTTAAGTTTTGGGTAGAACGGTTTAGTTTGAAACCTTTCTTTGATGCGCGCTCATATAAATTGTCTAAGAAAATTTGACAGAAAACCAAACATCACGTTCCAGCAATAAAATAAAATAAGGAAAGAATTATATTTTTGTTAAGTTCTTATCAGACGGATGTTCTTCTTAACAGACCTGCCTTGTATGTTTTGTATTAAATTCAACCAATGTTTCTGTTTTCTTGATTAGATGTTTTAGTATATTAAGTATCAAGAACAGTAAGGACAGTTTACCGATCGACGACAATGTTTCCACCAACTATTAAGTAGGTTTTGTCGTTACCATGGATACGTTTGTAATTTTATTTTTGAATGTCACGATATTTTTGTCGTTATCATGGATATGTTTGTAATTACTATTATTTTTGAATGTTACGATATTTGTCAAATTTGTGAGGAGTGAATCTGAAAACGGATATATTTAAATAAATTTAACGAGCAAATTTAAATAAAAAACATACATTTTTTTAATAGTACAATTATTTAGAAAATAATGATTTTTTCGCGATCGCGAAAGAAACATCTAAAGATCATGCATTTATTTTATAAATTACATATAATTTACTTACCATTCCGTTTTTGACGGAAGTGAACGGTAAGTAATTTCTTACCGAGGCGTTTTTGCTTAGCAGCCAGTAAATATAACCTACTGTTCTAAAACCAAGTATGGTAAACAATCCGAAATAGCATGGTCGTACAAAAAGGTAATTTATTATTTACAAATAATATAATTGGAACCAGTGCTCGATACACAAGTTTAGTTTTTTTGACGAAAAGCCCTTGGATGTGTTAAATCACGTGGGGGGGGCGGGGGTCTCTTTAAATGCACGGCGCGTTATATGTTGTCTACGTACGTGGATGTCGAGAAATCTCAAACTAGCCATTCTACTTGGAAACTTAACCGATTTTCATTTTCTTTTCTCTAAAATGGTTGTTTTGATTTAGAGAACAAAATATAAAGAGAAGAGGTTGAACGGAAACAATTTATCTTTTTTGAGACAGGCTAATGAGGGTGCATGATTGGGTCAAAGGCTACAATACACTTTAGTGTAGTCAAAGGCTACACTTTACTAATTAGGGTGGCCAGCAAGAATAGTTAGTACTTTTAGTTTTTTAAATTCAAGGTCTTTTGCCGGTTTTCCAGGTTGTAAAATATCATTTTTCCAGGTTTTTTCCTTCAATAATTTACTCGTGCCCATATTGATGATCAAATTATTAGTTTAGAATTAAAGCTTGATTTATAAACTTTTCCGTTGCCGTTCCCGCTTACCGTTCGCGTTCAAACATGAAAAGGTTTAAATGCCTGTGTGCGTTTATAAAGCAACGCTGCCGTTACCGTTTGCCGCTGGTTCGAGATAACCAAGTTTTAACTTTTGCCGTTGCCGTTCGCACATCGGTTAATCAAAATCGACATTAATTTAAACTAAAGCTTCTAATAACATATTGTCTCTTTCCAAGTTAATCTTCACCAAACTAATAATAATACAAAATACAACTTGAAAAATAACAACAAACAATAAGGTTATGTTTATGATAATGACATGTTTTATATTAGCAAGGTCAAGTAAACCATTACATGTGCGCGTGCGTCGCGGTTCCGCTCAAGAAAGTTTATAAATGGGCCCGTGGCAACGGCAGCGGGAACTGCAAACCTCAACGGGAGCGGGAACGGTAACGGAAAGTTTATAAATCCAGCTTAATAATAATGGAACATAAACCTTCACTTGAAGCGGTTTTTTTATTACCGTTTATTATTGTTAGGAAGCCTAATAAATAACCAAATAATGATCAAAAATGGATCAGTTTAACTGAACTCTGTAAAGTAGTATATTAAAGTATTGGTTTCATAAGACATGTTTTTAATGCATGCATCCAAGGACAAATGCGCTAAAACGTCTTATGAAACGAATACTTTATACAATTTTTTCTATTTGTGTTATTCTTTAATCATTAAAAAAAAAAGATTGACTTACTTTTAGTTTTAAATAAGATTTGTTATAGAAAAACTTGTTAAGTTTTTTATCAGTTGGCAAAATTGGAAAAATTCAGATTCTGCATTTGTTTTTCAAACTTACAGTGCAAATTAGTTTATAATTTGAACAGCTGTTCAATAGTGATATCAACTTTAAAATATAAAGTGTTACTATTTCCAGTATTCAAATAATCTCTTTTGGACATGCAAAAAGAAAATAGTATATTAAAGTACGAGTTTCATAGGACATGTTTTAAGCACACATGTTCAAGTTTACACATTTTAGAGATGCTAAAATGTCTTATGAAACGAATGCTTTATATTAGTTTTTCTATTTGTCCTTTAAAAAATCTCCCGCTACGCGAGTTGTTTTCTGGACTTCGACTCGTGTGCTAAAAACGTATCGTATAAAACAAATACTTTATATAATTTTTTTCTATTAACGTTAATATGTAATTGTTTAAAAAAAATAACTTAATTGTAAACAAAATTTGTTAGGGATACTTTGTTAACTAGTTTAACAGTTGGCAACACTGAAAATGTAATCTTGCATTTGGTTTTTAAATTTGCTTAATAAGTTTAACATTTTAAGAACAGCTGTTCGACAATGATATCAACTTTAATAAGTAAAATGTTACTGTTTCTAGTATTTAACTAACTTTCTTTTGGACACGCAAATAGAAAAAAAGATAAAGTAAAATATTAGTAGTAATTATTTTTGGAAGTACATACTATTAAAATTATTTTATTTTTTTAACTTTTCCCTGAAAAAGATTCCCAACTTAGATCATTAACCTTTTCCGTGCGGCGGTCATGGACCGCTGTCGAGTCTCCAGTGCGGCGGATTTTTCAACGCGCTGCAGCTCTTTGCAGCTTTTCACAAAAAAATTCATAAAGAGATATCGGAGCTTTATATCTTTTTAGAAATATGTGATTATATGTAAAAGACAATAGGCTTTCATGTAGTATTAAAAAAAAATTAGAAAAATTAGTAATTAGTTATTTTTCTGATGAAAAGATAAGAAATGCTTTATTATAAGTGCAGAGTGCAGAGTATTATAAGTGAGAAGTGCACTAAACAATTTTTTATTGGCGCGGACAAATGTTTACTCTCTTAGGTTGGCCTTCAAGTCTGGCCCCCACCAGATAATCGTATATGTTGAAAGTAAGCTGGGATAACCGAAATCGTATAGATACGTCTTTAGCAGTACAGGCACGAACTTGCAAAACGTATCTATACGTTAAAAGCAGCGAAAGGGTTAATTCAAGGTTTTTCTCAATTGTGCAAATTCCCGATTTTCAAGGTTTTCAGGTTCGCTGGCCACCCTGCTAATGTATGCTTAACTTTCTGTGTATTGTATTTAACCCTCGGACTATGGAAACCGGGTCTAAAGTGACACTGACTTTCATTTTTTTAAATAATTCCATTGTTTTTCAAAATACCGCTTTAGGCGTTTGTCTTTCCTCAAAACTGTTATGATGGTGGTTTAGAATAAATTTTGTGAAAAAATCTTTTGGTATACCCTAGAAAAATCAGCTCGGGTGATTTGACATCATGTTTCCCGAATGCAGAAACAAATACAGTGCGCGTCTAAAGTCCGTTTCCCCCCTACTAATTTTTGAACCACCTGGTATATTGAAACGAAATTTGGAGGGCTTAAACAGGAGATAAGAACCTAGTTTTTTTTATGGAAAAATGACAGCTAAAAGTTTCAAAATGGCGGCTGAGCGCCTTTTTGAATTAGTTTTTTAAATAGAACACCCTGTATATTATTCCGTTTTCGAAATCTGTTCATAATTCTTAACATTTTTCTCTAATACACTTTACTTCTAAATTTAATTGATTTTCAAATATTAACGTTTGAAAAGTGACATTTTAATTAATTTCAAATCCAACAAAGACACGAATTCTGCTATCAATCAAATTTGCATTGAAAACAAAAATCGTTGTTGGGGTATCTTACATCTTGTTTATTGTCAAATTTAACTGTTAGCTGTCAAATAAAATTTAGTTAGAAAAATGTTTTACCGGAAGTGCCCAAAATCCCTCGCAAAATTCATACTTCATTTTAAACCGGAATGTCACTTTTCAAACGTTAATATTTCGAAATCAATTAAATTTAGAAGTAAAGTGTATTAGAGAAAAATGTTAAGAATTATGAGCAGATTTCGAAAACGGAATAATATACAGGGTGTTCTATTTAAAAAAGGGTTCTAGGTCAATTTATCCCCGTAAAAATGTCTCAAACAAAAATAATTTTGCAAAAATATCCCCGCAAAAATAATCCAAGTAAGAAATATCCCTGACAAAAATATCTTCAAAATAAATAACCCCAACAAAAATATCGCGAATTATACACCATTTTTACATTAATGTAAATAAAAATAGTAATTAATAATATAGAAAATTAAATTTTATTAATAATATGAATTACGCATGATAATATTTATAAATATTCTCTTAATAAATACTAAATATAAACTTAAACAAAATACAAGACATTACGAAAGACCCTTTTCCGATGTCCGCGTAGCTGAAATGACTTCCGTAGTCCAAGGGTTAATAAATTCACCATATCTAACCTCAAAAAAGTTTTAAGTTAGCTTGAGGTTAGATATACTTATGGTGAGAATAAATATGCACATTAACTATTACAGTGTCTAATCAATTATTTATAAAACCCAGTATTTTAGAATTAGTAAAAAACTTACAGCCAATATATTTATTATAGTGTGCCCAATTTCAACAAAAACACTTTCCCGATGTCTAGTAGATATTATAGGACTTGGATAATATCTATATTCAGCTCCAAGGCGTAAAATCAGTCTTAAAGGAAATATTTTTGCCCAAGGCATCTCCCACCTATTAAAACCGTACCAATTACAACAAGGTTACATTAAACTCATAGTAAACATTTTCATACCTATGTATTAATATACCAATTAAATACGGTTCTTTTGGTACAATCACATTTTGTAAACATTGAAATGTTGGTCGTATATACAAGAAACCAATATGATTTTTTGATTCAAGGAAATTAGTTGTAGGGTGTAATGAGATTCCATATTCAGTGATACTTGAGCCTTAAAAGGAAACATTCGATAAATTATATTAAGGATTTAAATATTTGTTACCTTTCTTTGCTTCAATGTAAATATTATTAATATGAAAAAATACATCTTTTGGAACTACTTTGTCATTGTCGACAAACTCGAGTAATAAAACAATCTCATCTTGACCAACAGAAATCATTCCTTCCGTTGAAAAGCACCAACCACATTTATTTATACAACAGTCCACTAAAAAAAATACATGAAAAAATCAGTCTGAGGTAATGTACGGATTGTATAATAGTAGAAAGCAATCCAGACAACACAGCTGCAAAACAACTGGTATCTGTATTTATGTAAACTTATTTCACGGTGTGTGGTAATTGAGATTTAGTTCAACTTTAGATTAACCTTTTTTTTTATAACTCCATTCTATGACCATAAGGATCATTTTACAAATTATATAAATAAATTTTTTTGATTACACAGGCCCACAAAAATTAAAAAAAGTCTTGCAGTTGAAAGGTGAGGTACCATATTGTATGCTTGTTGGTGTGCTGAAAACGAATCCGGGGTCAGAAATGACCCATCACCCAAGGATTTTTTTAGATGTATTTTTATAAACTTTTTGAAGTTATGCCGAAATCTTTGGGTGATGGGTCAATTCTGACCCTGGATTCGTTTTCAGCACACCAAAAAGCATACAGTATGGTACCTAACCTTTCAACTACAAGACTTTTTTTGGGACTGTCACAATCCCACAAAAAAGAAAAAAGTTTTGTGGTTGAAAGGTGAGGTACCATACCGTATGTTTTTTGGTGTGCTGAAAACGAATTCGGGGTCAGAATTGACCCATCACCCAAGGATTTTTGCTTAGATGTATTTTTATAAATTTTTGAAGGTGTTTTTGAAGGTTATGTCGAAATCCTTTGGTGATGGGTCAATTCTGACCCTGGATTCGTTCTCAGCACACCGAAAAGCATACAGTATGGTATTTCACCTTTCAACTACAAGACTTTTTTTTTATTTTGGTGGGCCTGTGTTGTTCGTTTTCCAAATTGATTCGATTCTGGTCCACTTTGTTAAAAAAATAGCGATATACTAAAATAAAGAAGAAACAATTGTCTACCCGTTATGTCAAGATAGGTTTTTTTTGTGTAGTTAATAACAAACGTGTATCTCTATTTTTTCAACAGAATGGACTAGTATCGAGTTATTTTGCTAAATTTAATTTAAGAATTACTGTTGCCACCCTGTCAGCTGTATATTATTAACACTACAAAAGTTGTATTTGACATAATTGGTAGAAAATTTAGTATATTACCATTTTTTAATATATTAAACCAAAATCAAGATATTTTGTAAAAAACTATTTTTTCTTAATCTCTTGGGCGTTTTTGGTCATTTAAAAAGAGTACTCCTTAAATTTTTTTTAATTTGGTCTTAAGAAGATCTGCCATATCCATAGAATGGAGTTATAAAAAAAATTCTGGGTTAATCAAAAGTTTGAACTAAATCTCAATTCACATAGACAGACCGCTGAAACTATTTAGTCGCACGGCTAATAACATATTTCATAACTTAGAGATATTTTTTCTCTCAGATTATGACGCAGCAGGACCAATGAGATAGATGAGCAAAACTCATGTTGGGCTTGGATTCTCATCAATCCAGTCTATTTATCTCATTAGTCCCAGTTATATCAAATGTATTTCAAATTACTTACTGTTAATAATTTTAACATGTACATGAAGATTATTGTGAAGTGCAAATGTTAAAGGTTCATTCCTCAACATTTCCACAACGCTAGAATTGTTAGCACACTCTGTATATGAAATATCTGAAACAGGCAAAAAAATGTATTTTTAAATGCCACAAAAAAAAGATTAATAGATATTAACCTGATTTAAAGACAGTAACTGTAGGAGGCAAACAATTTTCTCCACTAGGTATAAAACTCTTTGTATTTGCATCAACAGCAGGTGCATTCCTATTAACTTTCGGTGGTGGTGGTGATGACCCCTTTTTACTACTAGACCTTGATTCGTTGTAATTAAAATCATTGTCTAAATTTGTTAACTCACTACCTGGGCGAATGCCATCGCAAAACATAACACTTTTATTTGTCCGCGATTTAGATGAACCTATAAAAATCTTTCTTGCTATAATTGTTATTAAAATGTTTAAATAAAGTTAACTAACCTTTGCGTTTTAATACTCCAACAGGTACCATAACAGTAGGTGGATTTTGACTTACACCACTTACTTGTTGAAGTGGTGGTACCATTGAACAATATTCCATGGGATTATTTGGATTAGGCTGATTCAACTGTCGGTTAGGTGAATTCCCAGAAGAAGGTGAAACTTCACTACCTGAACTGCTATTTGTATCTTTATTGAGAATATCATAACATTTCAAACAAACACGAGCTTCTGCATCTAAATATTCAAGTTTATATCTCATATTGCAACATTTTGAACATAAAACCTAGAACAGACTTTGTGAATAAAATTCGCAATTTATCCATTTAAATTATTAATACTTACTAAACCACATGCCCTACAGTGGTGCCTTCTTTTTATTACAGTAAACTTACTATCACAGTGTAAACAATTTAAAGCTTCTGAATCGGGAATCCATAATGGTGCCTGTTTGCCCAACCAATTACCTAAAATTTAAATAGCTCTAGAATGCCTACTACAAACTATAATATATTATTTTAACTAGTATTAAGAAATCTGATAAGAAAATCTTTGTACAGAAACAAAAGACAATTATATATAGTTTTTGGTTATATACAAAAATTGTTTAAATCGCCACAAATATTTCACAATTGTGTAAATATTAAAAGATACGATAATTCACTCCTAAATAATTCTAGAAAAGTTTTTATTTTATGAGAGCAACGATTGGATCATATATCCAATTAAAAATGTCATCTTGAAATGAGACATTTTTTTGTACAACATATAGTTTGTTCAAACTGATCATCACACGGTTTTGTTTCAAGATTTTATTAATGTATAATTCATTTCATTGGTTCATTCTAGTCAATTGATAGGGTCAAAACATTAACAGGCTATTTTAGGTTATTAGGTCAGTAATGGACTTTTTTATTTTCCAATCAGCGTTAGTTCCACTAAAGCTAAAGGCGATGTATTTATCTCTTTAAATAATAATTATATGACTGGTAAATTAGAAGACTAATTAAATAAGATAATCTTGTTAAATAAGATAATCTTAAAATGCTGATGTTACAGTCAACTACACTGTAAATTTGGTGTTGAAATTAAAGCACTGCAGATGAACACATTGTTCAACATGTTGTTAAAGTTATAGGATCGCACCCGAGAAAGTTTCATATCAATGTCGTATTTGGCATGTATGTAATAGTATTTTATGATAAAATAGGTAAGTGGAAAAAAGTTGGAAAAATGAGATCAAAAGATCGAGTAATTCCAATTTTCGAAATTTGTTGTGTCGTAAAATATTGTCATCCTAATGGCACTATTAAAAAATAAAAACATGTTTATATAAACTGCATTCGATTTTAGGGTTTCAAACATCCTTTTCACTTCTAAAGTCCTCTTCTTTTCCTTTATTACAAACAGAACTTTAGGAACAAATGCCCTCACGTTTGTTTAATACTTTTTCGAACGTTAAGACTGCTCTTTCTTAGAACCGAATGTCAGTGCTTTTATACTTTCAGCAATTTTTAACTACTTTATTGTTATATGATTCATTACTTGTTTTGCGATGTCTGCTTATAACGTTTAAAATTTGACATTTTATTGTAGATATAAAAAACAAAATAAAATTCTTTTTTAGGTAGCTGTGATTTTTTGTTGGTTGTAACTTTTAATTTTAAACAAACTTTTATAATGTATTTTATCGTAATTCTTTGTAACTTATTCTTAAGCAAATTTCTGTCCCCTGTACATTTTAAGATTTTTTCAAAATTATGAGCGGTATTACAAATATAAATATTTATATCATAATTAACACAAAGTGGGTGTAATTTATTAAGGTGAAAATATGTAAAGCCATATGTACATAAGTACTCCTATGTACTCGGAGTACCGTCTGTGATTTGTAGACATTTATTCCATTTAGTGGGTGAGACTTTGAGCTTGACATATTTTCACCTTTATGAGCGGTATTTAGTTTCAGAAGATACAGAACATTTATATGAAAAGAAATCTCATTTAAGTGTAATAGCTAAAAATTTGTCTCCAACTTTTTGAGACAGATTTTATGTAGGTTTGTGGACAGTCAGACGGCAGGAGCATTTTAAGAAAATATGGTGACAGGGATCATTTGTGTTTTGTATACTGTATAGTCCAGTCAATAGAGATGTGAAGAGTGTATTTTCGTGTTAACAGCTATTTTATTGCACAAACCTATTCAGAATAGTATGTAGAATAATATATGTAGTTGCGTACTAGATCGTAGTGACAGCAGAAAACTTATTAACAATTTAAGACTCGTACAACCATTTTCGAGGAGTTTTTCTTCCGTAGCTCATCAGGATGACTTGTTATGAAAAAATGTTCAGTATATGATTAGTTTGTAATAAAAATAACTTCAAAATGGCACCGGTCTGATTGTTATAACTGCAATAAATAAGTTACAAAATTGCATGTTTTTTTAAGTTGCCATAAAAATCTAAATAATCAACCAATATTGATGAAACTTTTGATAAGTAGGTATAGTTTAATTTATGTACAATAAGCACTCAAAACCCGTATGCCAGGTATGTAAAACTTTTTGTTTAACAAGGTTTTATATGTCTACTGCGCTTAAAACTTTGGAAGTTTGCAAAAGCTGTTTGAAGCTTTGAATATTATTGCAACTGTGGATATATAGGGAAGAGTCGCCCAAATTGAATCGCCTCCTAAATTGAACCAGTCGATTATTTTTTTAAAGACTATATTGCTATGCCATCTATCGTTGAAAATAGTAACAGGAGGACTACAGAATGCTGTAGTTTCAATATGAGTATGGTGTTCCCCGGATATCGATGTAATTGCAAATTGTATGTTTATGCCTTCATTTATGTAATTTTCTCTGTTATGTTTCGTAAAGGCTGGTGCAAAAAATTGCGGAACTGTTTGGAAGGCGGTAAATACACTTATTTTGTTATACTATTTTAAACAGTCTGGAACAATTTTTAGTTATAATTTGAAAAAAAATTGAGGTTAAATTGAATAAAACAAATGCGTGTTGCCTAAATTGAACTTATTAGTGTTGCCTAAATTGAACTGGTTAGGTCCATTGAAAAGACAAATGGCAAACAGCTCTTCTGATGATTTGGCAAAGTGGTGTTCAGAAGATGTTTCATGTCTTTATTGTAACGATATAACTACTTGAAAATGAGTGCACGGTGCCTAAGTAGTGCCTAGTGGGCCTACGAAGAATGTGCTGGGGTAGAAGATAAGGATTTCCATGTTCCAATCGCTAGACTTACAGGTTTATTGTGATTTCTAGTACAGTATTACCTAGTGTCATAATAAATAATTAAGTTTTTTTTTTGTTTTATTATTTAGAAAGCTATTTATTTGAATATGTGCTAGTGGTTCAAAATAGGGAACTCTTGGTTCAATTTAGGCAACTGGTTCCCTAAATTGAACTGATTGCACATTTTTCTAATTTTTTATTTTAATAGAGAATTTATGTTTTTTCAATATATTTTTTAATTGAATATGCAATAAACATCATAAAGTATGCCTTAGTGTGAATTTTAATTTAAATAACCAACAATGATCTGAAATACCACTTTTTTTCTAAAAAAGGTTCAATTTGAGCGACTCTCCCCTATATAATGTAAGTCATTAGAAATCGAGTGCAATTTGAAAAGTTCGATTGCGTTCATTTTTGCAATTTTGGCGATGTTTTACACCTGCTCATAGTTTTTTACGTTTGTAAATAATTAATACTTACGTTTGTAATAATGTAAAGTTTTTTGGTATGTAGGACTTGGTCATTTATGAAATATTCCATCGGGTTTGAATGGATGGCAAAAATCACGCAATCTAAAAAAAAAAGTTTGTTTCGATGCTGGGATCCTGCGATTTTTTGCTTAAGTATGCATTAGACCATAGAATAATTAATATAAGTAGAAGCACAGCTGCAATGTTTAAAATGTAACCCAAAAATGTACCCGACAATAGATGGCTAGTAAACTAGCCATCTATAGGTCGGTACAAAAAATTTCATTAGCAATTATACAAACCTAACTCACAGTTTTCAATATGTTTCTAACGCAAGAAATATTTGGTTGTAGAATTGACGTACTTTATACTTTTGACCTAAACTGTTACTACAAAAACAAAACAAAAATGTTTTGATAGCAAGTGTGTTTTATGATTCATGAAAAAGATCCCTTTGTATGTTTCCTTTATGTATATCTGTAAGTATAAATGAATATTATAAAATATACTCCCATTTAATTTTTGTGTAGAAACTAGAAAGCATGCTCTTTGCCCTCTCACACATTATAAACATTGTTAACATCATATTAATAAATGCATGTACCTCAATAAGTTCTAAAATGACCATGGGTTTTAAAACGTGATCTAATTTAAACTAAAACACGCCTTCCACTAAAAATCCCATAATCTTGAAAGCTTAAACGTGTGATCATTTAAATTCTGTTTTCATTACCTTTGTTTTCGATCACAACCTAAAAAATGAACTCTAGCTAATTATAAAAATTACACTATACAGGGTGTGTCACCGTCTGTCACGACGAGTTTTAGTTAAAAGAATATAGGAAACCAGTAGGAGTTACGATTTGAAATTTTGGAGGTAATGGTTTCGAGCTACGTATGCAAAATTTTAGAAGACGGTACTAATTAATTATGTTAATCCAAAAAAGGCATAGACAGAAAACATATAAGACACGAATTATCAAACCAAGTGATTAATCGATTCATTCAATTATTTAAATAATCGATTAATTGAATAATCGGTCAATCGTTTAATCGATTTTTTTAAATCGATTTTCGATTATTGATTTCTATAATCGCACAGTCCTAATAGTAGACAATATTTTGTTGGGTTGTTCTAAAGAAAGACGAACATTTGTTAAAATGCAATGTTTCCATACAAAATAACAAAATTGGACACGCGATGAAAAGACAATGGGCCTTATTACGAGCCACAATTAAAGGTCTCTCTAACTAAAGTTTCGTTTAAAATCAACAAGAATAGAAATAGCTTTATCTAATTTTAATAGGTGGGAAAAGTTTACAATTGGCCACCATGGTAATTAAACATGCTGTTAATTTAACAGCGAGATGCGAATACGGCTCAAATGGATTTAAGTATTTTCTATAATATTACTACTTATAGTCCAGTTATTTAGAACAAACACAAGTAGAGGTAGTCTTTGGATCTTTGCACAGGCCTTCCTTGCGAGTTGTTAAATAACCCCAGAGGCGTAGCTAGCGCCTGTGCAACCTGTGCGTGGCACGGGAGCGCCGCAGTCAGGGAGCTAGTACCCCCTGACAGAGTAAAATATAATATAAATTAAATACTACCAGTGCAAAGTTAAAATGAAATATACTAATAGAATATAGTTTATATTTTTAATCGATCATCTTTTCATATGAGGGGCGACATGGCGCTGCCTTGTACAGGGGCGCCACAAACCCCAGTTATGCCTCTAAATAACCCCATAAAAGTCAACACGGGTAGATGGTGAGCTCGAAGAGATAATGAGAGTAAACCACGCCCCATAACGGTTATTGTCATTTTTCTCGGAAGCTATTAGGTTTATCGAGATGTAGGAGCTTAGGTAAAACAAAGATTAGTTAATTCCTTACTCAAAATTTGGAATGTTTTCTCATATCTAGCCTTCGCTTTGTGTTATCGAAGAAAGAAGATATGTTATACATGAATCAGCAATTTGCAGCAGTAAATTTGCTCAAGGAACTATCTGGCACAACTTTTTGTGGTCTCATATTCGTCATAAAGTAACTAAGACAAATTGGTTGAGAGCTGAATGCGATCGCGGCCTAGTCGTCTTTTACCTTAACATCTCTTCGGCAAAATCCATCAGGCTATATTATCGTTATCCTTGGTGCCAGTCGGATGAAGATTTCGTATTGGTAAGTTAATTCTTAGGAGAGTACACTGCGCTACTCAAGTTTTTTTTATCCAGCACAAGGTGTTTTGTGTACAAGGTGTGTGAAATCCTAATTTCCTTTATAAGATCTTGGTATTGAATAAAGTCTTTTCTTGAATGGCATTCTCTGTAAAACTGAAATACACGATTTGATTCCTGTTTTGCTTTAAATGTAGCGTGTGCCATAAGGCAACAGTTTCGTTTTGAATTGTGAATTTAAATTTACAGAAAAAATCATTCAAAAAAAAGATTTACTCGATACCAAGATCTTATAAACAAAATTAGAATTTCAAAAAAGACGAAACACCCATTGGGTTGTATAAAAAGATTACTAGTACAGTGTACTCTCCTAAGAATCAACTTGCCAATATGAGATTTTCATCAGACTAGCACCAAGAATAACGATAATATCGCCTGATGAATTTTACCGAAAAGACTCCAAGGTGAAAGATGACTTGACCATGATCGCGTGTGGCTCTCAACCAATTTTTCTTAGCTACTTTATGGCGAATATGAGACTACAAAAGGTTATGTATAAAAGTTCCTCGAGCACATTTACTGGTACAAACTGCTGATCCATGCATGGCATTTTCTTTCTCATAACACAAATAGAAGGAGAGGTACGAAAAAAACCCAACAATTTTGGTAGAAAATTAAATAAACTTTATTTTACCTAACATCCTTCATCTCGATAAACCTAATAGTTTCCGAGAAAAATGACAAAAACCGCTAAGGGGCGTGGTTTATCCTTATTATCTCATTTATCCTTATTAGGTATTAGGAGTATTTTGGGGGCGTTTTCTTGTTGTTTCTATACCTACAAGATTTTTTTTCGCTTTATTAACCATCTTTAACATAATCTCATATTATTTTTAAATACTATTTATGATTTTATTATGATCTATTACATACTATACATGATTGAGGAATGAATTGTATTAATTATATTTATTTGTATTTCTTGCTTTTTCTAGAATTAACTAACAATTTTCAATGTATATTGCGTACTTTTCAGACCATTCTTTTGGCAGTTTTGCATTCTTGTATCATTACATCTTATTAGGTATCTTGATATGGTTAAATATTTACATATATGGTTTAATTATATAATTATGATAAATGTTTTTAAATTTTTTTGTAGTCTGAAAATAGATTTAAAGCTTATTTTTTATGCAACTACATCAAATAAAACTGTTGCCTGTTAAGTATGGTTGCACGTATTTTTATAAATTAATTTGGTAAGATTCGGAATTTGAAACAATCCCATATGTACGTAGTACGTAATCGCGTAACTTAATCTGCATGTTTAGGCACACTTATCTTTGTTGAGTTTATAAAAACCCATTCTTAGAAAAATATTTGCACATGCAAGTATAGTGTCTGTTTAATGAAAGACGCTTGTTAATTATACCAGCAAATAAATTCTCTGAAATGCAAATGATTTGTTAAATTAATGAAAGATTTAAAGAGTGCAGCACTACCTAGATATACCCCCTTTACTTTTCAGTATACCTGCCCCATATGCTGACTGGTTACTTAAATCTCCATAGCGTTATTCCTCTATTTATATTAATTACTCTATGATTAGACTAAGTAGACGATTGTCCGATTTTCGAGCGCACGTCTCGCTCTATTACAATAATTTTTATTAGAAATATGCAATTAATAATATTGAGCAATTCCATACTTATCTATAAGGTTCACACTTTACACACGATTTTGATTCTTTTCAATATGTTAAATAATATACGAGTAGTGCATACTTACGCAAAAAGTTTAATATCTCAGGATTCAAGCATCGAAACTTGAATTTCCTTTTTTTAAATTGCGTTTTTTCGTCTGTCCATTCGAACCCTATAGAATATTTCATAAATTACCACGTACACGTACCAATAAACGGATTATTTATAAACGTAACAACACTATGAAGAGATGTAAAACATCACCAAAATTGCAAAAATGAACGCAATCGAATTTTACAAATTGCACACAATTTCTAATGACTTCCACTACATATATGCACAGTTGCAATAGTATGCAAACAGTTTTTGCAAACTTCCAAAGTTTTAGGCGCAGTAGACCTATAAAACCTTGTTAAACCAAAAGTTTTGCATATCTGGCACACGAGTTTTAGGTGCTTATTGTACATAATTTAAACTATATTTAACATAAGTTTCATCAATATCGGTTGTTTATTTAAATTTTTATAGCAACTTAAAAAAACACGCGATTTTGGCAGTTTCTTCAATTTTGCAACTAAATTATTGTAGTTATAACAATTCAGCCATTCCATGCATACGGACACTACAAATCACACTTTCTTTTTTATTTTATTGTTGCATTTTACAACACCAATAATAAAAATAAATATAATTCTGTATAAACATTAAAGTAGACGTCAAACTTTTATAATTGCACTTGGTGTGCAGTCTAGGACATTTATAGTTTAATGAAAAAAAATATTATTATTTAGCGTAACGGACCTTACGATGTTATTACCTTCATTGTGAAGGTATGCGGAAAAACATAAAAAGTGTCTAAAATTAAGGAAGGGATTTTTAATAGTATTATATATTTAAATAAAGTAATTATTACAGAATATAGTCCAATGGATAGTTTTTAAATGATGATCACATTCAACAATAAATTCAATTTTTGTTTATTATATAGTGCGTAACAGACACTACATAACGGACATTACAAAAATTCCTTTGTGACTAATAGTTTATTTTTAAAGTTAAAATAAGTAGAATACACACCTGTTCTTATCTTTTTTTGTACTCAGATTGTCAAAAAAAGAATTAACAGTCAGTTTGTCTTTCTTCTTCACCTATCAAAGTTTAAATGCGAATGACTACAGCACAATTCCAATGCTCCTTTGGTTAAACGTATTACTGACAAACTTATTCAGAGGTGAACTAATCTCAATATTAATGCTTAAATGGATAAAAGTAGTACAAGTTTATCATTTTGCAATAAAATTTAGATAATAGAATGCTTTAGTTTGTTTGCAAAATTAATTTTGCTACTTTTAAAATTCAATACTCAGGTAACATTTTGCATGGAATGGCTGAATTATAACTTTTCTGCTGTCACTACGATTTAGTACGCAACTACATATATTATTCTACACACTATTCTGAATAGGTTTGTGCAATAAAATAGCTGTTAACATGAAATAACCAAAAAAAGGTACTTTTTCATTCTCCCCTTTACGAAAGTGTAACTTTCTATCTTGATAAGGCAACCAAAAGCGAAAATAAAACATACGAGGTGATTGCTAGGTATGAAAAACTTTTGGTCCCTGGACAACGAAGTAAAACTCAAATTTTTTAAAATATAATATTGTAAGGTGGCGTGTACACGCGCTATTTATAGATTTTTGCCAGGCATATGACAAAATCAAAAGGGATAAAGTAATAGAAGCATTAAAGAGTTTGGGAGTTAATGCAAAATTAGTAAGGTTGGTCAGAATGACGTTAACGGAAACAAATAACCGAATCAAATTCCAAGGGAAAACAGGAGAGATATTTGAATCTAATGTAGGCTTGAAACAAGGAGACCCATTATCCCCAACTATTTTCAATTTGATACTAGAGGAAATAATTAGAAAGACAAGTATAAAAAGAGAAGCAACAATAGTGAGACACCCACATCAATGTCTAGCATATGCAGAGAACTAATTACAGAAGCAAGTAAATATGGGTTAGAAGTTAACATCTCGAAAACAAAGTACATGAAAATAGGCAGAGGAGAAGACACAGCACAAAAAAACTTTAAACTGCATGTAAAAGAGAAAGAATACGTGTTTGAAAAAGTAAATAGTTTCATATATCTTGGTGTGGAAGTCAAGAGTTACGGGAATAATGAAGAGGAAATGAACAGAAGACTTCTCCTGGGGACCAGATTATATGGAATGTATAAGAACATAGTAGTAAATAAAGATGTTACACGCAAGATGAAGTTGAGGGTTTATGAAGTTTTGATAAAACCAGCAATATTGTATGCAAGCGAAGTGTGGGTTTTGCGCCAGCAGGATATTAAGAAGTTACAGATAACCGAAAGAAAAGTGTTAAGGAAAATTTATCGAGGGGTTAGAGATGGTGATCAATGGAGAAGAAGAACAAACGTCGAAATTGATCAACTTTATAGAAGACCAAGCTTAGCAGAGGTGGTAAAAAAGAAGTGTTTGCAGTGGTTGGGGCATGTAGTGCGAATGGGCCAAGACAGTGTTGTGCAACAAGTGTTGTTTAGTGAGCTACCGGGAAGAAATGTGCGTGGTAGGCCAAAAAAGACGTGGTGGCAGTGCGTGGAGGAGGATTTAAAGTGTTTGAAAGTGCAAAACTGGAAGGAGGTAGCAAAGGATAGGAAA
This sequence comes from Agrypnus murinus, assembly GCA_929113105.1. Classification (NCBI taxonomy): domain Eukaryota; kingdom Metazoa; phylum Arthropoda; class Insecta; order Coleoptera; family Elateridae; genus Agrypnus; species Agrypnus murinus. Next base: position 83,437,696 of record OV816025.1, on the reverse strand, counting down.
AGATGGAAAAACTTAGTTTCATCAGCCAAGGGCCTTCATGGCCTATAGTGCTTATATATATTATAAGGTGGCTGTTGTCAACATTACCTTGGTAACAATACTGTTGTATATACCAAACATTATTTTATTACATACATACATACATAAGCGTTCCTCTTCTACCGACTGACGTCAGTGTTGAGGTGTAATTTACTCGTATTATTTCATTATTCTGGTCTTCCATAACTTCCTGTCCTTTGCCAATTCTTCTGCTCTGCTCCAGTCCACTTCCAGTTGTTTCAGGTAGCTACCTATCTCGTCATTCCATTTACGTCTCGGTCTTCCCCTTCCTCTTTTCTTTGACCTACCCATTTTCCATACTTTTTTCGTTCTCCTAGCCGTTGGCATTCTTACCATGTGTCCAAACGAACGTAACGCATTTACTTTTATTCTATGTTCTACCGACTTCACTCCTAACCTTCTTCTTATCTCCTCATTTCTTACTTTGTCTAGAATTTTTAACCCTGCTATTCTTCTATGTTCTACCGACTTCACTCCTAACCTTCTTCTTATCTCCTCATTTCTTACTTTGTCTAGAATTTTTAACCCTGCTATTCTTCTAAGTGTTTTCATTTCACATGTTTGTATCCTGCTCCTCTGTTGTTTGTTCAATGTCCAAATCTCTGAACCATATGTCAGTGTTGTTATGTATAGTGAGTTGTATATTCTTATTTTAGTTTTTGTTGATATTTCTTTTTTGTTTATTATCTGCTTGTTTAACATAAAATAAAGTCTCGTAGTTGCTTTTATCCTTTCATCAACTTCATCTTCCATCTTTCCATTGTCTGCTATGACCGTTCCCAGGTATTTGAACCGCCGTACCTGTTGTAGTTCTTCTTGATCTATCTTTATTCGACATATCAATTGATTTCTTGAAATCACCATTATTTTTGTTTTGTCCATATTTATTCTGAGTCCGTAGTTCTGTAATTCTTCCTTCCATATCATTAGATTGTGTTGTAGATCATTTTCTGTATTAGCCAGTAGTGCCACATCGTCTGCAAATGCCAAGTGGTTGATTGTTACTCTTTCCATGTTGTAGTACCCCCATGTGGATTGTTTTATTTTGTCTTTACATTTTTTCATGATTTCGTCCATCACTATAATAGATATGGCCTCAAGGTTCCACCTTGTCTCACGCCTGCATTTGTTGTGAAGCTCTCTGAGGACTTGTTTTTGGTTCTTACATAGTTATTGGTTGATTTATATAGGTTCTTTATACACCTTAGTAAATTTGTATTGACTTTTCTATTACTCATGATCAACCATATGTCTTTCCTTCTAATTGAGTCAAATGCCTTTGCAACGTCTATAAAACAAACATATAATGATTTGTTAGCATCTATTATTCTTTCCGTTAATTGTTTGAAAGTGTGATCAATTTCTTTTTTCAAGCGTTCAGTTAGAATGCTTTCATATATTTTCAGTACTACACTTAGCAGTGATATGCCCCGGTAGTTTCCACATATTTTCTTATCTCCTCATTATTTTATTATAATCACTAAATCATCATTTTATTTATTTTTTTTATGGTGGTTAATAAATGTCATGGGGAGAATGGAAAGTTTAATACATTATACACTGCTAAAGCCCTTTGAGGTACTCGGTGTTTTTAACTAACCTCGGCTACGCTTATGCTTCGCCTCGGCCAATCAAAAACACCTTGCACCTAAAAGTAAACTTTCGCAGCTTGTAATGTAAATAACTATTGGTTTCCTGCAGACTGGACTATGTATTAGTGGTTCAATAACTGTTAAAATTCAATCAACACTCTTATGTTGAAACAGATTTAAGAAAAAGTTTGACAAGACTTCCAAAAAGGTGTCAACTTCGACTATTTCAAATTCGTCCAAGGTCATCTCTTCACAGTGAACCAAGTTCACACTGAGCCTCAGAACATTAATAAAGAACATAATACAAGATTGCAACATAAATACGTTCAATCATTAAACAATTACATCAAACATGTCAAACAGATTGTCTCAATAGACAACTAATTTCAATTTGTTCATTAAATGTATGCAAGGCCTATCACACATTGGCGTTAAATCAGTACAAGTTTTGCTAGTGGCTAAAGGGCTGAATATACATTTAATAGGAACAATTTCAAGTTTATTTACGAAGGAATTGTCAAATGAATGGGTAATTCTGTATTGAATACATGGTATAATATGGGCAATCAAACAGCTGATTTAGTTTTAGTTTGCAGCAAGGACGTATCCAACGTGGATGACCCCCCTAGAAGAAAAATAAAAGAGAATAAAGCCCTCTTCAAATTGATGCGTCCATGTGGCAGAGCGGGATGCATCTTAGTGACTAATTAAAAACAGTTTTGCAATAGTTTTGGGTTTTACTTTGTAAGAAATCGTCGTGTTTCACTTGCCTCCTTCCTTAAAAGTAATATGAGTTGCCCCCCGTCTAGTTCAGATCCTGGGTACGCCCTGGGTTTGCAATAATGCGCTGTGCCATTTGTGGCTTCAAAGGGTCATTGAGCACATCGGTGCAACACTTTTAAGATTGGCTCCATATTTGCTTATGTTAAATCTGGTCGAAACAATATTAGGGCAATTAAGTAAAGGGCATACTTTAAAGCACACGTGGGAATCTCCAATGTTAGCCTCCAGGTTAGGCACATGCTGGGTGAATATATTCCCTTAGTGGGCCCCACCACTCCACTTCGGTTAATTTTTTTAAGGATAATTTATTTAGATTAATTAATAGACATTTTAAACTAACCAAGGGTTTTAATAAAGCTTGTTAGATACTAATAAAGTTCCTATATAATGTCCTTTATAACAAGCGTTCAAAAAAACCTGTGGTCAAGTTGGCTGGTGTTTGCATTTGTCAGCGTTACCGTATGTCGTGACTAGAGCCACAGCTGGAGCTCTAATGTCTAATGTCAAATGTCAAACGTCATTTTACCTATTTTCATTTATTAATTAGTTCGTAGCTTTCTGATATTCATAAATAGGGTTATGTTCCAATTGTAACATATAAGCTGCGCCCTATGTTTGAAACTTTTCCATAGGCCACTTGACCACAGTTTTGTTTCGAACACCCGTTACATAATAACAGGATTTTGAGTAAAAATGCAAAGAAAGAGTAACTAATATAAAAATTTTGGAAATGTTTCTGAGTAATTTTTGAAATAAATTTCGTTAATCTAAAATACATTTCATATTTTTTGAAATCAAATTGATCTTATTCATTTACCTGCATCTGGTTGAGTAAATGAGTCTACCTACTAGCCTATCACTGAAGTAATAAGGCTGCAGTTGTGATTTGTGTGACATCATACAAATAGGGCAGTGTCTACTGTAGTTCCTTGATTTCTAACAACATTTAAAATATGAAGAAATAAAACGATAAGTGCTGCAGGGATGGAAGTAGCGGTTAATAGCTCCAAAACAATTGGCTCTATATAATTTTTTTCATGCCCGAAAAGGCAACACAAGAGTGTGCGATTCAATATTAAGATGTCAATGTAAAATGTCCATTAATTCATGAATTGTTCAATTTTGGTGTATAAGAACAATTTTAAATGTCAACTAAATGTTTGTAATATCAAAAACTTGCAATACCACCATTCTTTAATGGTAAAAGGTTATCGACAATATTAAACATTTGACAAGAATTTTGACCTTGACCCTACATAAGCTGAAAATGGAATTAAAAATATTACACAATTTAATTCGATTTTATTTATGATTATGTACTTTAAACCAAAATAAGATATTTATAACCAAAATATCCGCATCACAATCTCTTCCATAACCATTTGTTACATTATATTTTACAAATGAAATTGTATAAAAACTACTAAGCTCTGTGCTCAATATTCAATAAAAAAATAAAGAATAAAAAAATACAATAATACAATAAAATATGTACTATTAAAATCTTTACTAAAATATTTATTTAAAAAATTATTATAACTCGTTTCGCTACACAGTAGCTTTTTCAGATGACAACTGGTTAGAACTAATCAGTTTTAACTAAGCTACTGTGCAGCGAAACGAGTTATAATTGTAATTTTTTAAATAAACATTTTAGTAAAGATTTGAATAGTATTTTATTGTGTTATTGTATTTTCCTTATTCTTTATCTTTTTATTGAATATTGAGCACAGAACATAGTAGTTTTAGTACAGTCTCATTTGTAAAACATAATGTAACCAAAGATTATTATGGAAGAGATTTTGATGCAGATATTTTGGTTATAAATATCTTACATATGTATCTGTTATGTAAGTATCTTCACCAAGTAAAGGCAGAATCAATACAATTTTTGAATGAGAAAAAGAAAAAATATACAAAATAATTAGTTTCTAGATATACATATCGAGGGTATCAGATCAGAGGGGCGTATCCGCCACAATTTTGATCTTCAATTTTTATGTCGTATTGATTTCTGGTATCGACCTGCGTGTTGTCATAAACGGGCGAATGTTTTGTAAGGCCAGATTAATGCCTTACAAAACATACGCCCGTATGTAACAACACGCAGGTCGATACCAGAAATCAATACGACCTAATAAATTGAAGATCACACATTTGGCGGATAGGCCCCTCTGATCTGATGTCCCCGATATATAGCACTGGAATTAAGTAAATATTTCATGCAGTACCTAACTCAACAAAGAAAATGAAGAAACTTACTTGACCCAGTATTTTGTTCAAGAGTCGTGTCTTGCTGATTGGACTCTATATTCTCTATATTAGCACTACTGCTATCAGAACGTCCTTCATCTTGCATTTCCTCTTCATTTTTCACTTGAACATTCTCATCATTTTCATTATTTGTAACAAGAACTTCACTAACAGTAGTATTGCAGCTAGCATTTTCACCAATTTCATTTGTAACAATAAAACTCTCATTATTATTCACATTATTATTGGAAATGTTTTCTAAATTCACCGCATTATTAACTGTGTTATTAGTATTAACAATTGTAACATTAACCTCTGCAGAGTTTTGTAATGTGGTAATAATGGGGATAACTTCAGATTCAGTTCTTGATACTAATTTATTATCAACACTGTCTGTTATACTTTCTGTGGAAGCTGTTGAACCAGCAGTATCAGTAGACACATCGGAGAAAGTTGGAGATGCAGACGATGAAGATTCTGTATCACTTTCAGGTACTGTTTCTATTACTGGTAATGCTTCAGATACGTATACATTATTGTAAGGTGTGGAACCAGGTTCACCTACAAAAGAAAAACTTTTGTAATACACAAAAAAAACTAATTTTAAAATAATGAATAGATAAATAATATACATACCAATAAGATCTATTTGCGTTTGATTATTTACTATCTGCAAAGTACTAGGTCTTGATAAAGCATTGCTATCGTCTACATCACATTCAGTCTCTCTATTATCACTTTCTGTATCATCATTTAATTCATTTATAATCACTTCAATAGCCGGCAGGTTGATTTCTAAACTATCTTTTGACAGATCTTTAACAGCTTCTTCGGTATTTTCTGTCTTCCCCTCATCTTCAACCTTTGTATTGCTAATTTCATATTCGTCCTCTAATTCATCTAAATATCTATGCAAGTCTGAATCATCTAAAGGAAAACTTTCATTGAAACCTACAACCATTGGTTGTACTTGTAAATTAATTTTTAAATCCTTAGAAGTTTCTATTTGCATTTCTGTTTTTTCTATTTCTTTACTTAGCTTTATTGATGTTGTTTCTCCTGCGTCTGATATATTTTCAATTTCGTTCATGTCATACTCTTCTAAAACTACATTTTCTTCTTTTTCTACTATAGCATCAGTTTTAGTAAGCTCTAAATTAGATTCCGTAGAAGAGATTTCAGTTTTTAACTGCTCATCAATAATTTTGGATGTATGTTCTAACTTCGAGACTTTCAAATTCGGTAGCTCTTCTAATTTTGGTAGCTCTTCTAAGCTTGGCGGTTCTTCTAATTTAGGTACCTCCTCTTCTACATGATTGTTTTGTATGATTTTAATTGTATTTACATTAGAAATATCCTCTAAGTAATCTACCTTTTTAGGGTTAATTTTAATTGTTTCATTACTGTTGTTTAATATTTCTTCTTCATTTACTTTAGTAAGATCAAGGGTAGGTATACTAGAAGGTATATTAGAATTAACTGTAGGTAAATATTGCATAGCAGGTGTGCTAAATACACTCCCTTGATTTACTGATAAATTAGTATCTTTAACAGTAGCAGCATCTTTACTTTCATTATTTTGTTTGCTCTTAACTCCAATATCAGTATTTAAATATTCATTTAAACTTTGAAAAACATTATTTATGGTATGCTTAACAGGAGTGCTTCGAAGTTTATAAAGATCTTGTTGTCTTTGATTTGTAGATTGTAAATGAATGTTTGGATTCTGTGATGTGCTACCAACACTATATTGATGATCAGTAAGTTCACTATATTCAAAATCATTTAAAACCTTATCTATGTCTACTGTATATTTGTCCATCTGTAAAAAAATAACAAGCTATTAGTTTTAGCAACTTTTAGTTAGTCTAGATTTGGTAATGATTATTTCACACATGCATAATACCACCAATCATTATGAGCCATTTTGATCCCTAACATGGTTTTAAATTGGTTAAATTTTAATAAAATACAAATTAAAATCTATGCACTTGCGTTGTTGAAACAATATAATTAAATACCCTACAAACTGAATTTTTCTTGATTAATTTCCTTAAACTTCCTGCACAGCAACTCAAATCATGCAAATTTGAAAATAAAAACCTTCTAGTACTATGTACCAAATACTTTAATATGTATTATTAATACCAGAAACTACATGATAATAAGCAAAAATAACCCAAGACCAACAACAATATATGTTGTAAATACACAAATTGAGAGAGCTGAGAGATACACATACCTGGGTACTAGCAACAAGGAAAATTGGGACCATTCTACGTTATGATTTAACATTAAACAGTTCTTTCAACAACTACCAGTAATATACTTTTTGTAACCAAATATCTACACCATTACACAAATGCAACTGATTCATAAAGCAAAAGAATAGATTATCACAGGTCAACAAGGTTTTGTTGTTGGGAAGCTGTGGGTCATTTCCAAAGTAATTTTGTGCGTAGAATCCGAATCCGAAGTCAGAATTGGCCCATCACGTCAGAATTTTGAGATATTTGACGTTAAGTACTCGAAAAATGCGTTTTTTTGTTAATTTTGAGGTTATGTACAGGATGCGAAAATTTTTTGTTGCTTTCATTACTATTTGCACCATTTAGTACTTACTACTCTTACCCTTCAAAATGAGCTATTAGTGGATAACCTACGATTTTTTCTCACAAAGTTACGACCATTTTAAATTATGACATTTATCCCAACAACTTCATGAGCATTCACTTTACTCCTTTGAATCGTACATGTTTCTACTTAATTATTTCTCAATGTCGTTGTTCCTGGGTTACGCTAAAAGCAGTTTCTTCACAAGTAATTTTTGGGTTATGGAAAATATAAGAAGTTTGTTTTAATACTAAGTTATATTATAACGACACTGAAAAAAAAAACATTTTTTTGCAAATTGATGTTAACATTTTTTGTTCATTTTGATCCAACATAAAAATGTCAATTCTCTGACTTCATGTTCATACCCAGAAACGCACAAATACAAATTTTCAAGAGAAATAATTAAGTAGAAACATGTATGGTTAAATGGAGTGATGTGAATGCTCATGACGTTGTTGGGATAAATGTCATAACTTAAAATGGCCATAACTTTGTGAGAAAAAATCTTAGGTCATCGGCTAATAGCTCATTTTGAAGAGTGATAGTAGTACTAAATGGTGCAAATAGCAATGAAAGCCACAAAAATTTGTCGCATCCTGTATATAACCTCAAATATAACAAAAAAGCGCATTTTTCGAGTACATAACGTCAAATATCTCAAAATTCTGACGTGATGGGCCGATTCTGACCTCGGATTCGGATTCTACGCACAAAATTACTTCGGAAATGACCCACATCTTCCCAACAACATCCAAGACCTGCTTTTTTGTAGACCTGTGTTATAGACGTACAATGTTATATCACAGTATAATGCATTTGATTTCAGTAGTTGCACTCTTTGTCGGCACCTTTGCATCTGTCATCATCTAGCTTTGGCACTAGGGTTTCTGACTCGGGAAATTACTCTATTTTTTGTTGTCTCGAGCCCCGGGAAAAATCATTCGAGACACGAGACTTTTGTATACAAAGTGTTCAATTAAAATTCTTACTTTAGAATTAAGATTTTGTTTCAATTTCTTGAGTAAAATATTATTAGTTAAAAAAGATAATTCTGAACAAGAGTGTTGCTTTGCACGTAACAATCAATTTTAAAATTTTGCAAAACAAGGAATTTGAGTGAAATTGTATGTATCTCAATAAGCCGCAGAATACGAAATATCAATTCGAACTATTTATAATAATATTTATCATGTTCATATTCAGGAAAAAAAATTTATAAAAGCTGTGAATAACTTAAGATTTACCGGTTAACAATACAACACTAAACAGGAAAGGTTTTGGCATAACGGACAGAAAAAAATAATTTTATGATATAAGAATTTATTTAAGTACTGCTGTGCTTTTCATTAAATAATTAGTTATTTTACAATTAGAACTTCTGGGAAAAAATGATTAGATGATTAATTAAAGCAATTTTAAAAATGAATATTTGGATTTTTGTGTTAGGTACCTCTGTGAAATTACTATCCAGGATTTCCGGGACTTTCAAAAAACAAGTCTCGAGTCCTGGAAATAGTAAAATTGTTGAGAATGACAAACTCTACTTGGCACAGGTACCTAAGAGTCGATTTTTCTGGTGATTTACTAACAGCAATGTAAAAACCGTTGAACTAGAATATCTAACATGTCTGATAAGTTTTCTATCTTTGTGAATTAAATATTTTCTTATTCAAAAACGAAATTTTAAAGGTTTGATTATAAAAGAGCCAATAAAAATAAAATAAGATTATTTAATAATAACGGGAAAAGTAAAGTTTTTTCTCTTTTTTTCAATTCTTGTAAGCAAAATAATCTGAATAGGCAATAGATTACGTGAAATAAACAAAGATTAATAAAAAGTTTCACAATATTTATTAAATTGTAATCTGACAATTGTTTCTTATTTAATGCTAAAGACAGAATACACGATATGAAATCTCATTTCGAAATTTGACATAAGATGTAAAGAACACAGTTAATAAATGAACAGATTGAGCTCAGTAATTCTCCGTTTCTGAAAGTGTTAGATATTTAATTCTTATTATTGTTATCTTTTTATATAGTTTTTTATTTTTTGTAGTTACTTTAGCGACGTGTTTGTTTATATTCATACTACTTTTGATAATGATAGCTTAGGTGTCGAAACAATTGTCAGGTTATAATTTATAAATATCGTGAAACTTTTTATTAATCTTTATTTCATGATTAAGGAGTTCCACAAAGTAAAGGTCGAGACAGTAAATAGATTATATTTATGACAACTTGTAATTGTCTTGAAAAGTTGGTGTATTTTAGACCTGTAGAAGCAAAATTAAATCTATGTATGTATTATTAAATGAGAGAAGTTTATATGTACGTATCAGTTATCTCTGTAATCTAATTTAACTTCTGAAACTGTTATGAATGGAGCCAATGAAAAACTGCTATTAGTTTCTTTTTAATCTAATAAGTGGCAATCGATCACATATAAACGTCATGTTGAGAAGTTAGGAAATTTACTGCTGCTTGCCCAGAGTCGATTATGCAAATTTAAACTTGGTGACAAAGCAAATCAGGGAGTGAAACTATTGGATCTGAAGACATTATACTGTGGTTGTATAAAAGAAACATCTGCTTTAGTTTTCATGCAACTAAAGATATGACGAAATTTTTTCAGTGAAATTGTATTTTTACATATCATCTTTATGTTAACGCTGTGTGTGAACAAAATATAATATGTAAACACACTTTTTCAAAAAAGTAGTGTTTTTGAAAATATTCCTTTAATTTCTTTTTTGCCTTTTTTATAAGGGAATGTCATCCTATCTTATTTTCACCAAAAATCGAGATAGAATGTTCTTATTTACAGGCTTCACTATTTGGATAAAAGAGGGGAAAAAATGTTAAAAATCAGTGTTTTGCTCTTTCTTGAAATAATTCAATAACTCTTGCTAGAATAATGTAACATTGAAAATAATTAAATATATGAGTACATCAGTAAAGATATAAATGTGGCCACAGATGGCATTCTTTCTCAACAGTTTTAACAATCCAGGTAAAATGGTCCTATTCGCTTAACTGAGGTGTGAGGTTAAAAACCGCCCTTCTTGCCGTCATCCCAAAAAATCTGTTGCGGCTTGATTTTAATCGTCCTTGAACCTGTTCGTACAAATCGGTTCATGTGTGAGCTGTGTACAAAGTTCAGTTTTTTCATTGGCGGCAAAGTTTCAACTATTAATAGTTAGTAACAAATTTGGTTTGTTCGAACCACTTAATTAGTGAATAATAGAATTGAATTTATAGAACTATAAAAAAGCCATGCGTATGTGCGGACAGTAAAATCATTGAAATAATCGTCTATTCGTAAGAAATTGTACTAATCGCAAGGTTACAATCTCAATTCATATTATAGATTTATAAGAGAAAATTCTTTGCATTTAAGAAGCCATTCTTTTGCCACTTAGAACGTTTTTGTTTTCAATTTTTAATAAACTTTATAGCCACTGTCACCACCACTGCTAATAAAACATTCTCGTCCATGGGTTAAGCAATAACTGAAAAATGCCAATTTAAAAGACATCATGTGTGGAGAAATTCGTTGCATGTTCTTACCCGGGCTGTTAAAACTGTTGAAAAAGAATGATGTCTGCGGTCACCTTAAGGATTATAATAACAATTCACTATCTGATGTCTCCAAGAACAATGTTACTCTTGACCTATATATTCATTGATATTATATACAAAACTCTAGAAAGAATTAAGAATTAACATTATATCTTTACATAATTGTAGCTAAATCTTCAAAATTTATGCAAGTATGTGAAATGTGAAAAACAAAATAACACCATTTTAGGTTATGTGCTGTTAAGGAAATTCTATTTACCTATAACTTTATCTGTGTTGTCCTGTTAATGAAGAAAAAATAAAACATAGTTAAAGTATTCGCTAAATTAAAAGATTTCCTAAATAAAAACTAAACTGACAACAAAAATACAAATAAGCGAGGGTCATTTTTCAGTCATATGACAAGAAAAGTGAATTTATTGATGATGTCAGCCTTAAACAAACTAGTACAAAATATGCTATAAAATCGAATCTTACCTCTTAGTCGCAGAATTAGAAAACGCTTTCATTACATATTTAACTAATTATAAGAAGAAACAGATCTTATCACTTGTCAGTTTGACAGCTTGACGTTTTTACCAGTGCGTTTGACGTTTATGTAAGGGTAGGTTCACATGTAAACCAAATAACGTAAGTTTAACTTTCCAAACAAAACAATACGTCATCAGCTACGTAATAATAATAGAAGGTTGAGTGCTAAAGGCTATAGCCTTGGCTATAGCTTTGACTTAAATGCGGAGTTCTTTAGCTATCATAAATGACAGCATACGATTTTTATCTTCTTTTTTCAATCAAATGAAATTGAATGAGAGAAATTTAGAGTAAAAAGTCATATCGGCGTATTCTTTATACGATTCGTCATCTTGATGCAAACCGCATTGAATTAATGTTGTTATTGTTTACTGTTTCGAGCCTTATTATTTCATAAAACTCCATAATCATGAAATGAATAAATGTTTCACAAATTTAAGTTATTCTACCTGACACTAGTGACAACTGTTTCGATAGCTAAGCCATTGGCTAAGCTGTCATTATCAAAGATAATATAATAGTATATACTATATACGCTATTTTTTGCACGTCCTAAAGGACTTAGGCCCGGTTTCACCAACAAAAAATAGCTACTTATTCATAGAATAACTTTAATCTCTAAATAAAATCCATGTTTTGCGTTTCACCAACACTGAATAGCACTATTCAATGGTTAAATCTACAAATAAGTTAACTGACGAAATATCTCCAGTTAAATTACTATTTAGAGATTCATAACCTCAAAGTGAAACCAATAAACAGTACGTTTGTCTCTTTATTTATATTAAATTCACAGACAGTTACTACAAATTGCGAGCGTTAGAAGAATTTAAATATCGTATATACAATACATTTATATATTGTATATACGATTCTAATAAAGTCTGAAACTATCGACATAAATCTTTTATTAAATGTTAAAAGAAAACCTGGAATACGTCAATTTTTATGTTAAACGGGGTATAATTTAGTGGAATTGTTATTTTTATGCAATTCTAAGACCAAATATACCTACTAGAAAAAATTTCGAAAATTGAAATTTTGGAGATACTCTCATGCTTTTAAAGTTTAAAAACAAAAATCAAATAACAAACAAGAGTTCAAAGTTTTAGAAGCTTTGTAAAGAACCGTCATAATTCTAACGCTAAGACAATTGCTACATGGCTACTTGATTCAAACAATCTTTTAATAGCAAGCCTAAAACAAAAACCTCATAAACAAATAGAACATAAACAAACGAAAATCAGGTTAAATTGTATTGGTGTCCAACTTAAATTCCCTAAAAATCAGTCTAGGGACCCTAGATTTTGTAAACAGTAACGGCGCTTTCACAATGAACTTCGCCTTATTCATCGAATAACTAACTACGTCTGCAAATGTGTTGGTGAAACAGTAATTTGGTTAACCTGAGATTATTTCCGATTTTTTTTTCCGAAAATTTCATTACATTCGGACAATTGAACTCTGCAAACGCCAAAATCACATAGTTTCAGGATAATAAATCCTAACATGTACCGCGATTACTTGTTGTTGTTGTCATGGAAACACTTTACTCCCTCAGTGAGTAAAAGTGCTACTTTACTCCCTCTTTTGGGGGACTAAAGTAGACTCTTATATATAGGACGTGCAAAATATGTAGTATATTATATACCCAGGGATTAAAGTGCATCTTTTAATCCTGAATGTGAGTTTATTTAGTTAATAAACACATGAGGGATTAAAAGGCACTTTAGTCCAGTGGTATATACACTATTTTTTGCACGTCCTAAAGGACTTAATGGCAAAAGTTCAAAATTTTGAAATTTTTTTCTGAAAATTTCGTTGCACGTCATTCTGACAATTGAACTCTGCAAACGCCAAAATCACATAGTTTCAGGATAATAACTCCTAACATTTACCGCGATTACTTTTTTTTGTTGTTTACTTGTTGTTGTTGTCATGGAAACACTTTACTCCCTCAGGGAGTAAAAGTGCTACTTTACCCCCTCTTTTGGGGGACTAAAGTAGAACCTTATATATAGGGCGTGCAAAAAATAATATACACAAACACGAGCAAATCGCTAAGGTAAATACAATAAATAGATAACTATAGATAAAAATAATAGAAATTATAGTATTTTACATTATTAGCAAGGTAAACCTGTTTTTACTGGCGATAGAAAGAAATGAGTGGCGAGCCGATAGGCGAGCCTGTCACCTTCTTGAGCTAGTAAAAGCAGTTACCTTGCGTATAATGTACAATACTTTATTTGTTATTCATTTATTCATTTGTTATTCATTTGTAAACAACACACAACATTTATTGTATCTATAAAACCTGATCCTAGTTCTAACAGTGAAACAAAATCTGACACTTTTTAATAATTTTATGAGCCGTGAAAATGTGCGTAGACCTAGATGTTATTATGACAATTGGTCTATAAATGTCATATTCTACTAACTTGTAAAACTTTTACAAGTCAGTAGCTCGTAATAGTGATTTACGTTATAAGTCCTGGAAATGGAATTTTACAGCCGAGTAAGAAGCCGAGTCCGGAACATCGAACGAGACTGTAAGAATATTTCAGGACGTATGACGTAATGAGTTTTATTTCGTACTGCAATTATTGGATTATTAGTTTAATTTAAAATAAATTATATAAAATAAATTTTCGAATTTAAAATATGGACATCTATTAACAACGAGCATATATGACAACTATATTAGTCGAATTCAAAACATAGGACGAGTATCCATGGTAACTGAATACTAAAGCATTATTCAGTTGATTTATTTTATTTGAGTCCGGTAAAAAATTTACAGTCATACTATACCGTAAAATTGCATTTTCCGGACTGTAATCGCTACCGTAACATGGATAATACAATACAGTATGAAATAATAGTATATTAAGTATCAAGAACAGTAAGGACAGTTTACCGATCGACGACAATGTTTAGCGACTGAGCGAAGTGAAGTCGCTAATATTGGAGGAGATCGGTAAACTCCTTACTGTTTGAGATGCTTATACTATTTTTTGTACGATCACTATGAATACAAAGGCATTAACTAAGGAAATATCCCGAAGATGGTAAAAAAATAGATTTAGGATAATTTATTTTTGCCCTGAATATCCACCAAACATTAAGTAGGTTTTGTCGTTACCATGGATACGTTTGTAATTTTATTTTTGAATGTCACGATATTTTTGTCGTTACCATGGATACGTTTGTAATTACTATTATTTTTGAATGTTACGATATTTGTCAAAGTGAGAAGGAGTAAATCTGAACACGAATATAATTCGGATATTGAAGAGGCCTGCGCAAATTTAAATAAAAAACATACATTTTTTTAACAGTCCAATTATTTAGAAAATAATGATTTTTTCGCTATCGCGAAAGAAACATCCAAAGATCATGCATTTATTTTATAAATTACATATAATTTACTTACCGTTCAGTTATGTCAAAAACAGAACGGTAAATAATTACTTACCGACGCGTTTTTGCTTAGCAAGCAGTAAATATAACCTACTGTTCTAAAACCAAGTATGGTAAACAATCCGAAATAGCATGGTTGTACAAAAAAGTAACTTTCGTTGTTTGTATTCTGTTACATTAAATACCGTTTACGAGTGAGTAACAAATAAAAAACTAACACTCCAGTAACGGAAAATTACTGAACTCAACCATCATCAAAAACTGGCAAAAATTAAAAGAGAGTAGAAGAAGCTAGAGTTCCTAAATATGAACTGAGCTCTGTTATTTAGAGTTAAGTCACGCATGTCAAATTTTCCTAGTGACATTTCATATTTTGAAACTATTTATTAGAAGGTTGGTAATCCTGAAAATTGATTTAATAAATTAAATTATATAAGTCTGAAATTCGGTACAATTAATACTTTATTAAAAGCTGTCGTAAAATTGACATATGTACTATTAGTCCAGTAAAATTAGAAAAATAGCGGAAAGTTGAGGGAAGTCCGTGGAACGTTGCATAGGCCTTCCTGGAGGGCTGTTAAATAACGCTCTAAAAGTCACCGTCTGTAGGTGGCGAGCTCGAGGAGATAATGAGGGTAAACCACACCCCCTAACGGTTTTTGTCGTTTTTCTAACGGAAACTATTAGGTTTATCGAGATGAAATAGATTAGGCAAATTAAAGTTTATCTAAATCCCTACCAAAAATGTCCGAATGTTTTTTCGTACCTCGCCTTCTTTTTTGTGTTATCGAAGAAAGAAGATATTTATGTCATACATAAATGAGCAATTTGCTCTAGTAAATTTGCTCAAGGAACTTTCGGACGTAACGTTTTTTGTTCTCATATTCGTCATGAAATAGATAAAAAAAATTCGTTGAGAGCCGGACGCGATCGTGATCCAGTCGTATTTTACCTTAGCATCTCTTCGGCAAAATCCATCAGGCGATATTATCGTTATCCTTGGTGCCAGTCGGATGAAAGTTTCGTATTGGCAAAATAATTCTTAGGAAAGTACACTGTGCTAGTCAATTCTTGTATCCAACCCAAGTAGGTAATGCGGCACCTGGCCCAGACAGTTCTAGGGACCCTAGATTTTCTGTCTCTCTCTCTCTAATCTGGTGACTTTTTGTCTGTCTCTCTCTAGGTGGTTAAGTACGGAATCTGTATTACCGACATTCTGTATTATCGGAATTTGGTTCGTCACTTGGCTAAATGGTAGCGTCGTTGCTAGGGGAAAACAGATGGCGCCAGGGTCGTTTTACGTCGAATATGGGGTCTTTTTATGTCGATCTCTCTCTAATCTGGGGACTTTTTGTCGATCTCTCTCTCTAATCTAGGGATTTTTGTCTCGAAGTACGGAATCTGTATTACCGGCCTTGTATATTACCGGAATTTGGTTCGGCGCTCGGCTAAATGGTGTTACTGTTGCTAGAAAAAAACATAGGGCGCTAGTGTTTAATTATTTTCACGGCCTACTAGATTAATATAAGCTTCGCTTAGAAGCTTATATGAATCTAGTAGGCCGTGATTATTTTCTTCACGCTCTAACCGATTACGGACGTTCTGCTAATTGTTAATAGAGGGAGCCAAGGTTTATCAATTTATATTAATAAATTTTACCGATTTCTTAAAATAATTATAGTCATTAATACTTTAATTACATATAATAATTTAAGATAATTAATTCAGCATTAAAATTTTAAATTCAGCTTTAAACGCAAATCACGGACCTGCGTGATATAAACGAATCGTCAGTTTTCTATCTTTCTCTATCGTTATAAATTTATAACGATAGAGAAAGATAGAAAACTGACGATTCGTTTATATCACGCAGGTCCGTGATTTGCGTTTAAAGCTGAATTTAAAATTTTAATGCTGAATTAATTATCTTAAATTATTACATGTAATTAAAGTATTAATGACTATAATTATTTTAAGAAATCGGAAGATATACAATTGTATATCTTTTAAAAATTTCTAATATTTACATCGAGAGATTGCTTGATCATATAGTTGATATATTAATTACCTACATATCATTCGCGGTATCGTTTGCATATCCGCCATTTAGAATCTGTCAGTTGTTGAATTTGAATCGGGTCCTATCACTAATATGTATTATCACCTGCTGAATTAACTATTTAAAAAAGAGAAAAACTGGTTCTAATGCAGAAAATATATAGACTTACCCTTTGCGCATTTGTACCACTACAAACTAAAACGGGGAAACAACACCTTAATCACCAAGAAGGAATATTACACTAATTATCTTTTAAAATTAAAAACCGGTCATTATTAACACAACTATACTGTATAACATACCGCGCTAAACTGAACTTATTTTCAAATATATGAATCTCGACGACAAAAGGGAAACAAACACCCTGAGGCTATGTCTGCATTCTTTTAAAAAGGCCCGCTTTGACCTGCAACGCTGCCTATCTGCTTCGAACCCCCAAAACAGGTAATTTTAATGGTTCTTTCTGTAAAAATTCTCCCTTTTAACGTAACTGCTCCAATGCTTGCGGTCGTCAATATAATCTTTTCAAACTTCTTTAAAGACGGTTTGTAAACTTGGCAAAAATAAATATAAAAATGCTTGTTTTAAATGTATTTTTGAGTTATTATTTTACATATAGATTTTACTGTAATCAATATTATCTTAAAACTCTGTCTAACTGAGAAAACCTTTTTAAACAACAAGAATGTACAGTTTACCTAAAGAATCCTTTCTCGAATTTTTATTATTATACTGCGATCATTGTTCGGAGTTTCTAAATTCACATAGAAAAAATAAACAAATATGAAAACTAAAAGCTGAAATCGAGACAATCATCAGATTAAAATGCATCCACTATACTACCCCCAAAAGGAGAAATAATTATTCAAAATGGCGTAAAAGCATACGATGTTTACTAAATTAAATGTGAGCTCTCAGCACAGTCTACGATTATGCCCGAGAACTTCCGACGAACTGTATAAATCTCATGACGTATTGAAATATGTACATCATTGCGTTATACCAATTTCGGTCATCACACACACGCCTACTGTCAGGTCATTGGATAGAAGTAACCGTTACGTCTACTGCTCCGGGATTGGTTATTTGTAGGCTTTGTTATTTTATACGTGAAAATAAAAATCGATAAATGTTTTACTGTTTTTTATTATTTTTCGTAAAGTTACACAATATTACTAATATTCTATTGTAAATCAGCTTAAACTAGGTGATTATAGTTATATATAGGATAATACTTTATTACTTAATATAAACTAGATATGTTATATGAGCGTGTTACAAATTAATTTTCTAACTAAAAACTTAGATCAACTTATAGATATGTATTCTAACACTTAACATTTACTTAATAGAATATTAACTATAGATTAAACTCCGTAATTAAACTTAAACCTCAACATACTTTATTTAATCTAGTAATATAAATTAATAATATAGTAATATTACCTTTGATAATGACAGCATAGCTGTCGAAACAATATTGTCAGGTTGTATTTTCATAAAACTGCGAAACTTTTACTAATCTTTATTTATTTCATAGTAATATAAACTTCATACAGGTAAGAACTGTCATGGGAGAACATCTTCAGCCTTTATCCAGGACTTTTCGTTTAAACCAAGCCATTTGACGTAAATGTCACCATTGCTGCGGTGTTTAAGTACTTTTTCAACTAAGTAAACGTCAGGCTGTTTGGTTTTCTGCAGCTCGAACTCGTAGAAAGCTCCTCGGACAGCAACCCCATGAAGATCTTCCAGCAGATATGTGACAGGTTTTGTAAATTGAACTTTAACTATTTTCAATAATTCAGTTGACCAGTTGGGCGTGTATCCCTTAGAAAAGGCCCCATTGAACTTACTAATACGTACGAGGTCATTCAAGTCTAGTTTACGCTTACTTCCTGCAGCGACATCGGCTTTTACATTAGTGTCATAAACGGCTAGTTGGGTCGTAGGTGTAACAATAGCAGGAGCTCGGACTATCGTTCTATGTCTGGTGTTGTTATAGCTGTCAACTACCCGCTGTAATATATCTATCCATTTAAATGATCCACGGTAGCTAAACTCTTTATACAGCTTTTGCTTAATTGTACGGATAACGCGTTTAACTATTGAAGCCTTAATTACGGAATATGTAGAGTAATAATTTAGATCTTTCCCGAGATCCGTCTGAAGATTCTTAGGTATGACTGAACTCTTAAAGATGCTGCGGACCTGCTTTGTCACCTCTTCTCCGGATTTAGGTTTCAACGGTCGTGCATACAGATATTTCGAATAACAGTTTATCATCAGCAGTATGTAACGATACCCCTTATTTAAATTTTTTATTATAGTGCGGCGTCTTTGAAAGTTTTTTCTAGCAGCCCTATGTATTTCATCAACAACGGTTTGTTTAGCACTCATCATAGAGTAATACAATTAATCTCAAAGACACTGAGAGAGCAACGTCTCAAATAATTATATTAGCAGCAGCCGTGTTTGATGAATACTGAATAATGTTAAAAGCAATATCTCATTAATATACCCAAAATATTTTATTCTATGATGCCTTCTTAAGTTCACTTATAATTGGTATTATTTCGTTTTCATTCTGCGGACTACTGCTGCCGGCACTCTTTACAGCATATAACAAACGTAGCCTGTCGACTAGCTCGTTAGCCTTATTCCAGTAGACGTATTCGACTTTTCAATCGCTTAATTTTTTAAAATTTGACGATGATGATAGTCTAATGCCTAAACCTTTGATTCTGGATAAGTTCGGTTTAATTATATAATCATACTTCCAATGTTTAACAGCTATTAGTTTACCATGTGGTCTATATGATTTCTTATGCGCATTAGTAAGGGCTATTATCTGCATATAATTATTGATATCGTCTTGCGATGGTATAGACTCTAATTCTCTAAACGTGAGTAAGTCAAACAGACCGGGTGTTGCTTCGAAAACGTTGTTTTTAATTATGATGTTTGTATTACGCATAGTCACAGGGGAAGATGCAAATGTCCACGCGTCTCGATCAATTTTATATCTAATACCGAATCTAGTTCTATCTATATTTTTGTTTCCGACAGCGTTAGCTATTAACATACCGTAATGAGTAGGGAGATCATGAGTTTTATTAGATTCTTCTTCTTCTTCTTCATCTGCTTCCGATGATGATGATGCTGATGCAGCAGGCTGTTTTTTAACTTTCAACAGGGAAATGTAACTAGCAGTAGTAGTAGTAGTAGTAGTAGTAGTAGTAGCAGCAAATGGTTGTGTTTTAACTTTCAATAGAGGTACGTTAGAGATGTTTACTGATTTAGCAATGGTTTCCAGCGGCGATTTAACTGGATTGTGCGTGACGCGATACATACGTTCTGCTTCTGCTCTATCACTACGAAAGTATGCAAATTTCTTACGTATAGCATTACGAGCGTGTATTATTTTACGCTTTAAACTCAGATCATACGTGTTGGACATGTCGGCAATGCAGAGACTACTAAACGAATCGACTCTAATTATAAACTTATATATGAATCAAAACCCTTCCGATATCTGCCCCGGACTAGAGAGCAGTCTTTATTAATTACCAGGAAATCATGCGGCTCCTTCCAACACAGAGAGCAAATGTTTTTGAACTGATCATAGCTAATACCGTCTCCTACAACATGATCGCTAAACACGTGTTTTAAGTTCAACTCGTCTTGTCTAAAGAGAATAATTAGGTTTGCATTGTCCCTAATCAGATGTTTCGGTATCTTGGCGTACATTTGACCTAGATAAAAACAGTCTACGCCGTTATGCCTACCTATGCTAAAATATTCTTTAATCTTTTCCTGCTTGCTGCAAATTATATCATCAAAAATGAACCCAGAATTAGGTTTAACATCACCGGGGCTGATTACGTCATCGTTTTCGCTAAATTCATGATATCCCATACCTGTAAGCGGTTTCATAACACGTCTTAAGAATTCATATTTAGGCTGAAATGAAGATTTGACATATAGGTAGATATTTTCAAATTTTAATCCGTTTTCGCTAATAAGTAAACCTAACATAGCATTAGTTTTACCGCAGGAAGATGGACCGCTCAATATTGCTCGACATGATATCGGTAACAGGTCGCCATGTTTCCTAACATCCTCGCCTGGTCGTTGTAAAGATGTATTACATTCGTCTAGGTTACATATGTGTAGTGACTTATTTTGTTTAACAACCTTCATTATGGTATGCGTACGTGTCTAGTCACGGTCTCGTTAAACGGATTATACTCGATTAATGCGTCGTGAAGGATCAAACAATACGCCTTAGTTGTGTTCGTAAATGCGGCAGAAGACTCGAGCTCTAGTCTAATATCGACAGTGGAATCCTTAAAACTCTCTACCTGTCTTGAACAGTCAATAACAAAAACTGAATACGTTTCAAACGATTTGTAGCTGAGTAAACAGCTCTCAGCCGCACCTCTACCTATACCGGCATAGTAGTTCTCACGAAAACGAATATAATTCAGATACGCAGGAATGTAGTCCTTACGGTCGAAATCGAGATTTAAACGCTGATGTGGGAACACTTGCGAATTTAAATACAACTTAACGTCGACTAAGTTCGAATGAGTAAATGTAGTCGGGTTACCCGTTCTTATACCCAGCTGATGCTCGTCTTGTAAAACTACAAAGACCCAGCGCGGTTTCTCTAGATCATTGGAGTTCTTTACGCGCCAAACCTGATTTTTAGTAGTTCCCAACGAGGGTAACTCGTGTAATTCCCAACGTCTAAACGGAGCGATAATAGAAGAATTATCTCTTAAACTCTCCACCAGGTTCACTTTGCTTTCATCTGATAACAGTATATGCGGAACTTCCCACGAGAGCTTATCAATCTAGATATCTACATCGGTACCTGCATCACCTGCGTCGCTTTTATAGCAGTTAAAATCGTTCTTGGCGCGAATTAAAACTAGCTGACAACTCATATGAGGTATTACTTTTCTATAATCGTCTGCAAATCCAAAGATATCTTTTAATGGTATTCTACACGTGAAATGAAAGACGTTATTCCCCTGGTTATGTAACAAATCATTATCGCTAGTAATCCCTAAGTTCCATGCATTGCAGGTTAAAGCTCTATCCTCGGCGCCATGTGAAACGAGACCTTTTATAGTACTTGTAATGCCAGGTTGTTTACATACATCTATGAGTTGATTTGCGCCTAATATTAGTTGAATTTCATCAGACAGAAAGTGGGCGAAATTGTTTACCAGAAGGAATTGCTTGTTTGCTGCACGCGTTATGCTACCTTTAACAAGGATGTAGCTGTCATACAAAGCTAAAACGTGATCGGAATTTTGTATGCTGATTTTAATGGTGTCGGAATGATTAACGTTTAATGTAAACGGCAGATAGGTATAAAAATCCTCTTTTATTATATCTGTATCGACGCGCGGCTTCCCAAATATGTTTAATTTATCAATGGTAAAGGTGTCGGTGTTAATATGCATTTTACTTCGTTTTGACATGCTGCTGCTGCTGTCATCGTACTTTAAGTTTTTTAGTTAGTTTTAATCGGAGGTCTGCACTGGTCGACGTTCGACGGTGAATGACCTTTGATGGACATATGCTGATGTTTTTACAGCTAAAGTTTATTCCCATTTTCCACGTTTAAGTTCTAGCCTGATGCCCGTGAAAGTATCTTCAGACAGATTTATCAACTCTCCTCTCGCGTCTACTAGTCTAATGGTAATGTTGTCGATCTCGGTGACAGTGATGGGAGAGTAAATCACATACGATGGTTCCTTTTCAATCAGATAACCGGGTGGTACGCAAACACCGAATTCGAAGATTGTATGACCTGATTGATTGTTTCTATATGAGCCGCCTGTAATATTCGTGTCTACAAAGATGTTTGGAGTTGAAAGTATATCGACAATTCGATCTGATACGTGTCTACTACCTGGTTCTAGCACGCGCTTCTTAAATCCTAGTAGGGATCCTATGTTATCGGGTTTGGTAAAATCGACCAACTCGGTAGCGGATTCAATCTCACACTTTCCCGTATTGGTGTTAGCTTTGATTTGTATTAACAGATCTCCCTCTTCCGGATCACCACTATTCTGATTCTTTTTTGATAGATGATTCTTTATATAGTTAACGATTTCAGCCAATTCGTAGCTACCCGGTTCAATAGTTATTACCTTTTCTCCGTAATAAAATTTATTTTTGCCTGGGTATATATTCCGTATCGTGTGACTTGTATATAAGCAGACTAAACCTAGTGAATATTCGTAAAGCACGTAATCTAGTGTTATAGGTGGATAAATACGATCCGTAAAAAGCTTGTTCCCTGTACCGTACACCGTGATGGTCCTAGCCATACTTAACCGATTTACACTTTCACCTCTCTTTTATACAAAAATCGTAGACACAGATGTTCGCAGTTGTATTGAACTTTTGTTCTTGGGCTACGTTGTAGTATACGGCGCAGCGAAGCCCTAAATATTTCACAAGTTCAGCTGGTGGTCTTAGGTCTCCGAAGGGGTCATAGTACAAAATCACGTTTCGATCCTTTCTATAAGCAACCCAATGAGTACCCGGTCCTCCAGCGCCGTCAAGATTAACAATAGCCCTTTCGAATTGCAAAGGTTTCGTTGAAGGTAGACTTGTTCTCATATAAGCACCTCTAAAATAGGGTATGTCTTTAGCATGTTTTATTATATCTAGGTCTGTAAGTGGTCTCCGAGGCAAGTTATTCAGTTTTTTGACCCGACATATAGTTTTAAGTACAATGCAGCTCCGCCAGCACTATACGGCTTCAGGTAAAGGGCGTTCCCGTTCTTATCGCCTAAAGCGATAGCTTCCATACTTTTATTATGCCGTGTAGTTTCTTCTAGCTGTCTCTTATTACTATTAGCAGTGTTAACAGCTTTTGCTGCGCCCGAAGCGCCTCCTATAATTGCTCCGAGAGCCGAGAGTCCAGCAAAAATTGGTATGGGTGGTAAAATACCTCCTGTAGCTGTAGGCACTGGAATAATTCGGGGTACTTTAACGTTTTTTCGACCGCCTACGTTTTGAATGATTCTTCTGGCAGCGCTCAGAGCATGATGTATTAAGTCTTTACCCGTGAGTCTCTTGCTTGCACGATTCACTACACCAACAAGCTTCTTTAAAACGCCACCTTTAAAAGTGACAGTTTTCTTTTTCATCTTTCTAGCGAGACTCTTTTTCGCTGACGGTTTCTTTGTCTTTACCCCCATTCCCAACTTTCTTTTAGCCTTCATTATACCGGTTACAAACAGAGCTGATGCTTTTTCCCCTAATTTAGAGTCTTTAGCCTTAACACGCTTCCAAGCGGCTTCTTCTAATACACGATCTGCCTGGTGTCTACTGTTCAAATCGGAGCTTTGAGCGTACGAGATGTCGTGCTGCATACACGCCTGGTCCAAAGGATTTATACCTTTATCGCCGCGTTATAACCTTTTATATAATTTAGTACCAGGTCCACAGTACTGATAGGAAGGAAGATGTAGTTCAATAGGCAGCTTGTCTATGAGCTTGTTAATAACACCGTTACCCTCGTAAACTAACATCTGGTACTGAGAGAAGACTGCTTGTACCTGTATTTATACTCGGTCGCAGCCGGACTAATCTGCATTCTGAAATCTCTGCATATAGATAAAGTCTCTATGATCAGCCTGTAGAATTTTGCACAGCTGCTTTTTAACATTATGTATTCTTCTTTGAAAACGGTATATGTCCAGAGCTAATGTTTGCCAGTCTCCTTTTCTCGCCTGTCTGTATGCATACTCCCATACTATCATATGATGTATATTATTCATGCTTACGTCGGCGAAACTTACTTTCTTTACCATATCGATGTGTTGCTGCTGCTACTACAACTACTACATATCGCTATGTTTGGAGAGTTATTGATATTAGTAAAACTAAAATTTGTTTAAATACATTTTTTATTTCTTCAACGATACATTTAGACTAAGATAGAAAAAAAAATAACTGATTAGCGTAGATATAAGCAAACTAATAAGCATCTGCGCAGCATTCCCGTAAGGCTCACCACATTTCCTATCTGCGCTAATCAGGCATCTGATATAAATACACTTAAAACTAGAATAAAAATGGTGTCCATATCAATATGATTAGGTCAACCGATAGTAGTAGTAAATTCCGTTATTAGTCGGCATTGTAACCTCTCTTTATGTTGTAAGAGTTCGTACGTGTTGCATATTCGGCTATTAGGGCATCAAACGATGATCGCATAACTTTTTGAGTATCCTCGAGCGCTTGTACTTTATCTAATAATTTTTCATAATTACTATCTAGGGTATTATTCGTTTCTTCTATCTTTGTCAACACACTCGAATGATTAGTAGCCATCTCATCATTTGTTATTAGGAAATTTAATAATAATAATAATAATAATAAATCGTCTTTATTTAACAAATGTACCTATTACAGACATTTGTCCTGAAAAGGCGAAGATTAGCTACATAGCTATTCTTTATCTCTTAACCTTTTTTTGTTTTTTTTTGTTTCTTTTTCCAACGTTGTTAGCAAACTGTTAAGTTCATTAGTTTTAATGTCAACCTTTGTTACCTCTTGCTTTAGATCTTTAATAGTGTTCTGAGTGTCGGTGGTCATTGTAATGAAGGCTTGTACAGCAGAGTCGAATTGAGTATCTACATAGGCTGTAGAAGCGACATCCGTACCATCTATAGGGTAACTTACTGAAACAATACGTTTGCCATCTGCATTAAACTGCATTTGATCATTTGTATGCATAGCTCGCTTGTTAAAATACTGCCTAGAGATTACATCTTTATCCTCTAGAGGTTCCCCTATATTACAAATTCTTCCATCTTTCGCATTATAGTACGATCCCCGTCCTTTATCCTCTCGTCTCAAACATTTAGAGAGTAATTTTCTTTCAACATTGTCCGCCAGCTCGTTGGTATACTTTTTCGTGCAAACATCGTGGTCGTCAATCGGTCCTTTAACATGTACTAGTCTTCTCTTCTTAACATCAGTAGGGAAAATAGGAGAGTTCTGGGACCACCCCCCAGTCCTGACCTTGACCTTGAACCTATCTCTCTCTAACACATGGTGACCTTGAAACTATCTCTGTCACCTAAACGTGGCAACACCGCATTCTCAAGGTCACCAGTATGGCACCACCGCATTCTCAAGGTCAACAATATGGCAACACTGCATTCTCAAGGTCACCAATATGGCACCACCGCATTTTCAAGGTCAACAATATGGCAACACCGCATTCTCAATGCCCTCAGTATGGCAATAATGTCTTGACCTTGAACTCAAAATCACTCTTCAAGCTCATCAAACACCATTCAAGGTCAAGCTTTAGATATATATAGCAGGTCGCATGTATTGAAAATGCAAAATGTGTGTAGAAGCGAGCTTGCAGAATACGTGCTTGACAGAACGAGTGTTATCATTTCGTAATTGGAAGGGTATACAAACCCCAAAATCTTTAGCTGAGGCCGGATTTGTGTATACGGGGCGTGAAGATAGAGTAGAATGTTTATATTGCCGAGTGAACATTTTCAAATGGGAACCGTCGGATAGTCCAATCGTAGAACACCTGAACTGGTCACCACATTGCGTGTTTGCAAACGTGTTAGCACCCATAAACGTTGAAAGCGGTAGAGACGTTTGCGGTTAAAAGAAGATACAACATAGAATATAGCACTAAGGAAGATGTTACCAATCAAGGCGGTAATATTATTAGCAACCTTGTACGAGGGTGTAGTGTACGTTGCAAAACTTCTAGACACAACAGCAACAGCTTTTATTTCATACAACTTCAATACGAGTGTGTGGTATGGAATGCAACCGGTGACGTTGCAACACATGGGAATGTTTAAACACGAGGTCGGCAATAGAACCCAAGTACGATTCAGGGTCAAATTTGTGTACCCAACATATACCATGGATAGTGAGTGGCAAACCCTAGGGAATAGTCCGGTAGAACAATGTAAAGTCAGCAGCGAAACGTGTTACGCTTCAGTGGCGACCTTGGGCACCCTGTTAATCGCAGTAGTTGGTGTAAGCCTGGGAACATATTGTATCGCTCGTTATCGTTACCACTAAAGACGATGACCTTGGCTCCCACCCGCCAACTGAAACCATGACCTTGGATCCCACCCCTCGACTCAGACCATGACCTTGAATCCCACCCGTCAACTCAGTGTATATAAACGCATACGCAAGAACACTTCAGTAGTACAGCATCTATACAAGAACAATTCAGCAGTACAGCATCATGAACGTGGTAGAGGCAACCGTTTTAGTAACATTCGATTTCGAGGACGACGAGGATGAAATGCGAGACGAAGAATTATATGGTGGGAACGTCGAGAAAACTTTAGACCACCACAAAGAGGCATTCATTAAACGCGTCAAAGAGAAGAGTGTTCTTGAAGCTGGTTATCTGGTGTTTGCGCTAGTGACGTTTGCATATTCCATGGACTTAAATGGGGAAAGGATATGGTTTGACGGAAAAAGTGGGACAGCGCCGAAACAATTGGAAGAACCGTTAGACGAATGGTACGATACAAATATAAAAATTCCCATCATGAGACGTATAGAGGAGTATAATTCGGATAAGTTGCGAACGGAACATTTGTGTCGTTTCACCATACTAATAGCGAAGAATTAAAGTGCTGTTTATAGACTAGTATAAGCCGGATAAGTTTCGAACGGAACATTGGCTTCGTTTCACCATCTTAATAGCGGAGAGTTAAAGTGTTGTTTATAGACTAGTATAAGCCGGATAAGTTTCGAACGGAACATTGGCGTCGTTTCACCATCTTAATAGCGGAGAGTTAAAGTGTTGTGTTGTTTATGTAAAGTCACAGAAACAGCCAGCGCATTATTTAGTGAAAAGTAGGCCGAGGCTTAACTAATGTATTATTGAAATAATTGTACTCTGTAAACAAATACAAGGTTGTAAATTGTAAAAGATAAATGTACTCTGTAAACAAATACAAGGTGGTAAATTGCATATGTATTTAGTTAAATAAACCACGTATTTATCTCATTATATCGTTTCATTTAAGACCGATCTCCGTCTCTTCTAGAGATTAATTTAACGATTAAATCAAAAGTGAAACTAAGATTTAAGAATGTCATACCATTTTAATTTCAATTAGATTCGTACTTAACTATGAAAGTATGCAGGGGAAAGATCAACACAACCTCAAGGTAAGAACGACACCAGACAGTCAGGAATGTGCAAACAAAGAAATTCCACAGACATCGTTGAGAACAGATGAAACAAGGTCAAGGAGATTGTATTTACACAGAAAGGAGTGGCCAGACAGTCAGGAATGTGCAGACAAGAACAAAGAAATTCCACAGACATTGTTGAGAACAGACGAAACAAGGTCAAGGAGATTGTATTTACACAGAAAGGAGTGGCCAGACAGTTAGGAATGTGCAGACGAGAACAAACAAATTCCGCAGTCGTTGTTGAGAACAGTCGAAACAAGGCAAGGCCAACGAGATTGTATTTACACAGAACGGAGTGGGGGCACAGATATATCTATACCTTCCAAGCTGCAGCACTCAGTTACAGTGAAAATGAACCTGGAAGGACCTGGAGGAGACGGAGGAGATGGAGGAGGAGGCACATCAGGAGGAACACCAGGAGGTAGACATGCCCCAGTACCAAGAGCTGGTACGTAACTAAATAATTTAACAAAATTACTTTTAACAAAATTACTTTTAACAAAAGTACTTTTAACAAAACGATGGAAGTGCTGGTAACTAACTAAATAATTTAACAAAATTACTTTTAAATAAAATGATGGAAGTGCTGGTAACTAACTAAATAATTTAACAAAATTACTTTTAAATAAAACGATGGAAGTGCTGGTAACTAACTAAATAATTTAACAAAATTACTTTTGAATAAAACACAGATATGAACCATATATATTTTTATTTTAATGTTTATAGCCACACATTATCCTCTTTGCGAGGTCTCGGCCCGTTTTGGTACGGGGCAGATTTAGCACGGAGGTGCTATGTTGTGAGTGCCGCGAGCGGTACATAACAGTCCCTCGGGACTATGACGCAGTGCGGCACGCAGCCACACACCAAAAGTGTGAGGCATGCACATAAGTGAGTTAGAATTAGTTTATTGTAATAAAAATATGTTTTAATTTACCCCGTGTTTTGCAGGTGCAGCGCGAGTGTATAAAATCCCCAAAAAATCCCCCAAAAAAATTCCCAAAAAAATCCCAAAACAACCAAAAAAAAAACAAAAAAAAACAAAAAAAAAGTTAAGGTAGCTTAGGTTAGTTGAAAACTAGATGATACTACAAAGAAAAAAAGCTGATACTATAGTAACCCCCTTAAATGAATTTTAAGGGGTGTCAAGGTAAAGGTGAGGTAAAGTACTGGAGGGGGGGGAGTCATGGGGAGGGGTGGAAGGTGGGCCTCAGGGGGGGTGGGGGGGCCGGGGGGGTACGAAAATTAAAAAATCAGCGCTCTAGCTCTCAAGGTTAACGAAGGGCAAGAATTCGATTGCTCGATTTGCTAGGTAGAGATAAATGAAGGTCGTCATGGGTATGCTGTTGACCACAATTGAATGGTCATAGAGTATTTCCGGGTTACTACAAACTTTTGGATTTTGGTTTTTTGGATTTTTTTTTCCTTTTCTTTTTTTAAATTTTGGATATTTTTCAGAGTATTGTCTGGTTGCTACAAACTTGAATTAAAACAACATAGTGAGTAATGGGTCAGACGGTTTTAGTGACTTTTTGTTTACGGTTATAATATCTACAATTTCTCTTATTGGATACAATCAAATCATCAATTGTAAAGGAAAAAGAATTATTTCATGCTATTTTTATTTAAAATGTGCTGGTCCTAACTAAATAATATTAACAAAATTACTAACTATAATGTCTATAATGTCTACAATTACACATCACTGCTGATCCATCTCCATCTCCAACCGTGCATTCAATATTTGAAACAGTGCGCTTCCGTGACAATTATCATCGCAGGTACACTCATCCGCATCGTTGCCTCCAAACTGGGATACCGGACCGAGGATATGCAACCGTTCGGAACACGCAATTGGGTCGAAGGTGTTGTACAGCATCCGTTTCATGCAGCCATCACACCAATGGGATGGTACGTGGGAAATCGATCTCGACACCGTGTGTGGTATTGCTGTGGTAGGGTGGCCGTACTACACACACTGCGTATGCAGCTCTTGCATAGACGCTTCTCTTTCCACGTGTAGTATGACCACCACAGACAGTACGGGACATCTGCCACGGTAAAGCACCCCTGCAATACCGTAGCCACCTGTTGAAACCGTAGGGTTCGGTTTGCACAATCAAGGTCCTCCAGGTCACCGAAACGGTCTTCATCATAATGTCTTTCGGAGTTAGCGGTTGTATACCAATACCATTTCCACATCACCCATAGTTCGAACACTAGGCGTTCAATTCCTATACCTATGGATGATTGTGGATTCATCAGCTCTCGATGGTGGCGGGCGATGCCTACATGTGGACCCAACGAGGCAGCGATGCAGCGTAACGATTGAGCCCGTAGGCTGAGCCAGCGATCCCATTGCTGCGCATCGGTCGCGGTATCTCCTTCAGCAGAATGTGGTATGCGAGGAGCGATGATGGACATTGTGATGTGTTACCTGGTGTGGAAAACACTCCCTATTATATCGAAGTAGCAACACCCACGGAGGGAGTGGGGGGTGGAAGACCTTGAGGTACCTATACACCGACCTATACACCAATGCCCTTGAGGAAATGCAAGGTTTCTGTCTAGAAACCGACTTATACACCAATGACCGTAAGAAAATGCAAGGTTTCTGTCTATACACCAATGACCGTGAGGAAATATAAGTATTTGCGCGAATGCAAGGTAAAGTGGTGGGGGTGATGGAGGGGTTCAAAGTGAAGGAGTGGGGGTGAAAGTGGGGTTCGAGGTTAGGGAGTGGGGGGTGGTTCGACAAAACCGGAGGGCGACGCAGCGGAGCGTCAGTCTGTCTTCGTTCATCATGGATACATCATCTAGTAGTGTTACCAGTGTTGGTGAAGTGAATAAGTGTCGTTGTGTGACATTGTCCTTCTGGTCAAAATTATCAATGAAGAAAGCGTGCCCGGTACATTTGCCGCGTACACCATCTCCAGTTGCTGCGTGCCCGGTACTTGTACCAACTATCGAGCGTGCACCATCTCCAGTTGTAGCGTGCTCGGTACATGTGCCGCGTACACCATCTCCAGTTGCTGCGTGCCCGGTACTTGTGCCAACTATCGAGCGTACACCATTTCCAGTTGCTGCCGCAAAGAAGATCATAGTGCTACAAAATGTGGTAGTAAAGGCGGCAGCCGTTAATGTGGAGAAGCCGAAGTACGACATGCTTTCCGGACGTTCACAACCTTTACTGCGAGAGCTGTTGACTTCGACAAATGTGTTTTACGCTGCTGGAAGTTTGCACATGAGAGGAATCCCCATCGTGACGGTCCAGGAAGCACCAGCGGCATCACCATGTTCGGGTGAGTGGGACTCCCAATTGTTGAATAGCCCACCGGGCAGCGAGTATGATATCTCAATTCGGGGGTCCCTTTTGGGGGATGCATCACCATCTGCAACCGATGAAGTGAACCTGCCCATGGAGATTGCCGCAAGTGCAAATGTAATTGTTTATGAAACGGAGTCGGACTGTTCCACATCAATTGCAAGCGCTCCTGACGATGACGATGAGGAGTTAATCATTCCGGGTACCCCCTGTGATGACGGGGTGCATGACCATTTGGACATTTTAGACACAGCGACACTTATGCAGGTTTCTGATGACACAGCGTCTATACAGTTGTCCGGCAGCATCAGAGACTTCACAACTTCAGCGATTGTCTTCATAGATGGTGTACCATGCGAGAAGCAGTCTTTACCGCTTGCTGTCGTTGATGACGCACCGCAGACAAGGATTACACGACGGTTAAGAGGAGTGGCGTCCGGTTTGCGAGGGTGTGAGAGTGAACGCATCGCTCTCCTTCAACGCAAAGCGGAACTCTTAGCTGCTGTGGAAAGATATGAGATCAAAATCAAGAGTATCAAGACGCAGCAGCTACGACAAGTGATGGAGGAGTTGGGGTCCTGTGAGAGCGAACGCCTCGCACTTTTAACCGAAGCGGAAAACTTGTCTGCTTTGCGTCATCAACGACGTTAACGGTTGGTATAACTGTGACCTCCCACTAACAATAACCCAGTCCTCTTCCTATCCCGGTCGGGTTTGCATAACACGTCCTCGTCGTCCCGACTGGAAATCAGTATCGCGAACGTTAGTGGTAAAAGTTGACGTAAAAGCTTTATCGTTTGCCAGTGCGTTCCCGTTTACTGATTACTAAGAATATGCATGTGTGTAGCTGTGGCGCGTCCTTCACCCGACGGGATGCCTTAGCCCGTCACCGAAGAGAAAGCTGCCGTGGACCGCTGGACTACCCATCCACGAGCGGTAAGTAACCATTCCTGTGAGGTTGTATGATGTGATACGAGTATTTTGTTGATTACAGCTGGGGGAGCTTCGGATGCTGTAGGTAATACCGGTGAAGGACCTGCATCTAAGAAAGCGAAAAAAACCTCCCCGCAAGGTACGTGTACACATTGTTAACGGCTTTAGTGTTAGTGATCTGTGCAATTGTTTCAGGAAATACCTCCGCGACGGTGTATTGCGATGTGTGCGAGCTGGATGTTCCACGACGTGGCTACGCTGGACATCTACGAAGCAACCGCCACAATCATCGTAATGCCGCGTCAGTGCAGTCGGAGGAAGTGGTGATCCTGGAGACGGCGTTCAAGTCTCGTATAGCCAGTTATCGAGTCTCGGTGAGAAATCATCACATAAATCTCAGAGAATTTACTGATGAAACCCGCGAAAATGTGTTGACAACTATTATAAAGAAACGTTCAGCGCTTTCGTAGTGTGAAAGTCAATCTAGAAGTATTCGGAATGTACTTTCTGGAAAGTCAAAATTTGCACGAAATTAAATCGTTTAATACGCAAAATGAGATTGTGACCGGGACTTCGAATCTGACCGATTTGTATGATGATTTCGTTGAGGTGCTGGATACGAAGATGTCGGACTTTAATGATCGGAACTCAGGTAATGAATAGTTACGGGTTACGATTCGATTGCTAATTGTAAGGTCCTTACAGGTTGGGTACTGGAGCAGCTGTTATTTATAGAAGTCAACGTCAATAAATACAACCCGCTTCGTGCTTCCTCCTATGTTCCACTTCCGCCGTCGATACAACATAAAAAGGCTGTAATCAACGTGCAAAATAACGATCAGTGCTGTTTCGGTTGGGCCTTGGCGTCCGCTTTGTATCCGCCGAGGGGACGTGCCAACAGGACGACGTCGTATCCAAATTTTGCGCAACTGTTTGAATTTGAAGGTATCACCTTTCCTGTCAAACTGGATGCTATTTCAAAATTTGAAGCGCGTAATCCACGCTTATCTATTAACGTGTATGGTTTGGAAGCTGTATTTAAAGACGGAGAAATGAAACAAGAAGTTGTAGGGCCTCTGCATTACTCTAAGCAAAAGAAAGAAGTACATGTTAATTTATTATTAATTTCCGATATGGAGGGTAATAGTCATTACTGTTGGATAAAAAACTTTTCGCGTTTGGTGTCGTCACAACTGTCGACTCACAATGGAGAAAAACACTTTTGTGAC
Source organism: Agrypnus murinus (assembly GCA_929113105.1). NCBI lineage: Eukaryota > Metazoa > Arthropoda > Insecta > Coleoptera > Elateridae > Agrypnus > Agrypnus murinus. The sequence goes on along the minus strand of OV816025.1, from coordinate 83,404,066 downwards.
GGCTGCTTGCAGTATTTTCCAAGTGAAAGTAGATTAAAACAACATACTCGTTTTCATTGCAATCATGTTTACACCAAGTTACCAATTATCGAACCCGTACGCGATAAATTGGGGCACGACCGGCCGGGTAATTCGGGGAGGTGTCAGTACCTGTGTTGGCAGGAAGTGTTTCGCGAATAATACGTTTCTTCCAAATTATGACGCGTCCAAGCCCCATTCTTTTATTATGTATCTTGATGCTACCAATCTCTACGGTTACAGTATGCGACAGTATCGGCCGCAGCGCGACTTTGAATGGCTTAGTCCGTACGAAATTGAACAGTTCGATCTAAATTCCGTGACGGAAGACGCCGATATGGGTTACGTGCTGGAAGTAGATCTACACTACCCAACGCGGTTGCACGATTTACATAATGACTTTCCTTTCTGCCCCGAACCTCTGGTGCCGCCTACGGGTAACGCGCGTCACCCAAAATTAATTCCAAACTTGTTCGATAAAACGCGTTACGTTATCCACTATAGAAATTTACAACAGTGTCTTAAGCATGGTTTAGAATTAACCAAAATTCATCGCGTGTTAAAATTTCATCAGGCACCCTGGTTGCGTTCCTATATTGATTTGAATACCACGTTACGTAATCAGGCAACTAACGAAGCGGACAGGGACTTCTTTAAATTAATGGTTAACAGTTTATTTGGCAAGACAATGGAAAATGTCGTAAAAGGGTGGACGTTCGTTTGGTTAGTCATTGGGAACGTCATGGTAAAAAGCTTGGGGCTGAGACGTTAGTAGCAAAGCCTCAATTCAAAAGCGTTGCTGTCTTCTCGGAAAATTTGGTCGCTATAGAGTTACAAAAAGTGTCGGTTACATACAATAAACCGGTGTACGTGGGTTTTACTATTTTGGATCTTTCTAAAACGATAATGTATGAATTTTTTTATGATTTTCTCAAACCTTTATATGGTGATAACGTGCGCTTGCTGTACACAGATACTGACTCTTTCATTATAGAAATTCGTACTGAAAATTCTTATGCTGATATGAAGCAACACTTAGATAAATTTGACACCTCAAAATTCCCACCTGACAGCATTCACGGTATACCGCGCACGGCCTCGGTGGTTGGTAAAATGAAAGATGAATATTGTGGAGTGCCCCTCTGCAGTTTCTACGGTGCAGGTGCTAAAACGTATTGTGTAAACGTGCTTGACCGCGACGGTAAAATGGCGATTAAAAAGGCGAAAGGGGTAAAAAGGGCGGTAATTAAGCGCGATCTCACCGTTGAGGACTACCGTCAGGTTGTGGAAGATGGTGTTGTGCTCTTCCGAAAAATGTTTATATTCAAATCACGTTTACATGCTATGTACACAGAACTTCGGAATAAAGTAGCGTTATCACCAGCCGATAACAAACGTTACATTATTCCCGGGTCCCACAACACTTTAGCATGGGGACACCGCAATATTCATCCGGGGCGTGACAGTTATCAGAATTTGGATCGTCTGTTAGAATTACTGCAAGCCGAAATGTAATTTTGGAACTCGTTTGTTGGTAGAACCGACGGTACTGATTAGTATTATCGCAGAGGCCCCCGGCTACGTTGACAACAGCCTTTTCTTTGTTATGAATTATTGTAAATAGTATTTACGCTTTGTAGTTTATAACCGTATATATTTCATGTATTTATTATGATATTGATTAATGTGAATAAATTATATACATCATACTCTGTGTTTCTGTAAAGGTAGAAGAAATAAAACACACTATTGATATCAAAAAGTGATTTATTATTGTTTACTGCTTACATAAAATGATAGTTATATATTAACATTGCAACACACTGCATGCACTATACTACTTAATGCACTATATCACGTGCTGCTATATACGAGTTGTGGGTATTATCAAAGCCCAACCACTTCACTAAAACTTGATCTCCCTTTTTTTTAACACCTTCTCTACTAAAAATACTTCAGGATGTTTAACCATCTGTAATTCCTCCGTGTAGAAGCCTCCACGTATCTCTTCCCCGTTCGTGTCTTCCAAGATATACGTTATGGGATTGGTTCGATTAACCTTTTTAATTTGAAAGATTTCGGTACTCCATGTGGGAGTATAACCTTTCGCAAACGCTTCCCGATGCTTGCTGATTCGCACGTGATCACCGACTGTGAATTTAGCACTTCGCAGGTCGGTGGTTTTCTGGAAATCGTAAACTGTTTGTAAAAGAATCTTGGCGTTGCTGTGGTTCACTTCGATGGGTTTGTAGCCGGTGGTGCGGTGTACGGTATCGTTGTATTGGTTAACAACCTTTGGTAATAACTGCAACCACTTATATGACCCTTGCATGGAAAATTCTTTCCACATCTTGTTTTTAAGAGTTCGGTTTACACGTTCTACCGGACTTGCTTTCATACTAGAAAAGGTGCTGTAATGGTTGATGTTGAACGTTTGCATTAGCTTACGAAAATGCTGGTTGTAAAATTCCTTCCCCATATCCGTTTGTAAATTGTCGGGAGTACCTCCTGTTGATGTTAATAATTTTTTCATTGCTTTCGTGACGTCTTCACCGGTTTTTCGTTTAAGTGGACACGCCCAAACACGCTTGCTAAACATATTCAACAATACTAAAATATATCGAAAACCTTTATTTATTTTAGCATAGGGAATCATTTCCACAAGATCGGCCATGTACAAATCGTTCAGGTCTTTTACGATTACGCGTCTTCTTCGAAATCGTTTACGAGCAGGTTTATGCAATTCTTCAATTATTTGACGTTTTATACTCATTTAGAAAATGCTGGAACACTAATAACAGCTTCAAAAATAAATATGTCCTTTGATCCAGGCTTCTTCACCTTAAAACTTATCCGCTTTCTTCAATGACACTCCGATGAGTGATTCGGCATCGTATAACGTATCGTTTAAAAAGATTTGCGCATCTGTGGGATAGTATTTGATTTGTTTAATGATAGGTACCTTTTGTTAGAGGAACGACATACTCGAAGTTGGTGGAGTTCAAAAGTGCATAACCGTTTTCATGGTTGTATATTCCCATCATATACAACATTGTCTCGTAGTGTAAATTAGACACGTCTTCTAAAAAGAATACTTTTGCACGAGCGTCGAGTTTAACTCGGACAGGAGTTTTATGAAGATGTTTACCGAACTTATCCAGAGTCATCGTCGTGAGGTACTGACGATATATGATGATATGGCTGACTAATAACAGCTTCGAAGTAAAATGGGACCGCTGTAGACGGATATAGCATCATTGTTGTGTACCTTACATTTGGTATATCGTCTAATAGGTACACTTTCGAACGAGTGTCGAGGGGTTTTGTGAAGATGTTTACCGAATTTATTGAGCGTCATGATTGCACTAACGTTAGCAATATTATGAAACGGATCGATACGCGTGTGATGATTTATTCGATAATTTTAGCAGCTCTCAATTCATCGATAATATATATGATTTCATTAGTGTGACCGGTGTGGCCAGCCGACTTTGAACTTAAAAGGAGTCTCAATCTGTCCACTAGTTTATTAGGATCTTTCCAAGGTATAAATTCCACCTGTTTATTATCATAGTTGAGAACGCGCATATCACCACCGCCACGTTTTGGTAATGTGCGAGTTTTCGATCGCGTGACCGGTGTAGTAGGTGTAGACTCGCTTCGAAATCTTGCTCCAGGAGTAGTTAGAAGGGGTCTAATTATATTTGAATATTTCTTTCCGGTTCCGTGTAGCTGTGCACCCTCAATGTAACCTCTTCTGGTAGCATTGGTACGTGTAAGAAGGTCCTTATACTTCTGCAAGTCTGATTGGGTGTATCCAATAGGTGCTTTTTTAAATACTAATTCGTAAAAACCAGGAGTGCCTGTATATTTAAAAATTGTGCCTGAGGGTTTTTTAATAATAAAGTCGTTCTCGTCAAAAGTGAGTACGGCGTCTCCGATTAGGTACTGGTGAGATTCCGGATGGAATCGTACTCCATAATGATGATCGAACTCGTTCTTAGTATCCTTGAACATGTTTTCCATATACATTTTAGCTCTACCAGAAAAGGTCTCATCTATGTAAGTTTGGAATTCCGGACTGAATCCAACAGCAGCAAGTTGTTCTTTCAATTGATCCAATGTTGGGACCCCAGATTCTTCCAGGACTTCTGTTTCAAAAACTGAGATATCAGGTGAGGGAACTCTAGTAGTGGGCATTCTTTGGGTGATAGGTGATGGTTCGTGAGGTATTCGTCTTGCGGGTGGAAGTCGTTTATAAAATTTTTTTGGGGTCGAGGTAGGTATGGGAGAAGACACTTCCGTTTTTAAGGGTTCTTCTTTCGGAGTTAATAATTCCATTTTAACTCCGGTTATAAACTCACGCAATGGTTGAGTGATAGGTTGATAGCGGCGTTGTAGTTCCACTTCTGACCGTGCAATTTCAGACTTGAGACTTTTGTATTTCTGTTTAACATGACGTCGTGCTTTAACCAAGTCTTCTGCTACACGCTTATCCATGTTTACTAAAACGTTTAGTTCGTGTCTTCGGTATTTATGGTGAAGTAACAGTCGAAACCTTTTCGATAACGTCCTCCATTAAGTGGATAATCTTTGTCGATTACTAAAATGCCATATTTCTCCTTCCAACAGTGTAAACACAAGTGTTTAAACGCTTCGAAAGTCATATCCCCGCTAACATGATCGTTAAATATGTGTTTTAAGTTAGTATTATCCTGCTTAAACACGACAATGAGATTTGAATTATCTCTTACGAGTTGTTTAGGTATCGCAGAATATGTCTGACATAAATAAAAACAGTCGATGTGTTTATGTCTCCCGAAGCAGAAGTATTCACGTATGGTGCTTTGACTATCGCAAACTACATCGTCGAAGATAATAACCGAGTTTTGGTTTGCATCCTTAGGCGGTAATATAGTTTCAGAAGAATCGTATTCGAAATAACCGATGGGTAATGATCGAAACAGGTCGCGCAGATATGCGTATTTCGGTTGATAAAGAGATTTACTATAAACATATACGTTTTCGAAGCGTAAACCGTTTGGATGTTCTAGTAAACTTATCATTAGGTTGGTTTTACCACATCCGGAACTGCCTACTATTATACCGCGTTTGCATCCTGCACCCAACAATACGCTATGTTTAAACACTTGTGGCGTCGGTGAACAATTATCCCGATTTACAACCGGTAATCTGTGTCTCTGATGCACCAACTTTAGCTGCTCCATGTAGGACACGTTGTGAGGGAAGAGCACACGTGTGTGATATATATAAATATATGTAGACGGGTCACTTACAGTCACTCTTCACCTGTGATAGGAGGAGTAATGTGTTATGAAACGTACTCTGCGAAAAGCGGATAATCGTGAATCAACTTGTAAGGGGAAGGGAGTGATCAACACTCTCATTAATAAGTTACCGTTAGAATTACATTTACCAGGGTATAACTACTGCGGACCTGGCACCCGTTTACATCAAAGGCTTGCTCGTGGAGACAAAGGAATAAACCCGTTGGATGAAGCTTGTAAAGAGCACGACATAGTCTATTCAAAAACTAACGATCTTGGTGAACGTCATAAAGCCGATAGTATATTAGGACGTAAGGCGTGGACTAGGTTTTGTTCTAAGGACGCTCGTTTTGGAGAGAGAGCGGCTGCACTTACTGTGGCCGGCATTATGTCTGGAAAAAGAAAATTGAGTATGGGTGTTCGACGACGACGACGACGACGATCTAAGGTGAAAAGAAGGGGTACTTTAACGTTCAACAACGCCATCAAATTAGCTAGAAAACGTATTGGTGGTAAAGTAAAAAAGTTATCTTTAAAACGATCTGCTCGTCTTGCCCTAGCGGCCTTGAAACGTAAACGTATTATTGCTCCCAAAGGTCGGATTATACCTATTCCCAAGCAAGGTGGTTTCCTACCGCTGATTCCTTTATTTGCCGCTCTCGGAGCTATAGGCTCGTTAGGAACTGGAGCAGCTGCGGTTGCCAAAGCAGTGAATGAAGCAAAAGCAGCGAAATCAGCGCTCGAAGAAACGAAACGACACAATATAGCGATGGAGCAAGCGCCTGTAGGAAAAGGATTATATTTGAAACCGTACAAAAAAGGATTAGGATTGTATTTACGACCTCCAAAAAACTACCCTTAAAGCTACCACACCGACCACTGACCAATATCGATCTGTCAAAGTACGTAAACGAGTTAAAAATTCCATACTTCAGAGGTATTTTTATGCGAAACGGGTTACCGAAACGTATCCGTAAAAACGAATGTGGAATTGTGAATTTGGATGATACAGATGGGGAAGGTACGCATTGGACATCGTATGTTAAACGTGGTCGAAATATATTATACTTTGATAGTATTGGACAGTTAAAACCCCCACTAGAACTCGTTCATTACTTTAAAAGTGATGGTAGCTTAAAAGTTATTAGTTACAACTATGATGCTTTTCAGAAGCTAAATTCGTACAATTGTGGACATTTAGCGCTGAACTTTTTATATGAAAACACTCCTTAACATTTCCTCAGTCTTACTGGGAATGTTGAGATGTCTCAAACATTCATCTTCTCCGCTACAACGTCTGTTTTAACTTCTCCTTTTAACCCTCCCATATATTTGGATCCTACAAAACAATGGGTTATGCGTTTGACAAATTTCGAAACGTTCAATACTATTCCAAACGTAACGGATAAAAACAACGTGTTTAAAATGGGAGAAAGAATAATAAAGATACCTACTGGATCATATGAGCTTACTGATATAGCTCAATACATTAATTCTCAAGTAAGCGGTGAGTCTGTTAACATCGATCCGAATCATAATACCCTAAGATCGATTATAAAAGCCGATCACGACATTGACTTTACAGTTGAACACTCTATCGGAACATTGTTAGGGTTTAAGAATAGAATCTTAAAAGCTAAGGAACGTCACATATCTGATTTTCCAGTTAAAATTATCAAGGTTAACTCGCTAATGATAGAATGTAATATAATAACAGGAAATTATATTAATGGTACACCTGCCCATGTGATACATCAGTTCTTCCCCAGTGTTCCTCCTGGATTCAAAATAACCTGAGACTGCACCCTATTTACCAATTAATGTCAATACTATTTCAAACATTACCCTTAAAATATTGGATCAAGACGGGGATTTGGTTAATTTCCAAGGGGAAACCGTGACGATAGGACTTCATTTGAAGAGCGTGGATGATGGTGTTCAAATATAACACTCCTCGATGTTGCACTGATCGCTCTGGCTATAAAAGATCGTGTTGGAAACGGAAAATGGTTAGTCAGGCATCGGTCGCTACTCAATTGACAAGGGGTAACCGCTTATTCTTGCAAACCTTAGGCTTTGTTATCCCAAAATAAATGTGCTAAATGTAAACGAAAAAGTGCTCGTCGATAACTCGATTGTTGGAGCTGAATTTCACACTCACCAACCTTATACCACTCGTTTTGAGAATAATGATGAAATTCGAATACCTATTCAAGAGGATATGTCCACTTTGCCTTCGCGTAGTTATCTATATGTAGAAGGTACTGTACTGAAAGAAGATGGTAAACCATCAGCGAGTGGTAAATTTATAAGCAATGGTATTGCATATCTTTTTAGTGAGATTCGGTACGAAATGAATGGAGTTGTGGTGGATTCGGTAACAAAAGTTGGTCTAACAACCACCATGAAAGCTTACCTTTCCCACAATTCGAATGAAAGCGTTAAGTTACAAAACGCTGGTTGGTTTCCGGATGGTACCAGCACCTTGCTAGATAGTAAAGGTAATTTTTGCGCCTGCATACCTTTATCAACACTGTTGGGGATTTTTGAAGACTATGGAAAGATTATTATGAATATTCGTCAAGAATTGGTATTAATTAGAAGCAATTCCGATGTCGATGCCCTAATATCCACCGATGCTAATGAAAAGCTTAAGGTTAACTTGCAAAAAATACATTGGAAAGTTCCACATATTCAACCGGGATTGGCGGAAGAATTATCATTAACAAAATATATTGGGAAAAATATTGACACTCAAGTGGCATTTAGAAGCTGGGAAACACATATTTATCCCGCTGTACCGCAAACGGATAAGCACAGTTGGTCTATTAAAACATCGACCACTCTGGAAACTCCCCGTTACGTTATCATAGGGTTTCAAACCGATCGTGATGGTCAGTTGCAGAAAGATATGAGCACATTCGACGCCTGTGATATTCAAAACGTGACGGTATTTTTAAATACGGAAAGATATCCTTTTAAATATTAATTATGGTGAAAATCGATATGCTACTTTATACGAAATGTATTCTAACTTTCAACGATCCTACTATGATAAACCCAACGAACCTCTACTGACTCCTGATAGATTTAAGGCACTTACACCTCTAATCGTCATCGACTGTTCGCGACAGAAAGATTCCTTGCTAGGGAAAGCTGTCGTTCTTCGAGTTACTTTCGAAACTCACAAAAGCATTCCAGCGAACACTACTGCTTACTGTCTCATTTTGCACGATCGTGTATTTACGTATAATGCATTGACAAAGCAAGTACGTCAACTGTAAAGGAAATCGTTATATACGTCCAAGGACCTGTTACCTTTATTAGTATAGTCGCACGCTTCGATCATGCTAGTTATCGATGTGCAAGGTTTCAAGACTTCAGAAAAAGACTTTGCACCCAAGGAATTAGCCGTGTTTGATGGACATCGTGTCTCACTACGTTTTCAAACCTCCATTCGCCTTTCGCAACTTACCACCCACGTTTCGTCAACAAGCTACTTGGTTAATGCATAATCATCATTGTCTGGATTGGAATGAAGGATTCACTCCTCCCTTTATGCTCCCTGTAATTCTGCAACGCTTAACTCAGCAGGCGGATACCGTTTACGTGAAGGGATCTGAAAAGAGCAACTACATTCGACGTTTCGTATCACAACCGGTGGTGGAGTTACCAGAGGAACCAGCTCTACAGGCTATGCTTCCATCATGCTTTTATCATCATCATTCACTGTGCTATTGTGCATTAAGTAATGTATACTACTTATATAAAACTCATGTAATGGATTTTTCAGAATAAAGTTTTTAAATATCCATAATGGTTTTATTAAAACAACATAATAAGATTACAACTATTTATTCATTGTCTATTACAAACTTATATAACTATTCACGATTAAATATAACAATTACTAAACTTTAATACCCAATCCAGATAACATCATATGATTACAACTATTCATTGTCTATTACAAACTTATATAACTATTCACGATTAAATATAACAATTACTAAACTTTAATACCCAATCCAGATAACATCATATGATTACAACTATTCATTGTCTATTACAAACTTATATAACTATTCACAATTGAATATATAACAATTACTACCCTTTAATTCCCAATCCAGATAACGCACCAAACCCGAAGGAAAACCGACAGCAGCAAGGTTGTCACGTGCACGTTCAGTTGCAGCAATCCATTCACTATACGGTGTAACACATTTACATTTGATAAGAATGAAATCACATTTATCAGGCAACAAGTTAATAGTATGACGATGTATGAGCAACCCCTGTTCTGTACATGTGGAATTTTGTATATTTATAAGTTTACCATTTTTTAACAAATAATGGACTTCTACACCTGCACACGAAGTGTGTCGATAATCGTTTTCACTACGTACAACCACAGTGTTCGATAGTTTAGCTCTTTCGATTAACAACCCGGTATTGTGCGTTTTATAACGCGAAAATTTAATTTCACCCTTATCTGTTGTTTCAAGAACCCAGTAATGTTGCCAACCCACTTTGATTGAACCCATTTTTGTAACTGACGGTAAGCGACTGATGTGACTATTTAAACTATACCCCCACCACTTTTAAAACGTGTATTATAGATACCCTCTCTATACTCTTCTTTCAAAACTGGAGCGATTACATTTTCCACGTAGCTTATTCGTCTCTGAAATCGTACCCTATCCCTTGCTATTATCTCCCATTGACGTCTGCGTGCTTGACGATGTGCATACTCCCATGTTAACATGTAATGTATTTTGTTTTTACTTTCATCAAATGTCACTAAACCACCCATTTAATCCGTCCTCTATTAAGTCATATGCAAAGTCCCTTAGATGTTGCGCAATGAGCTTTTTTACCAAACACTCATCACAAATCACACCTCTAATGAAGTCTTGACACAACTGCACGCCTTTTCTATATCGTTGTGCTAACTCTTGACAATATTCTGGACTGAATATCCCCGTACCATGAACAGCTTCGTGTGCCGCATCCTCCTCTAGCGCTTCTAATTCACACCGTAGTTTCACCACAGCATTCAGTTTATCAATAGCTTTGCTTGATACGTCTTCACTGTTACGCGTCTCCATTGTATTTCACTACGTTACACCTAGACCCTGTGTTCTTATATTCACCCGCCCCCCACCCTTTCCCCTCTTCATTCTTTCATTACGCAATACACCTTTTGACTTCCACATCCACTATTACCTTTTCTGGTAGATAATGCACAACTTCTAGCATTCCAAACACGTTCGGGATTTGCATCTTCATTAATGGTTCCAATATGTTTGTGATGTTCACTATGCAGTCACCCGGCATGTCTACAACACCATCTATTATGCTATGGTAGAAATTGAAAAATTCCAAACCCTTCAGAAGGTTGATATGTTAGTAACGGTATTAACTGCCACAGCTCATATAAGGACTCCCACGCTAAATACAATTCATCATCTCCTGCATCAGTTATCTTTATGATTTTTGTTTTATCGTAATTTCTGTTAACACGCTCAAACGAGATAGTTTTTGTACCCATTTTCAAAGGAACCCCGACCTCTTCTCCTGCTTTAAAGTATTTATTAATGACTCCTTCATTGGTTATTAACGCGTTCCACTCCGTTTCATCAAACAGCATGCACTGATTCTTTACTCCAGCTACTTTTATTACGGGAGTGAATCCCAAATGAGCACATAATCCAACAAATACAACTTTACTTTTTGATTTGTTTAAATAAAACACTGATTGATTCACTAGCGGTGCCCATTTAGCATCCTTAGGAAGCTCGTTTGGAACCATCAACTGCTTTTCTAGAGCTTGCGCTTTCGCATTCTCAATTGATTTAGCGAGGCTTTCCATTGTAACACTGCACTGTACACTGCAACTGCAAACGCTTTACTCTTCCCATACATGCAACCTGCTATATATAGGGTGTTCATTTAAATTCGTAATCTAGCAACCTTTGGATTATTGCCTGTCTCTATCTGCGACGTATTATATCTGTCGCTCTGTCTTCTTTCATTAAAATTCCAAAGGTTGCTAGATTACGAATTTAAATGAACATGCGTTATATCTAAAGCTTGACCTTGAATGGTGTTTGATAACCTTGAAGAGTGGTCTTGAGTTCAAGGTCAAGACATTGTTGCCATACTGAAGGCCTTGAGAATGCGGTGTTGCCATATTAATGGCCTTGAGAATGCGGTGGTGCCATATTGGTGACCTTGAGAATGCAGTGTTGCCATATTGTTGACCTTGAGAATGCGGTGGTGCCATACTGGTGACCTTGAGAATGCGGTGTTGCCACATTTAGGTGACAGAGATAGTTTCAAGGTCACCATGTGTTAGAGAGAGATAGGTTCAAGGTCAAGGTCAGGAGTGGGGGGTGGTCCCAGAACTCTCCTATTTTCCCTACTAACATCAATTACACCTTCATCGCTATCTGATAACATTAGTACAGAACGCTTCGTGACAAGATCGTTATCGTTGATAGGAGCGCCTACATTAGTTATACGTCGGTTCTCAACATCGAAATTGCCCTCTGGTGTTAATTTGAAACCATAACCTCTCGGTCCACGTTTTGTTGCAACCGCTGCTTCATCTGTCATGCTCATCATAGCTCTGCCGAAGAGATCTATTGTGTTCATGATGACGTATGACAAATAACTGTCACGCACGAACCGAATACACCGTATTTATAGCTGAGATCTTCATAGCGTAATGATGTACATATTTCAATACGTCATAAGATTTATACAGTTCGTCGGATGTTCTCAGGCATAATCGTAGACGGTACTGAGACTTCTCGTAATCAGCTCACATGTAATTTAGTAAACATCGTATGCTTTTACGCCATTTTGAATAATTATTTCTCCTTTTGGGGGTAGTATAGTGGATGCATTTTAATCTGATGATTGTCTCGATTACAGCTTTCAGTTTTCATATTTGTTTATTTTTTCTATGTGAATTTAGAAACTCCGAACAATGATCGCAGTATAATAATAAAAAGAATCTATACTAATTAGACTCTCCAAATTCGAGAAACGATTCTTTAGGTAAACTGTACATTCTTGTTATTTAAAAAGGTTTTCTCAGTTAAACAGAGTTTTAAGATAATATTGATTACAGTAAAATCTACATGTAAAATAATAACTCAAAAATACATTTAAAACAAGCATTTTTATGTTTATTTTTGCCAAGTTTACAAACCGTCTTTAAAGAAGTTTGAAAAGATTATATTGACGACCGCAAGCATTGGGGCAGTTACGTTAAAAGGGAGAATTTTTACAAAAAGAACCATTAAAATTACCTGTTTTGGGGGTTCGAAGCAGGTAGGCAGCGTTGCAGGTCAAAGCGGGCCTTTTTAAAAGAATGCAGACATAGCCTCAGGGTGTTTGTTTCCCTTTTGTCGTCGAGATTCATATATTTGAAAATAAGTTCAGTTTACCGCGGTATGTTATACAGTATAGTTGTGTTAATAATGACCGGTTTTTAATTTTAAAAGATAATTAGTGTAATATTCCTTCTTGGTGATTAAGGTGTTGTTTCCCCGTTTTAGTTTGTAGTGGTATAAATGCGCAAAGGGTAAGTCTATATATTTTCTGCATTAGAACCAGTTTTTCTCTTTTTTAAATAGTTAATTCAGCAGGTGATAATACATATTAGTGATAGGACCCGATTCAAATTCAACAACTGACAGATTCTAAATGACGGATATGCAAACGATACCGCGAATGATATGTAGGTAATTAATATATCAACTATATGATCAAGCAATCTCTCGATGTAAATATTAGAAATTTTTAAAAGATACAATTTATAACGATAGAGAAAGATAGAAAACTGACGATTCGTTTATATCACGCAGGTCCGTGATTTGCGTTTAAAGCTGAATTTAAAATTTTAATGCTGAATTAATTATCTTAAATTATTATGTAATTAAAGTATTAATGACGATAATTATTTTAAGAAATAATTATCGGAAACGTCCGTAATCGGTTAGAGCGTGAAGAAAATAATCACGGCCTACTAGATTCATATAAGCTTCTAAGCGAAGCTTATATTAATCTAGTAGGCCGTGGAAATAATTAAACACTAGCGCCCTCTGTTTTTTCTAGCAACACTAACACCATTTAGCCGAGCGCCGAACCAAATGCCGGTAATATACAAGGCCGGTAATACAGATTCCGTACTTCGAGACAAAAATCCCTAGATTAGAGAGAGATCGACATAAGTCCCCAGATTAGAGAGAGATCGACATAAAAAGACCCCATATTCGACGTAAAACGACACTGGCGCCATCTGTTTCCTCCTAGCAACGACGCTACCATTTCGCCAAGTGACGAACCAAATGCCGATAATACAGAATGTCGGTAATACAGATTCCGTACTTAACGCATTACCTACTAACCCAATACGTACAAGGTGTTTCGCTTTTTTGGAAATCCTTCTAATTTCTTTTATTTCTAAGATCTTGGTATTGTCCACATTTACAATTTAATATTGATACTGTACGTTGCATGCATGCTAAATGTGGAGCAAAATCTTTATAATTATCTGTTAACAGACGTTTTAAGATTCAAAACATTCTGCGTTAGTATCTTGGTTGATAGTTTACAACAAAATTGCATCTACATAAATATTTCTAAGGATTTCTAAAAAAGCGAGACACCCTGTACGTATTGGGTTGGATACAAAAATTGACTAGCACAGTGTACTCTCCTAAGAATTAACTTACGAAACTTTCATCCGATTGGCACCAAGGATACCGATAATATCGCCTGATGGATTTTGCCCAAGAGATGCTAAGGTAATATACGACTGGACCACGATCGCGTCCGGCTCTCAACGAATGTTTCTTATCTATTTCATGGCGAATATGAGACCACAAAAAGTTACCTCCGAAAGTTCCTCGAGCAAATTTAATGGAGCAAATTACTCATTTATGTATGACATATCTTCTTTCTTCGATAACACAAAAAGAAGGCGTGGTACAAAAAAACATTCGAACATTTCTGGTAGGGATTTAAATAAACTTTAATTTTAACTTTTTTGTTCGGATTAACGAGATTTTTTTTCGAATTAAAGAGTTTTGTTCAGATTATAACTCGTAAATGTTGTTCTGATTGCTGGTTGTTCGGAATACAGTGTTTACGGATTTGAAGCAAGATAAATAAATGGAAAGTAAGAATGCTTTTAAAACTTTTCTGACAGAATATTTTTAGAAGTGAGGTACCATAACACAAGTCACTGCCTACTAAGTGGTCTGTAAAATCGTTTCTCTTTCAGCAGAACTTTACTACTTACAGTCATGATACCTTGCAGGAAGATAAAATTACAGTAACTGTCGATCTCTATAATGTAACGTAAAATAAAATTTTAATCTTTAATGATAATGTATTATAAAAATATTAGTAAGGCATTTGCATGAAATAATAGTAAATATAAAAATGGTTATCATATTAATCCTTTTTATTTAACGCCTGAGAATTACGTTATTCTAATAATTTCAAAGGTAGCACTTTTTTAAAGTAGTGTAATATGAATTTTATATTTTTAAGTTATAATCAGTGGTGTAGCTAGAGTTGTTTTCACTCGAGGCAATATTGAGGTCACCCCCCCACTTCAATCCAATATAAGAATTTATATCATAAAAGTCTACAAATGTTTTTATTAAAAGTGAAAATATATTTACACATATTTGTGTACAATAATTAAAATAAAAATGTTGAACAAATAATTTGAATTATTTAAAACAGAATTAAACTAATGAACATGGTTTTCCTTGTCTACATGAATGTTTTTCGAGATTTTAGGGCTGCAAACTTGTCTATAATTTCATCAAAACCAATGCTTGATGCAACATCATTTTCAATTGATAATAGTGCCAAATCAGAAAGTCTTGGCAGACTCATTGTTGGCTACAAATAAGAGTTTATATGTTTGTTGTTGTAAATAATTGTTTCTCATTATTACATTACTAACTACCATTCAACCATATAACAGTAATAAAATTTATAGTCAGATTTATTTCAATTAAGGACGTTGCACTCTTTACTGTAATAATAACTTCAAAGAATGTTAAAATTAGCTTACCGGTTGGGGCAATAGTGTGAGGAAGTCCGATAGCTTCTAAACGGTAACAGCTAGAAAGATCGTTCTAATACGGATGTAAACAGTGGATAGAGGCGCATCTAGAGAAATTATTTTCAAATATACAGGGTGTTGAAGAAAAGTGTGGCACGCTTAAGGTATTTTTTTTTAAATAGAATGCCCCAAATATTTTTGCATATTTAACACCTCTCTTGGCAGGTTTATTCATATCTTAGTCCCTCTATAATAATATTAAATAATAAGAATAAGAGTTGGGACATGTACCATGCCAGATTTTAATTGGCTGGATCAAATGTCAAGGAGTACATGATCTTAATAGTCTGGAACTTTGTTTTTTAAATTGTATAACAACATTTACATTACATTACATCTTAATACACATTTTCTTTATGAAATTAAATTTTCTTAATATATGTATTTTTTATAAGTAAATAAATTATTATAATAATGTTGAATCGAAAGACTTATTGACATCTATGTACGTAGTTTGTCAAGAAACAATTTGTCAAATCAAACAACTGAAGATTGATAGGTGAAAATACTTTATGAAAAATCAAGTCGTTCATGACATTGGATCCACATGTCCTAACTCTTATCTTATATAACCTATTATTATTATACAGGAACTCTACATATCTAAGATTTTAGCGCCATCTAATGAACGGTTTAGAAGTTATAAATTTCTTTTCAAAAAAATTGAGTTTTACATTATCCCACTTAACAGTTTACCGCTTTCACGGCCGCAACTGTGAAGACGAATTTAAGTAGGGATTTTGTTGCAGGGGCTTGTAGGATGCTCTTCTTTAAAAGAAAATGGACCCACGATGTACAGGGTGTTCAAAATTAATTTTTAAATTTAGAGAACTCCAAAGCTAGAATTCACAACTTTTTCGAATGGAACACCCTGTATATTTTGTACCTTTGTGATGCAGAATTAAATAACGAACATTTTTTGTATGTACATCCCTATAGCTATCTGTAACCACTTTTGATTTATTGAGAAAAAACTGCAAGAAGTACACAATTAAAAACAATTATTTATTTAGTTAAGTGTGTTGGTTGTTTTTGTTCAACAAAACATTAAAGCATCTAGCAATTGTTGTGCACGTATGCAAAACGTACATTTCTCGCAGTTATCGACCATCAGTGTTTAGTTCTAGTAGGTGTTTTAGTTTTTCAAAATGAATTTCAGTAATGAAGAACTTGTAGACATGACTTTTGTTTTGGGCGAGTCGGAAAGAAATTGTTTGCTTGTCCGCAGAATTTACCACCAACGGTATCCTGAACGGAGGCTCTATAAAGTTCACAGCTTTCAAAACCTGCTCGATAGATTTGTGAGGACCGGCAATGTACAGTATGAAAAAAGTGAACGAATTAACAATGTTGTAAACGAAGAAAATGGTTATCTGTTGTGCTGACAACGATTGAGAATCCCCGAGAGAAGTGAGTTCATCTGTAGGAATAAGTAGACGTTCTGTTGGTGGAATCTTAAAGAAAAATAAGTTTCATGCATATCACATTCAAATGCACCAGGAATTAACTGATGACAATTTTCTAAAACGTTTACAGTTTTGTAATTGGGCCATAGGTAAAATGCAAGATGATGCTACATTCTTCAACAATGTTTTGTTCACTGATGAGGAAACATTTTATAAAAATGGATTTGTTAACAGGCACAATTTCCATTATTATGCTACAGAAAATCCCCACTTTTTCAGACAACTTGATAACCAGCACAGATGGTCCATAAACATTTGGGGGGGAATTATTGGAGAACATGTAATAGGGCCACATTTTCTTGATGGTACATTAACTGGAGCTATTTATCTTCATTTTTTGGAGCACTATCTGCCACAATTATTGGCGAACATTCCTCAAAGGATCCGAAATGGGATGTGGCTTCAGCAAAATGGTGCTCCACCGCATTATTTACATGCAGTAAGAGACCACCTAAATAATATCTACCTACATCAGTAATGGAGAACCTTTTGAGCTCGGTGTGTCAAAATTTTAAAAAATCGAAACATAATTTTCGTGACGTGTCACACATGACAAAGGTAAAGTAAGTAAGTACATGTTTCCAGAATTTGGCATTTTTATATTAACCTTTTAAGTGCCGGCGATGTTTTGGCGAGCGTACTCGCCAGGCCGCGTATATCGGGTCAAAAGTAAATCTTGCGAAAACAAATTTGTTTTTAATTTTACTTGAAAACATCAGAAAGTACTTACATTAATGTTAATAATACATCATTTTAAACACGAATTTTATTTAACAACACAACACAAAAAAAGTTCAAACAAAGTTGAAGTTGAGTTTGCAACATGTGCGCGCTTGAAGGCCTGCTGTGCCGGCCAGTTCGAGCGCCAAATGGCGCTTATGGCACACAAAAGGTTAATATCAATATTGAAACAATGTATTTAAATGTTTTTAATATGTATATTTGTTACGAAATATTATTGTACTTGTACATGCTCGTTTGGTTTCAGAATTAATTAAATTATTATTAACGTAAGTAATAATATTATTATTAATAACCAACTCTGGCCGTTATGAGACACAAACATTTAAATTGTGAAATTTTTTATCTTTGAAGATGCGTGTCACCAAAAATGAGCTGGCGTGTCAACACTGACACGCGTGTCATAGGTTCGCCATCACTGACCTACATCAATGGATTGGAAGGAATGGACCCACTAAATGGCCTGCGAGATCTCCTGATCTTACAAAAATGGATTTCTTTTTATGGGGATATGTGAAAGAAATTGTTTATACAGAGACACCAACCACAATCCAAAATATGAAGGATAGAATAATACATGCTTTTAGAAGTATCACGCCGGCAATGTTAAGAAACGTACAAAGATCGTTCCAAAGGCGCATCGAAATGTGTGTCCATGCAAATGGGCAACATTTGAAGCATTTGTTATAGTTTTTTTCTTTTGTTTTATTTGAAAAACCTTGATTTTTTAAATAAATAATTTTTTGTGTACCTCTTGCAGTTTTTTCTCAATAAATCAAAAGTGGTTACAGATAGCTATAGGGACGTACCTACAAAAAATGTTCGTTATTTAATTCTGCATCACAAAGGTACAAAATATACAGGGTGTTCCATTTGAAGAAGCTGTGAATTTTAGCTTTAAAGTTCTCTAAATTTAAAAATTAATTTTGAACACCCTGTACATGGTGGGTCCATTTTCTTTTAAAGAAGAGCACCCTACAAGCCCCTGAAACAAAATCCCTACTTAAATTCGTCTTCACAGTTGCGGCCGTGAAAGCGGTAAACTGTTAAGTGGGATAGTGTAAAACTCAATTTTTTTGAAAAAAAATCTATAACTTCTAAACCGGTTATTAGATGGCGCTAAAATTTTAGATATGAATAAACCTGCCAAGAGAGGTGTTAAATATGCAAAAATATTTGGCGCATTCTATTTAAAAAAATTACTTTAAGCGTGCCACACTTTTCTGCAACACCCTGTATATTTGAAAATAATTTCTCTAGATGCGCCTCTATCCACTGTTTACATCCGTATTAGAACGATTTTTCTAGCTGTTACCGTTTAGGAGCTATCGGACTTCCCCACACTGTTGCCCCAGCCGGTATACGTAACTTTTAAATAAAACTTTAAAATAATATAATTTTAAATTCAAAGGACCCCGCACAAACCTTATGGATTTTGTCCCTCGGTCAAATTGGCTAGAAATTGGATGATATAGGTTTTGAGCTACTGAACAAAAGTTTCAATGTGCGCGTAGTTCGAAGTCCAGTCGTATTCATGCTATGGCCACTTGAAGTTCTTTAATTTTTTGCACGACTGAACTCTATTTGCTTGTTTACCGTGTGGATCAACATACCGAACGATCAACACAACTGTTATAGATTTTGGCGTTCTAGAACGGTAAGTACATTTATCAAGATTATTCAATTATTTTAAGAAACAATTTATAATTCATTTATTAACATAAATATTAAAACTACAACTATTGCAACTGCCAATTGCTAAAGGAAACTTATTTTGTAAAACAGAAGTAGAAGACGGGATGTTAGCATCGACTGGAACGTCACACGGCTCGTTTGATTCGCCTTCCTCCATGTTTGAATCAAATAACATCATTGAATTTGTCCCAACATCACCATTGTCAACATTTTTACAAGTCGAGATTTCTTTGTCTTCAGGCTGACACTGACGATGGTTTTGAAAATTTCCTACTTCCATTACTATGAAGAATTTTCTTTGCAAACCAAATCTTATTTTCGACAGAATCTTCAATGTACCCTTCAGCTGTACTTGAAGATTTCCACCCTCCGTGTCTTCGCAGTCCAAGAAGCTCTTCACCACTATTAGCTAACAGTGTAGCTGAACTTCGCCGAAACGAATGACCTGTGTAACTGGCAGGATTTTCCAGTTTCAAATATTTGGCTATTTTTGCTGGCCATTTTCCGATGGTACCTTTTCCAATTACTTGATTTATACATTTTCCATTACGGTAGTTTAAGAAAAAATGAGATGATTTTGAGTTACTCGGACGAAGTCTTCTGTATTTGTAATATATATCCAGGTAGTTAATTTTTTCACCCGGTTCGTTAACAACAACAAATGATCGCTGAACATATGTCTTTGTTTGAGGAACTTTTACAATGATTAATCTGTCACGTTCCTCAATGTCTTCAATTCTCATATTGTATAATTCCTCCCGTCTACATGCTCCAGCTATTCCTAATATCATTCCTACCTAAAACATAAATAAAACAATATTATCATCAAATTAGATGTCATAAGAAAGTAAATTTACCTTATACACAAGAAATTCTTCGTCAGGTGCTTCAAGTAAAAACTTTGTAAATTCGTCTTTGGTAAAAACACTCGCCTTTTTTGGTCGATACCCCACATTTTTCTTTTTCAAGAAAGCAATTAGTGTAGCAAACTTTGATATGTCAATGGAATCGTAAAGAAAAATTGTGGACTTTAACATCGAATATTCAGCCGACATGCTATCGGGAGATTTCAGTTTTTTATTCCTTATGACAAGGTACGCCAGCAAAGATTTTTCGTTAATATTTGTGCTTTTCTTGGTGCGCCAGTCTTTAAACATTTTGTAAGCATTTTCGTAGTGCTCTTTTGACTTTTCAGGAATCAAAGCCGAACGTCCCATGTTCCAGGCTTCTTCCATTTCGTTGTCTTCATTTTCAGAATCACTTAATTCCACTTCACCCATTCTTTCAGTATTTATCTTCTCATGAACTATTATTGCTATCAAAAACTTTTCTAAAAAACTTCAATGGCGGTTCTTATTTACTCATTGCTATGGAAATGCATTACAAAAATTAATATTACGGCTACGTGATGTGGAGAGTGACATATATCCCGGCGCCTGCTCCTTGATTGTGTCAGGTATTTTTCACAGCAAAAACACATTATTTAATAAATTCAGTCGTGCAAAAAACGTCATAAGTATCACGAACGTTAAGGACTACCGATCTCAGACAATATTTGGAGTCGTCGCTACGCTCCTCCTCCAAACAATTGTCTTTGATCGGTAAAATGTCCTTACCGTTCTTGATACTTAATATACTATAACGTCATTTCAACAATGTTTAAAATCAGGACGTGAAAAACAAGTTGGCATGGCATATCTTTAACAATAATAACGTCAGTGTTTTTGAAATTTATTTTATGACACCTACCTATTAGTTGAGATCTTGTAACAGAATTGTTTTAATAAATGTGTTTTAGTTTAATACCTTATTCGTTGCGTCAGTTATTTTTATTTTTGTACTTGTAATATATGATTTAAACATTTTCAGGAACATAAATGTTGCTTTACACGAAAATGTGGCATTTTAAAGATATCTGCGGTCATCATTTTCTGCATTGCAGATAACGCAGGCACGATTTCTTCGTTGCTTCAAGGCATTTAGAATAGAAATAGATCGAATAGATAGAAATAGATAGATAGAACTAGAATAGAAAAGAAATAGCTAGAAATAGAAGCAAATCCTTGTGTCATTGTTGATATTAATATTGGGCAAGTTATTAATAATACGTCTGCATAATGCTATTTGTTGTTTATCGACATCGGCACCAATTCGAGGCAGGTTCAGGGAATTCAACTAATAATAGGTAGGCGTGATAAAATAAAACGCCCAAAAACACTTTGATGTTATTATTGTCAACTATATGCCAACTTGTTTTTCAAATCCTGATTTTAAACATTATTGAAGTGACGTTAAATTGAAGCACTTCAAGTGGCCGTAGAATGAAAACGTCTTGACATCGAACTTCGCGCCCATTCAGACTTTTGTTCAGTAGCTCAAAACCTACATCATATCTAATTTCTAGCCAATTTGACTGAGGGGCAAAATACATAAGGTTTGTGCGGGGTTCTTTTCAGTTGGTATCACCTGGGACAAACCTCTCCCCTGTCCCCCATAACTGCGCCACTGCTTATAATTACTGCAAAACAAAAAAAATGTTTTCACTCTCCCCATTATGAAAGTGTAACTTTCTATCTTGCCAAGGCAACCGAAAGCGAAAGTAAAACATGCGGGTGGTTGCTAGGTATGAAAAACTTTCGGTCCCTGGACAACGAAGTAAAACTGTCAATTTTTTTTTAAATATAATATAAGGTGGCTATTGTCAACATTACGTTGGTAACAATACTGTTGTACATACAAACATTATTTTATTATAATCACTAAATCATCATTTTATTTATTTATTTACGGTGGTTAATAAATGTCAAGGGGAGAATGAAAAGTTTAATACATTACACGCTGTGAAAGCCCTTTCAGGTGCACAGGTTTTTAACTAACCTCGGCTACGCTTGCGCTTCGCCTCGGCCAATCAAAACCACCTTGCACTGTAAATAGCTATTTTTGCAAACATGATTTTGTGTTAATTTTTTTATATTTTGTTAGTTAATTGAATTTTCCCTATTTTTTAAATAAGTATACATTTTTTGTAAAGTAAAGAAAACTAGATATAGTTTTTCTTATCTTTCATAAAGTGGTTCATAATTTATAACACAATATTTGTGACGACTTATATTTAATCTCATATTAGGGTGGCTGATAAAAAAAATTTTTTTTACGCACCCCCTAAAACGTTAGAAAATGACGCAAAAATAAGTGGAAAAATATTTTTTTTAATTTAAACTGTGCCTATACGTGCTTAAAAGTGTTAGAAGTTTTAAAAAATAGGTATTTTTTGTTTTTCACAATTTTATTGTTTTTGCTTCAAAATGTGTATCTTTATGTTTTTGGGGTCTCTGAATACGAATCTGAATACCAAAAGATTTCTGACAGTTGTCTTCAAACTACAATGAGCATTTTCGAGGAAAGTTACAGCATTATAAGAGTTTTTCGAGTCGCCGAGTTCAAATTTGATGTCAAGATAAAATTTGGACAGTAAACAGCTGTCAATATAACGGTCAATTGCATGAAAAAGAAATAGATTCAAGGAAATTATTTAATTATAAAGGTTTTTTAAAGACCAAACAATAAAATTAAATAAAAATACCTATCTTTTAAAACTTCTAACAGTTTTAGGCACAGTTTAAATTAAAAAAAAAATTTTTACATTTATTTTTGCATCATTTGCTAACGTTTTAGAGGGTGCGCGAAAAAAGTTTTTTTTTAACGGTCACCCTAATGTATATGAATAAAGTGTCATCACTAAATGACTACTTGCAGCTTGATTGTATCCCTATGCAAAATTCAAGCAGTTCCGATTGCAGTCACCACCTGTTATTTACTGTTAAAAGTATGTGTTTAGATAGCAAGATTTCTTAATTTTAATTATGTACTTTGCAGTCAGTATAATCAAATCAGCTTACCATTCAAACCAAATTGCCATTTTGATTTCAAATTGCAGTGTGGGCTGTGAAAAATTTGAGAGACCTTTTCAAAAATGTCAGATATCAATGAAACAAATTTATTATTTCAAACGCACTTTATTTTATTTAGAAAACAGTAATACATTCTATAACAGTGTTTTAAAATAGAACAAAACGTTTCGTTGAAAAATATGAAAGAATAGGCAGTCGGTGAATTATTTATTATCAGAGATACATATCGGAATGTCTGATTTATTAGTGATATGTTAGGTGGTTTCTTCATATTCTAGTTGAAACAAAGGAAGAACAAAAAAAACCAAAGGAAGAACAAAAAAAAATAGACGTACAATGTACTTAAGGAACATTCATCACTTAAACTGTTAGATAATTCTTCTATTTAACATAACATTACAATTACAGACACCTTTCTTGTAATCAAATACCTTGTAATAATCACACAATAAATTACATAAATAGTTATTTGCATTTTCACATTAAAACAATTTTTCTTTTATTTTTATTAAAATCAATATTCACACATAAAAACATTAATAAATTATGTTCAAGAAAGTTTTGTACTTGTTTTTTAAATGAATATATCAAATTAACTAAAGCTCAAACTTAAAACTAACATTCTTTTAAAAAAACAATATGTTATAAACCTTAATAAGAAAGTGTAAAATGTGTTTTAGTCGATTTACGATAAAAAAAAAGCTTTTGCCCTCATATATTAACAAATGAAGTTTTAATTGATCTATATTATAATTAACGTTTAAGTTACAATAATAATAATAATACTTACATTTGAAAAACACGAACTTAAACTCCATTTTGTACACGAGAGCAGTTTTTAAAATTACAAGGACGAATTTAAAATGTTTGTAAGTATACGATGCACGACGTGAGGTGGCTTTCTTCAAGAGATCGACACGATGAACAAACAAAGTTAGTGGTAGGTGCACAAGAATAGGACCTAATCACAGACACACTAGCGTTCTATGTTTTTGAAAAACCCTTCATTCTACATAAACTATACAGCTTGTAGAATAAATACTACCAAATGTGAACAACATGGGAATTTCAACACACACAATTGGACTGACTGTGGTATCTAAACACTGGTTATTTGTTTTACGTAATTTTGTCACAAACTTACTTCTTGTTAATATTAATTTGTCGGCTCTTGTTATAAACTGGGGTTTATTTGCGAAATTTATTTCAAAGGCATTCAAAAGTTCAGGACGTCATAAGTCAGGAAACCTAAAACAATAAAAACATATAAGAATTATACAAGAAGGCTAGCTTAATGTAATGGTTTGGTGCCTATGAAATGTAGGTAGATACATATTTTTAAAGTAAAAGCTAATACCATATCATATATTTACTATACTGCTGTGTTAAGCAAGAATATTGTTGTAAAACTGCAGTTTAGGAATATACCAGGTAGAATTTTAATGCATGCTTAGAAAAAATACTGTATGTTTCTAGATTGCTGTTCTGTAGATGCTGTAGTCTTGCTTAGCACGATAGTACACAAGGTAAATGTTTAATGCTTGATTTACTCTATTCACAGATTGTGCCAATAGCAAACAAAGATACTTACTTGATCAGAAATGTCTAGAAAGTATAAGTAAGGGACCAGTACACATTCCAGTGTGATTCACACAGTCAAATACATTTTCAAGATCATAGAATGCCATATCTACAAATTGGTTGACAACTATTTGATCTTGTAATAACTTGAGAATGTATAAACATTATTGGTCCAGGTTTTTCTAGATGGAAACTCAACTGGCAAACAATATGTATTTTTGCTAATAGTTATTATGGTACAAGTGAGCTAAGTAAGATACTATACATGAACGTAAAATTGACCCACGAGTGGGTTAATCTTTCTAAGTGGATAATATCCTTCAGTCACGTGTGCCATACAATGTTTTATCCAATACCTCTTTATTTAAGTTCAAATTAATGGAATGAAGTTGAATATTCAATATACAGGGTGTCTTAAAAATAACGAACAATAACGCAGAGGGTTAAAGAACATCTGAGGTAGAATCTAAAACAGAAGAAAAAAAATCTCTACCTTGAAAATTTTTTTTAAATTTGTAAAAAATTGCTTGCAATACTTTTTGCTAATATGGTCCCGTTATATTTTGCATCAATTTGTTAATAGATATTGGTCAAGGTAAGTCTTTATAAAAACCATGACATATCACCATAATAAGCATTTTGTTATAAACTGCATAGTTCCAAAAAAGTTCTAAACGATTGATGATTACTGACTAATTATTTTTATTATCAAGAGCTTATTCAAAGGAGTTTTCTGTTTTAAATATAATGGATAAATCGTAAAAATTGCTCGTCATTTAATTTAATATTAATTTACCTAATTTTAATAATCTTTATAAAAACTGTTCAAAATGTCGCCCAAGGCCGCAAACAAGCTTCTAAACGTCTACCGAAGTTTTGTCCAGCACATTGAAGACAATCGATCCAACAAACAAATAAAGAATCTGGGTCAAATAAATCACACGAAGGTGACAATGTCAGTAATTTAACGGATAAGAAAAACAGTAGGTAGCGCCCCTTTTTAATTGTAAATAAGGCGAGTAGTAGCAAAATCAGTAATGAAAATAAACATCTGTTGTCAAAGGTTGCCCCTATCCACTTACATCGCACGTTGGTGAAATTTTTAATAGCTTAGGTAAGATTTTAGAGTTTTACAATCTGATCTTATTTTATGTGTTAACCAGGTGGTGCTTACGTGGTGACTTAGATTCTTCATTTGTTTGTAATTTGAATTTGAACGTAATTTTCTTATAAAGCCCAATGCTTTTTATGTTTTTTAGATTAAATTTAACGCCGCGCACACAAATAAAAATTGCCATTTAATTGAATTAATTAGATCAGTGATGGGCACGGTAGGGGGCCCCTTACGTGACTGCTACCCCTGCAGCCTCCGAGGTAGGCGTAACAGCGATCCAAACTATCCAATGACACGTAAGCGCGCATCGGGCTTATAATAATTAAATAACATAATAAGTTCACATAATTAAATTAGAAATATATCACAGATGCAAAATTAGAGGTTTTCGTAAGCGCAGATTTCATATAATACTTAATTTTATAATTAGATAATTATCAAA
This sequence comes from Agrypnus murinus, assembly GCA_929113105.1. NCBI lineage: Eukaryota > Metazoa > Arthropoda > Insecta > Coleoptera > Elateridae > Agrypnus > Agrypnus murinus. The sequence goes on along the minus strand of OV816025.1, from coordinate 83,377,651 downwards.
TTACATTTCCAAATAATTCCTAAAGAAAACAATTTTATTTATATATACGTATAAACAATTTAAATTAATTTAAAAACAGAATAATAGTTAGTATGTTTGACTAACACTGCACACTGTGCACGAAATGCCCATCACTAAATTAGATAATTAGAATATCAAATGTTCTTTTTAAAAATAAGATGTTTTAAGCTGTTATTAGACCTTGAATTTATTTTAAAATAAACAAACTGCAACATAAGCAAAAAGGACATGTGTTTCATTTACGAATTTCTTCAAGATCAACAATCTCATTCGGGTATTTAGTGACATAGATAAAATTGTGCTGTATTGACAAATTTCAAGTTCAACAAACTACATTCGTTAGCATTATACGACAGAAGCAGAATATGGAGCAGACCGTGCAGAACTGGACTCAAAACTTGAACCTTAAATAACTTGGAAAGCCAATATTTTAGAAAAAAAAAGTTACAGGAAAAATCTTCTCTACACATCATCAACTCTCTCATATTCACGTATTGTTCGTTATTTTTGGAACATCCTGTATAGTTAGTATGTAATTTTTGAAAGTAATAAATTGGATACTCTAACCCGGTGACTGGATTTTAATAATATAATACAATGTAAGCTGGTGATTGCTTGCTACCTACAATAGCAACCAATCATATTCTACTGTGATATCAAAAATTATCTTGGTCAAGGGTTGTTATGGAATATAAAACGGTTGTCTTAGTTTGAATTTCTAAATCTTGTTCTTAAAATAATTCTGTCGTTGTCAAGCTACACTGACATCATCAATAACCTACAAATGTGTTACCTACTTAGTTCAGCTGTAAAATTTATGTCAATGATTTTTTGAGTGTCAAAATAACACATTTGTAGGTTATTGATGATGTCAGTGTAGCTTGACAACGACAGAATTATTTTAAGAACAAGATTTAGAAATTCAAACTAAGACAACCGTTTTATATTCCATAACAACTCTTGACCAAGATAATTTTTGATATCACGGTACAATGGGTAAAAAGGTTTGCCCATAAGTGAGTAAACTTCAATTTTAATTGCTTAAAAACATCAACCCTTTTTATTTAGTGGTATTGGATAAAAAATATTATTATTCTGGCGGTAGTTGCTGGGTATACAGGGTAATTCAGACATAACTGATGGCTGTTAATTGGTAGGGGGAGAAAACATAAAGGGAAGGTATAGTAGAGCAAATTTACCTTGACAAGTATAGGTCAAAATTTTACCCAAAGAAATAAAATTACCACTAATAATAAACTATTTCCAACAAAAACTTTAAAAAAGTTTATTTATTTGCAGGTATTTTAAGAGTAACTAACCAATAAGGCCGGTTCTTCGAACCTTAAAATGGTCGGCGAAATGGAAAACACCACAAGACCAAGCAAATTCACCAATTTAGGGACAAGACCAGGCAAATTCACAAAGTCTGAATCAAAAACCAGCAGCACAAGGAAATTCACCCAAGTGAGGAGCAATAACCTTCAGCCCAGTCCACCCACTGACCTCCCAACTCCAGTACCAGTTAAGCAGAAGAATGATCCCACAACTGCACTGTTGATTAAACGAGAATGCTAGATGCTGCTGCAATTTTCTTTTAATGTGGAGTGCAGAGTTGCAGCTGCACCTAGCATCTTCGTACTATTATAAGCAATAGCTGAACTAAAATGGACAACTGAAATAACACAAAAATTATTTTTCAGCTCAAAAATCAAATTTAAACTTTATACCTGAATCATCAGTACAGAATGTTTCTAGAATAATGAATAACAATAATTTTTGAATGTTATGGGTTTGCTCAAGATCAGGAATTATGGTAACTAGTTCACAGTAAACGAATTAGTAAAATCAGTATATAATTTTTTATCGCACTATGTTCAAAATGAATCTATGAATATTAAGCTTGGCTAATAAGCATTGCTCAAGTATTGAGTTGTTCGATTCATCAGTAGCTTCCTTTAAACACTTGCAGCCGTACTTATAGAGACATTACACGTGTGTAACACAATGCTTTTAATATGTTACACGCGTGTAAATCTCTCTATAAGTACGGCTGATGATAAAAAGGTTATAAGATATTATCTTGATTATTTAGGTATTCTTTTTTGTCTTTTTTGTGTTTTTTTTCTTTTTGCAATTGTAATTCAAATCAACTCAAATTGTTATCCAAGTTGAATTTATTGTTAGTTTAGAGGTACATAGTTTCTATTCTGTAGTGTTGTTCTTTTTATATCTTTAAAAAATGGCAATGCCGTGAGGAATAAATAAATAATAAGCAGAAAAAAGAAGACACACGAGATAAAACTGGGGGATATGAAGCTAGAACAAGTAGAGAGTTTCAAATATCTAGGCGTGATAGTGACACAAAACGGAAGATTAGATGAAGAAATAAATGAAAGGGCGGGTGCAGCAGGAAGACTATTCAATGCAATAAAGAACCAATTCCTAGCAAAAAAAATAAATACCAAAAGAAACAATAACGGAAATATTCAAAAGAGTAGTCACTCCAATTTTGTCCTTTGGTTCCGAGTCATAAACATTAATATAAAAACAAAAAAGCAGAATCCAAAGCACTGAAATGAGGTTCCGTAGAAAAAATAGAGGAAAAAACAAGAATGGATAAAATAAGAACAGAAAGATGGTTCGGTCATGTAATGAGGATGGAAGAAAGAACGGTAAAAAAGGTATAGGAAGCAAATATGAATGGAATAAAGAAGAAAGGATGACTGAGAAAAACATGGACAGACGAAATATGACCAACAGCTGAAAAACGAGGAGTAAAATGACATGAAGTAGTAGTTTAATAATTAACAATTGGAGTTGTGAAAAACCTTTTAAAACTTTGACAGATTGCAATGATAATTTTAAACTGTCTAAATTTGATAATTTGGGAGCAAGGCTCGTTCATAATCAACTCCGACTGCTAATCTGCACCTGCTAGATTCACTCGGTTTAGTTTCTTCATTTTTTGGTTTAGGTATAGTTTGCATTTTATTATAAATTTATGCAAAACAAATACGCATAGGTGATATAGTATTGGCTTTATAAGTGCAATCAACTTTAAAACATTTAAACAAACTAAATCGGTTACATTACATCAACATCACAAAAAAATGACAAAAGCTGGTTGTTATAAAATGAAATCTGTATTAATAGGGTCCTTGAGAACAGAGTTCTAGGCGTGGGAGTTACGTCCTCACAGATCTCCTAAAATGCCATCTTTCTACATTCTCATTCTTGAGGCTGGACCTTCCAGTTCTCCACTTCCTCAAAACAATTTACAGTTACAAACCAAATTAAAATTCATCCATGAATGTTGTTATTCAAAATCGCATTAGGGAACTTTTCAAGAAATCCTTGTCTATAAAGCTGCCGTGTGGTCATTTGTTATATATTCAACATCCCATTATTTACAAGCTTTGGCAATGTTTACGATGAGTTTAAACTAATTAGCCAACAGAGTAAACCCGAGACTACATTGTGTGCTCAACGTTACATCCAAATATTTTTTAATTATATAATAAATAGGATGTGATAAAGACTTGTTGTGTTATGTTAAAACATGCCATGTTATGTTTAGTTTATTAATTCTAGTGTTTAGTTATGGTGCATTACAAAAGCCATCTCTATATTTATTTAACCTCTTTGATTCACACTCTCTGTTCTGCAACCAGTGGCATTGTAAAAATACTCCTTCAAAATCAATCGTTATTAAAATAATCGTTAGCATTCATTGCTGTTCAGGCCCAAAGTTTTAGAATACATATTATTTTTACCTAATGTTAATAATACATCCCTTTGGGCTCCCATTTTGTCCCAATATATCTAACAAATAATTAAAAAATCTTGGAATTTTCGCTCTTACTATAACAATTAATAAAAATTTAGCCATTCATTAGAATATTTTTCAATTTTTTGTAAGTAGGAAATTTTATAACGGGTAACTAAACCTAAAAATTGGTCACAATCGGCAGTTGTCCTAATTTCTTGTTTTAGAAAGCAGTACTATTGTGGGAGGAACAAAAAAAAGAAATTAAAAAGTGTTTAAATGTTAGAAGAAAGACATTTTCAATATCACTTATAAATGTAATCATTCCTTTTTGAGTTTCTTGGCTGTTCTTTGACGATAGATGTCCTAATCCTAAGGTAAATAATGAGACCGTGGAGGTAGTAAAATCTGTCTATAATGAAGAAACGCAACAAATCCTAAAAGGAATTGATGAAAAATTTACTGCACTTTTAAGTGAACTTAAAGAATTAAAAATGCAGGTGGAAAATATTAAGAAAACAAGCCAAACAAATCAAGAAAAAGTAATACAGTTCGAGAGTCGATTAGATAGTATTGAACAATACTCCAGAAGAAACTGCCTACGTATTTTTGGTATTCCCGAAAAAACAACCGATAATGAAAACGTGGATGATATCATAACTGCTCTATTTAACAAAGATTTGAAATTGAACATCGATAAAGCCGTTATCGATAGAGCACACAGAGTGGGTAAAGCAAATAACATAAGGCCCATAATTGTAAAATTTATTTCATATAGAACAAAGCAAGAAGTCCTTTTTGCAAGAAAGTTGTTAAAAGGTACAAAAATATTCATTCATGAAGATTTAACCAAATCTCGTCTTGAAGCCGTCCATATAGCAAAAAAGCATTTTGGCAATGGTAATGTCTGGACAAGAGATGGGAGAATCTTGATTAAAACGAAAAATGGCATACAAAAAGTTACGTGTGTGGAAGATGTCAATAAACTTCTTATTTCTTCCAGTACGACCAGTGACCAAAATTAAATTCGAGTATCCGGTTATTGTATCAAACTATTATTATTTGTTTACTCGTATCTCAGGATGCATGTATCCTTTAAAAATACTTTTTCCGTGATATGAATCTCTTATTGTTATACATTATACGTTGCAAATGTTTTTGTTGATACACCGCAATATTCGATATTTCCAATAATTATTATCTTTATATTACATGTATTTATTATATTATTAATTTCAAATCCTCTACATTTATTTATTTTTCTTTTTTGCTAGTCAAATAGAACAAAAATAAGAAAAATGTAGTTTTTTTTTTCCTATGAGCAAATTAATTTTAATTATTATGATCTGAAATATGTATAGAGAATATTTTGTTTTCATTAATTAGAATAGTTCTATTAGAATTTATTTATTGTGGTATAACTATTATATTACTTTTAGTCATTGTGATAAAAATAAATAAAATTCTGTATTTTCTCTTTTCTATAATTGTAGAGACATTCTATTTGCAAAACTTTTAAAATAAAATTTTTATTTAACTCTTTATTAATTCTTTCAAATTGCTATCTTCTACAAGCATATCTAACTGATTTCTATTTATTAGCTTCACATACATATTTATGTTCTGACTTCTGTATATATTTTTGCTTACATTTCAATAATAGTTTATATTATTTTATTAAGTATAGGTAATAGTAATTATGTTTTGGAGGGACCACACGACTGATGTTTATTACTTACTTTCTATTTCGTATTACATAGCAGACAGTTATATTCAATTCTTTGTTAATTAATAATAATAAATATCAGCCCTTTATTGTAGAAGAGCATACTGACATCCAGTTAATAATAAATGGTTAACTTTGCTCACTTTAATGCAGGTTCACTTTATACCCATTTTGATGATTTTAAAGATGTAATAGCTAATAAAAATTATTCTGTTTTAGCTGTGAGTGAGACGTGGTTTACTACTGCAACCATAAATGAACATTTTCATATAGAAGGTTATCAATTGATACGTAAAGATCGCCCTGAACGTGGTGGCGGGCTAGCCTTGTACATTAGTAATCAACTTCAATATTCCATTATAAATATCGAGAACGATTCTAGTTTTGAACAAATGTGGGTAAGCTTAAACATTAATAAAATTAAAACCGTTGTTGGCGTGGTATACAGGCCTCCAAAGAATTCTGTCAATGAATTCTTGGATGCATTCGAAGATACGCTGTCATTTATTGTCCCTAGTTTCGATTGTTTTGTCTGTTTGGGTGATTTCAACATAGATCTATTAGATATAAATAATACAACAGTTGAAAAATATTTAAACTGTATCGAAACTTACGGTTTAAAGCAATTAATTCCTTCTCCAACACGTATTAGACCCAATTCAGTTACATTGGTTGATCATATACTAGTTTTTGAAAACGAAGCCGTTACAGATACTAATGTCATTTTCATGCATCATATCTCTGATCATTGTCTTATAGCATGCTCCTTAAGTAATATATGTAATGTCGATCCGATCAAATATAAATCCTACCGTAACTATAGAAATATTCACATCGAACAATTTTTAAATGACCTTAGGGGAATTCAGTGGGAGTTGATTTATGACTTACGCAGTATCAATGATAAAGTAGATTTTTTCAACAACAACCTCATATCATTAATAGATGTACACGCCCCTATTACTACAAAAAAAATAACAAGAAAACAACCTCCTTGGCTGACAGACAACATCAGGCTAATGATGTCTTTAAGAGACAAAGCTTTCAAAAGAGCCAAAGAATCTCATGTTCTTGCTCATTGGACATATTATAAAACTCTTAGAAACTTCACTACAGATGCTATAAAACGAGAAAAACGTGCCTACCTTAAATTTAAATTAAGAAACGCCAATGTTAAGTCCACATGGGCCGAACTAAGACGCTTGGATATTGTCAAACAAAAGTCAAGAGAGTTGCCATCAAATTTTAAAAATCCCTCGGAAATCAATGATTTCTTTATTAACTCAACACCATCTATAAAACAAAATAACAATCTTGACACTATAAAAAGCTTTTATAATAACAACACAAAATTTACCTTTGACCAACCCTTCTCATTAAATACGATCTCTGAAAACGAGATCTCAAAAATCATCTGTAATATTAAAACTCAGTGTGTTGGTTCTGACGGTATTGACATATTTATATTAACACTTACGTTACCAGTGACTTTACCCATAATTACTCATATTATAAATTGCTGTATAACAGATTGTGTTTTTCCTGAGGCATGGAAAGAAGCACTAATAACACCAATTCCTAAAAAACCAAATGCTACTGCATTAAACGATCTTCGACCTATCAGCATATTACCAATTTTATCTAAAGTTCTTGAAAAAGTTGTAAATCATCAACTGATCAATTACCTAAATACTCATAACATCTTACCATCACAACAATCAGGCTTCCGCACTGGTCATAGTTGTACTACAGCCTTGCTTAATATATTAGATGACATATTTACCTCAATCGATAATAACAAAATGGTGGCTTTGGTATTACTGGACTTTTCGAAAGCCTTTGATACGATAAACCATGAACTATTGCTTGCTATTCTTCATTTTGTTGGCACCGATGACAACACCTGTAATTTCTTTGCTAGCTATCTGAATAACAGATCCCAGAAAGTTAAAATCGGGAATCATATATCAACAAGTCGGCAGGTGGGTTCTGGTGTCCCGCAAGGATCAATTCTGAGCCCTACACTCTATGCCATATATACATCTCACTTTGGCAATTACATTAAAAATTGTAAATATCATTTTTATGCTGATGACACGCAGCTTTACCTAACATTTAGACCAAAGGATGTACAGTTGGCATCTGCCTTAATAAATGAAGACCTTGGTAAATTAGTCTCATTATCCCAAGATCACTGTTTAAAAATAAATCCTTCTAAATCATGCCTGATGCTTTTTGGAAATCGCAACTTACGTTCCAATATTGCTTCCCAAATAAATGTATCAATTAATAGAAACCGTGTTGAATGTGTCGATGCTGCAAGAAATTTAGGTTTGCATTTAGACAATAATTTAAATTTTAAAAGCCACGTTAGTAAAATTATCCAAAAAGCTTATGGCAGCCTAAAAATATTATACACTAATAGATCTATGATGGACACTAAACTAAAAATAATGTTGTGTGATTCACTGGTTCTTTCACATTTCAACTTTTGCGATCAAGTCTATGGAGCATGTCTCGACCAAATTGATGTTAATAGAATCCAAAGGGTGCAAAATGCATGTCTACGCTTTATCTATGGTATGAAGAAAAGAGATCGAATCAGTCATAAACTGAAAGATGCTAACTGGCTGAATATGAATAATCGTCGTATACTGCATGCAGCTTGTTTGTATTATAATATTATTGTTAAAAAAACTCCTATCTACTTATCTGAACGGTTAAAATTTCGCACTGACATTCATAACTTAAATTTAAGAAATAAGGGATTGCTTACGCCACCATATCATAGGACGTCTTTATTCCAAAGATCATATTCCTTTAATATTGTCCAACTTTATAATAGATTAATGAAAGATATTGTAAATTATTCATTTAGTACGTTCAGATCAAAACTACGTCAGCGTTTACATCTCCAACAGGATAGTTAAGAAAACTACACATTTTTTTTTTTCTTTAATAAAATTTGGGTATTTACATTACAATTATTAAGTTATTTATTGTAATTATTAATCTGGTTATATTGTGGACCTCCATCAGATTTATCAAATTTATAAAATTTTTCAAATTTTTCTTTTTTCTCTGCCATTGTTTGTATGCTCGCATTTTTGATCTTTCGATTTCTGTTTGTTTTGTTAATTGTTAGTTAGCTATAAATATAACATTTGTTGTTTTAAATTTAAGGTATGTTAAAACATATCTAGAATGTTAGTTAGGATGTCTGCTTAAGGGTTCGCAAGGAAGAACAGAGGCTATTAGACCATCTGATTGCGATCCTTTTAGCCCAATAAAGTCTATATATATATATATACTTTTTTTTTTTATGATATAGCAATTGCTACTTAATTAGAACAACCTTATTGTAATAAGTATTATGTTAATCATGTACCACAAATGAAATGGGCTAATAAATAAATATTATTATTATTATTATTATTAATCTTAAAAATTACTTCCATTAGTTAATCCAATTTGATACATCACAAACTTGAAAACTAAAAGACATATTTTTCATTCTTCATGCTTCTGGGAGTAGGGTGGGGGAGATGAACTCTTTTTGGATAGCTTGATACTTTTAAGTAAGGATGCTTTACATTCCACATGCACCAACCACACTCAATAATAGTATATTAAAGTATATCAATAATAATCTCAATAATAGTATATTAGAGATGTAACTTCAAATATAATTAAAGTTAGTGGTGTTACTTCAGAAAAAGAAAGTTACATTTTGAACAATTTTTCATTTTTTGGTCTTGATCAATACAACTTAATCAAAAATTCAAACGATGTAATTTTGGACCTTTGTTTTTCATCCTCCTTCATAGATTTAAAGAAATGTGAACCATTGGTGCCTTGTGATAGTCATCACCCTTCTCTGTATTTGAATGAGGAAATGGAAAGTGATGAATATTTAGATACTAGTGATGAATGGTATTATGATTTTGGTAAAGCTGACTATGTATCTATCAATAACTATTTATTTCATTTTAACTGGTGTTATTTATATTCTTTGAATTATGTTAATAATATATTTGATTACTTTTATAATGTTATCCTTTATGTAATTGAGATGTTTGTTCCAAGAAAATTTAGAAATAAGAGTAAGTTTCCAATCTGGTTTAATCATGAACTCAAGTCATTAATGATATTAAAAAAACAAGCACATAAACAATATAAAGAAACTAATTTGCAAATTCATTATAATATCTTTGCTCAACTTAGACGTAGATGTAAAGAATTGAATTCAACTTGCTATAAAAATTATATAAATTGAGTGGAAAGTCAAGTTTCAATTAATGTTAAAGGGGGTGTAGTGCAAAAAAATAAATTCTAGAATAAAAAAATCTAAGAACAACCGTGAAAACCGCACATTTTTAAGATAACTAATAACCGAGATAGAGCCACTAGAAGTTTGTCAGAGTTCGTTCGTGACGTCACACCGGCACGGAGCCGTGAAACCTCAATAGTATTACATGCATTTTAGATGCAAGCGCTCTTCACGTTAATCATATTTCTTTAACAATGGCGTTTAGGGTTGAACCAAAAATATTCACAGGCTCAATTAAGGCAAATAAAGGAATACAAAAAAAAAGAGAAGATGAAAATCAGTCGAATATTACAAGATTAAACAATCTAAATTGGTGCAAATGCAATAATTGTATGCTAATGTCAACTGTAAGGGGATGCATTTGCTGCAAGGAAAATGCTCTTGAAAATGGAGTAAGTGAAGAAAACGTGCATTATTCTTCACGAATCATTTGTAAATGTAGTTTTACACTTAGATAGTTTAAATATGATAAGGCACAGCTTACTTTTAAAGTGTAAAACGGAAGAAGAAAGACAACGATACTATAATTGTTGCGGCATTTAGCTCGTCGCAATTTTGTCTGTTGCAACCAAATCTTAACAAACGCTTTTCTTTTGGTTAATTGGTTTAGTTGGATTTCAGTTGTATGATTTATTCTCATATTTGTTTTTGAAATGCCAAACGTCATTTATCACTGAAAATAATAATAATAAAAATTTTAATAATAAAAATGCGGAAACAAAAAACAATTTTTGTTGGCAAGCGATTTCGACAAAAAATGGTTTTTTTGTTATTGCACTTTTATTGTTAAAATTTGAAACATTTTTTTAAAGAAAATAATGTCTACATACGAAAAGTGTTAATTTAACGGAAAAAATTTGACGATATCTCCATTAATAAACAAGAACGCATAGTTCACTATTTTTTCATATAAATCTTAAATAAAACACTTTTTTGTCCAAAAATTAATAGGATAACAACCGTAAGGCTTCTTTCTAACCCCTACAAAAATCTCATAGATATATGAGATATACTTTCTGAGAAAAAAAATATTTAACTTTTAATGAAATTATCCCTAAAAATGGGTACCTTTTATTATGTATCGTCCGATAAAAATAAAAGTATATCAGTTAGAAATATGATATTTTACTGTTGCATGTAGAAATAAATTTACTATTTGGTCGTTTTTAAAATATTTAATTTAGTTCAGTGGTTCTGGAGCAATAAGGTATCAAAGTCAGAAGACTCTAGAAAAAAATGGATAGTAGTCGAGGCAGTCGTGTCGGTGTGACGTCACACACTAAACTTCCTATACTTTAGAAGCCGATATCTACGAAACTACTATCACTAGAAAAGTGCGGTTTTCATTTTCATTCTTAGAATTTTTTATTCTAGATGATATTAAAAAAATAATTTTTTGCGCTACACCCCCTTTAAGTCTTTTTGGAGATACGTTAGAAATAGGAAAAAATGTAGTGGTGTTCCAAACACTGTGTATTATAATGATATTCATTATGATGAGGGTCAATCAATAGCAAATCTGTTCGCATCACATTTTAACGCAGTATACAATGTTAATGTTCAAGTTGGGAATGCAAATGGTATGGCTGACTTTCAGAATGATAATTACGTTGACTTATCTATTATTCAAGTTACTTTTGAACAACTGTTTTCATGTCTACATAAACTGGACATCAACAAAAGTGCTGGTCCTGACGGGATCCCTAATACATTTCTGAAAAATACAGCTACTAATGTGATCCATTATTGTATATTTTTAACCGTTCGTTAAAAACTGGTGTGTTCCCTCAGACATGGAAAAGTTCATTTGTATTACCAATTTTTAAGTCAGGAGATAAAGCCAATGTAAAGAATTACAGACAGGTCTGCATACAATCAGCAATGCCTAAAGTTCTAGAAAGGTTAATTATACCATCACTTAATTTTTCTTTTAAGAATGTAATAAGTCAGCAACAACACGGCTTTACTGAAGTACGTTCTACTGAGTCGAATTTGTTTTTATTTACCAATTTTATTCTCTCTAGCATGGACAATGGATTAGAAATTCATGCCATCCATACTGACTTCAGTAAAGCATTTGATGTTGTTGATCATAATATCTTGTTGCAGAAGTTGTATAATTATGGTGGAAGGCCACCTTTTCATGATTGGGTTAGCTCTTATTTGCACGAGAGAACACAACGTGTCAAACTGAATAGATTTGAATCGGATGTCATTTCTGTAACAAGTGGAGTCCCCCAGGGCTCTGATTTAGGTCCTATTTTATTTAATATTTTTGTCAACGACATTGGTGATCATTTTAGTTCCCCTTTCTTGCTTTTCGCGGACGATTTAAAGCTTTTTAGATGCGTAAATTCTTCTAATGACATGATAGCACTTCAAAAGGATCTGGATCTACTTGATGAGTGGTGCACTATTAACAAGTTATCTTTAAACCCTAGTAAATGTTCTACTATAGTTTTCTCAAGAAAGAAGGATGTAAATAAGTATAACTATAAAATTAGGGATAACATTTTGAAAAATATAGACTCTGTTAAGAAGAATCTGGGCATTGTCTTGGATAGTAAACTTCAATTTTGTGACCATCTAGATTATATTGTGTCAGAAGCCAATAAAATGCTGGGTTTTGTGATAAAGACCTCTAAAGACTTCAATAACTTTCGATCCTTTATGGTGTTGTTTGCATCCCTTGTAAGATCTCGTTTAGAATACGCTTCTACTATTTGGTCACCAATTTTTAATGTTCATATTGTTCGCATTGAATTTATTCAGAACAGATTTGTTCAGTGTATGAAACATAAGCTTGCCGTGCATGGTATCTTGTTAAATACTTTGCAAACAAAACAATATTTGGGCTTAAAACCACTAGAACAGAGGAGGAAAAACAAAGATGCTGGTTTTTTCTTTAAGATTATTAACGGTATGATACAGTGTCCAGAGATTTTGACATGTTTTAATTTAAAAGCTCCTGTGAGGGATTTGAGAAATGCTCCTCTTTTGGAGGTTGCTATGTGCCACTCTGTCTATGTCAGCAACAGTCCTTTAAATCGAGTTTCTAGGATTGTAAACAATTTAACAGCTTTAAATTTTTTTTCTAAATCCTTAATTGTTTTAAAAGACAATTAAATTCTATAACTTAATACCTACATATGAAGGCTGGGATGTGATGGCGTAGGGATGAGAGTGGCATATGGGGACTTCTAAAGGTAATTCGATAATTGTGATATTTAGCTTTCTGATTGTTTTCTTCTGGTTGTTTTACTTTATGTTGGTATTAATATAACTACATTATTTATTATTTAATATTTAATCAAACTTCTCAAGTTACTTATTTATATACTGGGTGGAAATAAATGATTTTCATCAAGTTACCATTGCATTCCCCATGTAAAAGCACGACGTGCCGCTCTACGAAAATAGAGAAGGCAGTACCATAACCTCAAAATATAAAAAATTCAATAAATTCTATGAATTGTTTGACAGATTGATTTCATTTATTGACAGAACTAATTTAGTACTAAATCAAAAAGAGTAGAGCGGAACAGAAAAATTTACATGTGAAAAAATTCCAAAGGGAACTTGATGAAAATCATTTATTTCCATGCTGTATTAATTTTGTAATTGCTAATTGGCGTTAATAAACATATTATTATTAAAGAACGAGTTTCATAAGGCAAGATTTATTGCACGAGTCCAAATTTAGAAAAGGAGTCGCTTGCGGCGAGTTTTCTAAAGAACGAGTGCAATAATGACTTATGAAACGAGTTTTTATGCTATTTTTTCTATTTTGCGTCTTTTATTCCCTTTTTAAATAAAAAAATCGCAATTTCAAAATTTAGGGATTATTGTGGTAGTTGACAACACTGACGTGACATTTGAAAATTTATTGATTGACACAGAAAATTGAGTAAAGTTTTTGTCAATTTTCTGTTTTTTTCAATTATTTTTTCAATGCTACTAACTTTGAAAAAGTTGGGCTATTAAAGCACTCAAATGAGCTATTGGGTGCTTTAACAGCTTTATTATAGACGCAATATAGAAAAAATCTAATTAAACATTTTCAAATTTCAGTTTATTTCATATTTAAGGCATCTAGATTCAAAATGCGTTACATAGAAGTGAGTTTTTAAAATCTAGAGGTCTAATTTTGTAGAAATGTCTAAACAATAAAACACTATAAGAGTAGTACAGTAGTAGTACAAGGTCATTGAGAATAAGACAGTGCAGTGCAAGATTTACGGAGAGTAATGAGTGACCTGGCCCACATAACTGATTTGCTCCATATGACCACCGACACTGGCCGATATGGACATGAGACAGATATGCACATTGAAAGCAACATGTTTTTTAAAAAGTCCAATAGTGTAACGGGTGTCTGACCTCCCACACCACAAATTTCTTAATGCTTCCTTTATGGTTAAAAATGAGAGGCCGAAGAACACAGTAGTACATGTGGAGGTGCTGTACACCCGGTGGATTAATGGCCTCTCCAAAAACATGTTACTTTAACCAGATCATGTCCCAATAAGCCAATTTTAATGGTTACCTAAAGTGTTTTTTTCTCGTTTAATGCATATGACATGATTTGGACTCTTAAGATGTCAACTATAAGATCAAACTATTGATACTTATCGATCTTTAATAAAACTAAACTTACCTTGTAGGATCTTCTGTATAGTCTTTAGGGGTTGTAAATAAGCTGCTAGACATTTTATCACGAAAATCGAACTGTTGAAAAGTAATTTTTGCTGTAACAGTGGGTAAAATAGGAATTTCAACTTTTACAGGAAATCCAGTAGGCAATTTAAATGTAATAAAGTCTCGTAATTTTGAAAAATGTTTAAAAGGTGCTATTACTTCTAGTACGTTCAGTAACATTTCTACTGAAAGAGGGAAGTCTGAACTCTAAAATCATTAATTATATTAATTGCTGAAGAAAAGAATATGCAAAAATATTGAATTACCATAGCGATTGTCGCTTTAAATGATTTTGTTGATTCCTTATAAACTAGATCTCTACCTAATCGTGGGTAATTATTGATTTCTGCAATAACATATTCTTCCCAAGATACATGCTTCTCTGCTGGAGGGCTTAAGCTGGTTCTTCTAACAGGCTAAAAGCAAAGTAACAACTAAAAAGAGAAATAAAGATAATATCAAACGTACAACTCCATTCTGATCAAAATTCTGAATATTAGAACCCTTAGTAAAGCTTTCTAGTAGTGCCTTATTCTTCTGTAAATCATCATGTGATAAATGCTCTCTACGTTTTCGACTTTCTAGCATAAGACCATGAACTGTATAAAGTTCACTTTCGTATTGTCCTGCCACAAGTTCCTGCAACATAAAATAGGTATTATAAAAATATATAACAATTTTTTGGTATATACCTTCTTATCTTCTCTAAAGATCCATCCACTCTGCGCCCTAATAAAGGATATATTTTTTGTGGAGATTTGTGCTGAAAGTATGTCAGTTGACATTAATAAATCCACTTCATCTTCTATTTCTATTTCACTTTCCTGTAAAGGATAAATTAATGATTATTGTATAATTAGATAAAAATAAGAAATAAAATGCTATTACCTCATACTTTACATTTTGGTATACTTTTAATACATTATCTAAAACTGTAAGGCTTTCGTTTGGAGGAGCATTGCCATTAAATATAAAAGATATATCCCCACGCTCCCATCTCATATCTGAAAAATCTACTAGTGTTGTGTCTAGTCTTATGTTAGCCCCACATTTATATATTTTACATATATCCGAGGGTAGGATTCTAGACACTAATGGCACTGTAAAAGAAATACAACCATAAGTATACATATACTTAATGTAAGCATGATGATGTATAGTTTACCCACAAATAAGAAAATATTTTACAAAAAGTTATGAAATTAAAAGTAATGTGGAAACTTGCAAAATTCCATTTTTTACTTACACACATATGTACAAAGCTTAAAATAAATTTAATCTTTTTTCAACCTAACATCAATACAGTGACTGCAAATGCAAATTACATTATTGATAACAAATAAACAAATTTAAGGACTAGTTTCATAAAACATAGTTAACTACCTTGTTAAATTGATCACGCAGTTAAGTAACCTGATTGGAAAAACTTATACCAACCTTATAATAAATTTCACCCATTTAAAATAAAATTAGTTATAAATTTACTTTAGCGGGCATGCCCAAAAGGAGCAAGAGTAGTGTCAATCGACACGGCTTAAAGAGAACAGTCGAACGGTGCCAGTGTCAAAGTGCGGAAACACCTCCTTAAAAAGTTACGCCATTTTTTGTGCCCCATGTTAAGTTTATGAAAATCTTTCTTCATTGAAATACAATGGCGCATTAAATTTAAAGATGTTCCGTAGCTAACCTAACCTATCCTGACCTGACCTTTCCTTGCCACCTAACCTAACACCGTAACTTAACATAGGTAGCAGAAAGGAGCATAACTTTTGAACAAGGCAATTCCGCACCTTGAGGCTAGTGACAGCTCGCCAAGTTGCATTGAAAGAATAGGGTGCGTTGAAACTCTGTTCTGGCTGATAAAGTAAATATGATCCAAAAGATGAAATTTTGTTATATCATGATGGAAAACTAAACATCCAACCACATTTACTAAATGAAATTATGTTTTCGGATGAAGCAACTTTTACGAATGAAATAGTTAGTTAATTGACACAATTGCAGATACTAGAGTTGTAAAGTCCTCATTGGTTTAGGCAATACCATACACAGAAACCTCCAAAAATTAAAGTATGGGCAGGCACAACAGGGGCGAAAATAATTGACCCCTTTTTTATTGAAGGAACTTTGACTGGGCCCAAGTATTTGGAATTATTGAGAAACAATATTATACCAGCACTTGCACAATTATTCCCTGCTCAGAGTAAGAACTTCGTTTTCCTATTTATTACAAAAATATATGATTAACTATTTACTACTCATTAGAAAATGCCAAATTTGTTCTTTATCTGTCATACTTTTTCAGCTAATAACAAATGTTCTACAATTATCACATACTTTTTGTATTACACTCAATCAACCAAACTTGTTAAAAAAAACTAGTTTTAGAAACAATAAAAGTATCTAGTATCTATATACTATCAAACTTTTTTAGTTAATAATGGTCTTCTGAACATTGTATGGATACAACAAGAAGGTGCTTGCTCTACCTCATTTAGATTGGCAAGTTAGAGAGTACTTAAGAAATATCTTTCCATGAAGATGGATAGGAAGAAGAGAGTTTATAAAATGGCATCCTAGGTCGCCAGACCTAAATCCGTTACATTAAAATAATATGGGAGTCGCTATGTGTGTTCCCACTATTCCTGCCCACATGTTCACACCAAATCTTTCTTGAAAATGACCCTGCTTAGTAAGGTAATTGTTTTCTCGGGACTAGTATTTAAGACAGTTTCTGTTAAACATTCCCTTATTTGTGAAACGAGACTCATCTGTAAATAAGATAAAACATTCAAATTGATTATCTAAATTATGTTGATTAATTAGCCAATTGCTATATTCTAAACATCTGTTACTACCAACTTCGTAGAGGTATTGGTTGCTAGTGATAAGATTTATATAAAAATTCTTCTTCCAGTTTCTCTGTTTTTGTCCAATTCTGCTTCAATCTGCCTGATAAAGGCAGTTTTTTCATGTTGAACAAATGCTAATACATCTACTTCCATGTCTTCACTTACGATAAACTTTTCTTCATCGACAGCTTCATTTTCTTCACGGTCCTTATTATCTAACTAGCAGTATATCCTAGACAGTTGTACTCTAACAGGATACCTATTTTTTTCTGCATTCGACATAAATAAGTAACATGTTAATCTGTTCACTTCGTAGAAACTGCATCATTTCGAACTTATATTGCCTTTTTGTTCACTGAAACCATGCACTCAAAAAAAAATAGATTGAATTGAATTCAATTCAATTGAAATCTGACACTTCAGTATGAATTTTTGTTTGTGCAGCAATAGGATAATATTTTTCCTAATTTGCCAAAAACTATGTTGAAATAGTAATGACGTTCTAAGACCAATTCAGTGAAAAGTACCAAATTGGCATTTGGTGACCATGTTGAAGAACACTATCATGTTGTGATACATCACTGATCAGAGAATTCTAAGCCAAAGCAACTGGCTAAGAAAAATGGGGGGTTGCTATTTAAACTAAAAAAGTTGATGACACTTCCAGTGAAGCCGAAAGAGCCCTTTTGGCGGTTATAATGTTAAATTCTAGCTTCCATAACCTAATATACTTCTTCAGAATTTGAAGTGTCTCCCTTTGTTAATAATGTAAATATCTCATAGGCAGTAATTTCGGTTTCACTATATACACGAGGTTATCAGAAAGTAAGGGACATATTTCAACTTTTTAATTCAACTTGTATCGGACTTGTCTGTCTGCCAGCTTTTTTGTAGTTTGCAATTGAGCATTTTTAATTTTATATGCAATGTAATATTATTTAGCACTCTACAAATAAACATTATTATTATTATATATTTTTAACAAATCAAATTAATAACAAAAAGTAAATGGAATCTAGTTGCTTACATAATGGGATTTCTGATGTCAAACACTGGTTACCGCAATTGCTCGATATGACCTCCATTTTGTTGTTGTAAAATTACCAACCGTTCCTCCAAATTGTATACAGCACTATTCAACATTTCTGGTTGAATTGCACGAATTTGCTCCCTGATACTGTCCTTTAATGCCTCCAGCATTGTTGAACGTATTCTAAACACCAGATTTTTTAAATAACCCCACAGCCAGTAATCCACTGGGTTAAGATCAGGCGATCTTGATGGCCATGAATTTGCAAAATATCTGCTTACAACACGATCTTCAAAAAACCGCAGCTAACAATTCTTTAACTGGTCGGTAAATGTGCAGAGGTGCTCCATCCTGCATAAAAATCATGTTTTCAATTCCTTCATGCTCGTTTTGCAACTGTGGAATTGCATAATCCCGTAACATGTGCAGGTATCGTTCACCAGTAACAGTTACAGATACAGCCTCCCCATTCTGTTTTTCCTCGAAAAAGTATGGACCAACGATGAAATTAGCTGTAAAACCGCACTAAACGGTGACTTTTCGGTCATGAAGACCTTGCTGAACGATTTCATGCGAATTTTCTGTTGACCATATTCGACAGTTTTGAGTATTAACTCCACCGTTAAGAGAGAAATGGGCCTCATCTGTCCATAAAATACGGGATAACAATTCGGGTTCAATTTCTATCCGAGCCAATATTTGTAATGAAAAATTGTACCCGAGAGCAAAATCTGCATCCTTTAATCCAAACAGCAGTAGCAGTTTATAGGGATACATTTTTAGGATTTTCCGTAAAATTTTCCAAACCGTGGTGTATGGCATTTGTAATCGTTTTGATATCGCATTCACACTACTGATTGCTAGCGGATTAGTATTGGCTTCGTTTTGATTTTCCTGAAGAACTACTGCAACTTGGACATCACTAATCCTTGGTCTTCCTGGTCTTGGAAGGTCAGTTACAGACCCTGTTCTTTTAAATTTGCTAATCAAATTATGGTACGCCTTCATTTGGCACGGCCCTGCTCTCAAACCCATTTTCGTACGAAATCCTCGTAATCCAGCAGTGTAATTTTTACCGCATTCATAATAACATTGTACTAAACCAATTCTTGTTGGCAGATTCATGTTCAAATTGTTACAATTTACGTTTACGCGAGTTTTATTTTGAGAAAAATTATCTAAATTACGATACTTTTATTCGACACTTGGATCAATAGTTGACACAACAATTCTTTTGTTTTCCATAGATACACTAAAATCCCATTATGTAAGCAACTAGATTCCATTTACTTTTTGTTATTAATTTGATTTGTTAAAAATATATAATAAGTTGAAATATATGCCTTACTTTATGATAACCCCATATTACTATATTATGCATATTATTTTTGTGTATTTTATTTAAATCTACTGCATTAATAATAATGAACAAAACTTATAATACTTTATGTAATTCCATTAATATCAAGTTCACAGGGTTTGTTAATAAATCAAAATCACAATTGTCAAGGAAGAAAGAAAAGGAGGCACTATCAAAATGGTCTGTGACTACCATTGGAAATTTTACTGTTACCTTAGTTACCAATCTTTCAGTCAGAAATATGATCTGTGATAACAGACTATCAAAAAAGATTTAGAGGAACTTGGTGTGAAAGGATGTGCATGAAAAAGGTCATTAACTTTGTCTAAACAGGGGCACCTAACCAAAGCGCCATCACCACGAGACGCAAAATCGTCCCTGAATTATGGCCAATTGGAACATTTTTTCTCAGTTTACTATGTTATTAACGAGGGTGCACACTTTAATTAAAATTAAATAATTCATACATTAAAAAGTATTACAGAACCTTAATACTGCTTATAAATACAAAATCTAAAAAATGCTTTATTTTCTAAGGAAAAAACGATCAAGTCCAATATTTTTGTTTAAAATCCTGGTGCCATTCACTGCAGTAACAATCAACTAGCAATTTTAATAATATTGAGAAATAGCATTACCTTATATCATTTTTGATAATGTGTGAGCAACGGAATTTTGATTCAGAGAAGGCCTTGGAAATTTTAGGTTACATCTGATATTAATTTTAAGTAGGCAGTAGAACTACTACAGATCATTGATAATTACTTAATTAATTTTTCTACCATTTCTCAGATAAATTTCTACCATATTTCTCTTTTGTACTTCTTTAAATATTAATGCCATTATTAAAAACTGATTTTTTTTTCAAAAACAGTTAATCTAGCAGCTCTCTTCAAAAAGTGACAGTTTAAATAAACTAGTTCATACGATTCAAAATTTCACATGACCGATATGTCTATCTCTTTCTTTCAAGGCCGACTGAATCAAAATTCCGTTGCTCACACATTACAATTTATGCAGACACGGTGGTAATGTGCATTATTAATAATTAAACTGCCAATAAAACAAAAGTTGTCAGTTTTAATACCACAAATCCTAGTAGTATTTTTTTCATCTACATCAAAAGAACTTTAGTATAATAAATAATCAAAATACATAATAAAGTAAGAAAAGAAGGAATGTGATGGTGGAATGTTTGTAATATGGCAATTATATTTGTATTTTTCATATTTTAACAGCGTACGAAAGTGTTTGAAAATCACTACAATAGAATTTCAACGATAAAGATCTTATCAGTGCTTGGCTAAATATTATCATTGCAAACATTGCATGTGTAATCAGAAATTAGAAAATTAGATTTTGGTAGTATTAGGAAATTCCCCTGTCAAGTTTTAATAATTTCTGAACATTATTGCTGATAACCGTGTTCAAAACCTTCCACACTAAAAATATGAGGGACTAATATTATTAAGAAATCATAATCAATCTAGTCATCAAATAGGCACGTACTGGTTCACAACACTAGCGATATCTCTTTCAGAATAATCAGAGGGGTCACCTCTCAGATTGATTATCAGTTTTGCTAAAATAGCTAGTATTCCTGGGGTCTGTTTCATAAAACTTTATAAGTCCCATATTAGGTATCAGTTTAATGTAATAACATATGCCGGAAATTAATAATATGAGGCTTAAACATTTTATGAAACAGGTCTCAGAGAATACTAAAAATACCTTAAAACTGTACAAGAATTGCCCAAAAATGAAAATCAGTGTACATGTTTTCAAATATTGGAAGTCACATCTGAGAGCCATTGGAAAGCTACCTGATTGAGGCCACTATTGAATAGTTCATATGATTTTCCAACAATATTAAAATCATAAAAGTTAATTTAATCCATTTACTGTAAAATTATTTATCAATAAAAAAGAACTAAACGAAGAATAGCACATTAACAAATGATACATCACTAGAAAATATTTTAAAAACTAGTAGTATGTACTTGTAATCTGTTGCCTGTTCTTACATACATTTTTTAAGCGCCATTTTTTACTACAAGTTCAAAGATCAAACTTTTACAGTTCAAGAATGTAGAAATCAAGGCCCAAAAATGCACTGTCAAAAATTAAACTGAGTGTCCAAAAGAAAATATGTGAATATTTGAAACAAAGAAAACCTTAAAAACAAATGCAGCTAAAATAGAAACATTACCTAGTATCATAGTGGAAAAACAAGAGACTGTTTATGGAATTCTGCATTAAATTCTTGCGACTATCCCATAGTAGATTTACAAAAACTAATTCAGGCTTTTTTAGGTTTTTCTGTTTCCTGGAGAAGCCCGAATGTTGTGAAATATATAGGAAAGTTGTTTTCAAATAAGTCTCAAGGAACCTCATATCTTTAAGAAAAATATAAAAAAATAAATAATATCTAATTGTTTACAAATACATTACAAAAGTATTATTTCTGTCAAATGTTTGTATATTTTTAAATTATCAGTTTCTATTAAGAGTTTACATAAATATAATTTATTGTTTCAAGCTTACAAAGATAAAGAGGGTCAAAACTAGAAAAACATACAGATAAAACAAAATAATTGAAGTATTATTCATACCAGTCATTTAAACTATTATTTTTATGAGAACATCAACAAAGTTCAAAAATTTTCCTGAATAAATATTTTGTTTTCAGCCACTTAGTAATCAACAACATAACCAACCCTATTATGACTTTTGAATAATTCTGATTTTTTCTATGGGTCATTCCATGCGAAATCGATCACTAAAATGAGTCGATCTCACAGATTTAAATGAAAATCAATTATGAGGTAGCAATTAACTGAAGAACATAACTTTCATTCATCAGTTTGCTAGATTACACAGAACTTTGGAAATATTCAAACTGAAACAATTATCAAAACTGCTTGCACGTCTTTAAAGAAATCTAATATCTCGAAAAGTATTTATCCTCGAACAAACAAGTTTTTAATATATTGCTCACAAGAGGCAGGGCTTTTTGGATGGCCTAATAATTTTTTGTTACCAAACCTATTTTTATTTTTTTCTAAACGAAATATTTTAAAATTGCAGAAAAATTGGTGTAGCCACATTTTTAAAATTCTGAAGAAAATTGTACAGATTCTATGAGCATTTCTGTATTTAAATGCAAAATTGTAAACGGGACGTTTCAATAGGTTTTAGGCACGGCCAGCCGGCGCAACCTGCATTTGCAAGTTTCTGGTTAGTAATAATATGGTCCATAATACTAGCGGTCTGTCTTAACTAACGTACAGTTGCGACCGAAAAATTTTCAAAGGTAATTATCAAGTTAGCACATTTTTCTGATATTTACATCTTATGAAGCTGGCTTGTATGTTATTTATGACATATCAAATGAATAAACATGACGTTTCTTATGAGAATTTAAAAGTCAAAATTACGCAGTCGCAATAGACCGTTGAAAATTTTTTGGCTGCAACTGTACATAAGATAAATATACAACTGTGTGGATATGATTATACCTACTCATTACTCACAAATACTTATCTATTTAAATTGATTTCTTGGCGTGTGTTACATAAAGTATTTTTCTTGTGGTCGTCAAATACCCTAAAATACTATAATGCAATAGCTTAAATACCATTTTTGTTTACAGAAAATGAGTTGTTTTTGATCCTAAATTTAAAAATAATGTTTACTGGATTAGATTGGGAGCTATTGTTGGTAGCAACCAATCACCAGCTTATGTTGTATTATATTATTACAAAATCCAGACATCGGACTGGAGTGTCACATTTATTACCATCAAGAACTACAGACTAAACTATAGGTACACTGCAAAATTCAATATTTTTCTGGCAGAAAAATTCTTATAATATCTCACTTAACACACTTGTACCATAAAAATAACTATTATTCACAATCATATTACAACATGTAGATTTCTATCATTGTAAAAACCTTGGAAAGTAAGCTATAGCAACAGCAAAGTGGTTAACAATTTCCTTTATCTACGACCACTATAGAAAGTTACACATTCTGCACAATCTAGTAACCATGAAAACAACCAATTGTACACAATCTCCAAACTGAACGATAACGACTGTGGGCTGTGGGAAATGATTTCCCACGCTCAGTAATTCTATTAAAATGCTATAGATGTCAGCACATGCAATATTATATTATTAATTATTTGAAATATAAAAGTTATAAATTTTAGATAAAGGTTAATTTATTTTGTTTAATTAATGTTTTACATTAAATTATATTTTGAATGCAAATTCATCTAGAAAAATTATCCGTCCAGCAGGGAATCGAACCCTGGACCACCTGCTTGCTAAGCCAGATCTTCTGCCGTTGACATACCTAGGCGCTTGTCATAATTTAGTTATTATTGGTATATAATGTTATTATAAAATTCTTGTTGAAAGATAGTTCAGGGATATTTTCTAGTAACTTAGAAATATACAATTATAATCAAAGAGTACAGTTAAGAGAACATTAAAAAAAACTTGAAAAAGAAAAAAATGCTAAGCTACCACGAAGAAACTTCTTAGCAAACTGTGTGGTATACCCCTGGAACTCTCTACAAGAAGACACTATATCAGCACCAAGTTTGAATTCTTTTAAGAACAAACTTGACAAAGAAAACATAATGACTATAAACATCGACTATCGATTTTGACAAATTGTGCTATTACAACTAATAAATCGAACAATTAAGTTCTAAAAAAAATCTTTCAAACGAAAACGTTTAAGATAAACACAAACTAAAGAAATAGTTTCATCGGTTTCAACCGCCTATTATATACTTAATAATAATAATAACACACTTCAATTCCAAACTATCTATGCTGATAGTAACATCGCATAGTATCGCATACAAGCAGCAAGCAGTCGGAACACTTGAATACGCTTTATTATCTTTGCTTTCGTAGTGCAACATTACATAGCATAG
This sequence comes from Agrypnus murinus, assembly GCA_929113105.1. NCBI lineage: Eukaryota > Metazoa > Arthropoda > Insecta > Coleoptera > Elateridae > Agrypnus > Agrypnus murinus. The sequence goes on along the minus strand of OV816025.1, from coordinate 83,352,914 downwards.
TATTGCCAAGCATGCAATGGAAACGTACACACTAAAAACGTGTACAGCAACACAATACACAAATTTGACACGTGAGATTTCGTCGTCCTTGTGGCGACAGCTCAAAACTACCACCGTACAATTACTAAAATCGATGCTGGTTGTATTCTTGAAACCTATATAAATTATAATAAAGTTTTTGTTCTCGAGGGGTGGGGGTTCTGACGTTATATTAGCTAGAAGGGCTTACAAAAACTGTGACGATGTGTGACATGAGGAGAGGGAAGGGTCGAAATTACCTGAATATAACTATAACATGATGTATTTTATGGGCAGTCACTATATTCTACTTTATACAGTGTTTTTCACTTTACAGCTTGACACACCTTTATCTTTGTTATTTATAATCAAATCAATTAACTAAAAGTGCATTTATTCATTTAAGTGCCGTAGTAAGTTGATATGTTATTTAACAAAATGGCTGAAATTCTACTAGACTTTAAAAAGGTAGACCCCCAACCAAACAAACTGTTTCTCTGTTTTTCAACAACCATTTTGCTAAACAAAATACTAGCACAACTAAAGCCGGGGTTACATGGCACGTGGTTTTCTGAATCTGGCTCGGCAAATCACGAACTCCGCTCCGCATAACATAAGCGGTTCGCTATGGCTTGCAGTTCGTGATGCCTGGATCGCAGGTTCCACCGAGAGTCGGTAAGATTGCACAAGTCAAAGGAACCGATCGCGTTGGCTTTTGCAAGGCTCATGCTCGTTTATGCAGGCTCGTAAGGCTCGGGGTACAGCGATATAATCTTCAATGGTGTTATTCTGCAATATACAGGGTCGCTGATATGTATGGAAACGATCGATTATCTTCTAAAGTAAAATAGCCAGCGAAAAATGTTAAATACAAAAGTTTTAGCGTTTTTTAAAATCTATTACAATAAAGACAAATTAAGTATACAGGATCAGTCAAAGTCATGACGAAACAAAGTTGCTGTTTTTTAATGGAATACCCTGTATATTATTCCATATTCCATATTATAACTAAACTTAACCGTTTTCAAGATATCAAACTTTGAAAATCACTTTCTTATAAATTATACCAAAATATTTTAGTCTATCAAGTCACCTTTGAAAGTGTCTAGCTCCATAACAACGCAACGTCGTTCGTTTGTCTAACAGTGATTATCTTGACAACACATGTCAAAAATACATTATTTAGTGTGAATCAATTTCGCGCAAAAATGGCACGTTTAAGTGAAACTGAGCGTATTGAAATTTTAATGATCGTAGGATATAGTGATAGTCGAAAAAGTTGTGACAAAGTAGTGGATATTTTTCATGAATTGCATCCCGATCGAGAACGTCTTTCTAAATTAACCGTTTCAAAAACATGGTAGCGTTTTCATGAAACTGGAGGTGTCAGATCGACCAAAAAGTGGAAGATCAGTAAGCGATACAAATGAAGAAAATTCTTTGAATGTCATGTTAGATGTGGTGGAAAATCCAATAAATTCGACACAACAGAGGGCTTTAAATCATAACATGAGTCGATACTCCATTCAAGAAATCTGCAAACGGGAAAAATTCCATCCATATAAAGTGCATTTGTTACAAGAATTAAGTGAAGACGATTTTGATCGTAGAATCGAGTTCTGCAAAGTTATTATGGATAAATTAAATCAAAACGCCAACTTTGTCACTCGCATATTATTTTTTGACGAAGCTACATTTTGTTTAAACGGGCACATTGGATGGAGGAAGTTCACACCCAACGACCACAAAAAGTAAATGTTTGGTGTGGCATTATTGGTGGACCCGTCATAGAACCCTACTATTTTTTAAACGAAAATTTGACTGCTGAACGATATTTATTACTTTTGCAAGAGCATATTATTCCAGAGCTTAGACGACTATTCCCGAACAATAACAATCCCAATTTACCGGCAGAACAAATATGGTTTCAACAAGATGGGGCTCCTCCTCATTTTGGACTTGCGGTATAGGCATATCTAGATAAAATTTTTCCTGAAAATGGATTGGACGTAGGGGTGCAATTAAATGGCCTGCTAGGTTTCCCAATATGATGCCGCTTGACTTTTTTCTGTGGGGTCATATAAAAAATTTAGTCTCCAAAAATAATCCGAAAAATATCGAAGAGTTGGAAAAAAGGATAAGGCAAGAAATTTCCAATATTCCTCCAAATGCCCTTTTAAATTCACTACAAAATTTTGTTCAGCGAATTCATTACTATCAGGAAGTAAATGGTGAACACTTTGAGCACCTTATAAAATAGAATTCCAAAGAAAATATTTGTTTTCTCTTTTTTTTTTCTGACATAACTATTATTTTTCGCCTACCTGATCAGAAAGTGCTTTTTAAATGTCCTGTTTTGAGGGCAGTTAAGGCTTCTTTGCGGGCCTCTTATGTCAAACTTTTTACTGCCCTCTGTCAAATACATAACCTCTACACTACTACTAGATGAAACCACGATTTATTTATGTTAAGTTGGAGATACTGTAAAAATTGTAATTGTTTTTTAAATTGTCATACTTTGACCACTCCTGTGCATTATCCTAAAAAGATTTTAATCAAAAAATGAAATCATTAGTTTTTAACATTAAAAATATAACTCATTCGTAAAACTTTTAGCAACAGAATATGACGGAAAATGTAATTTCAAACATATTTTTACATAACCTTTAAAAATATAAAAAACATACGTCAAATTTTTCTAGGCTTCTTAGATCATAACTTTGATTTTCATGTCTTCGTCGATAAATTTGTCGTTTGTTTTTTTCATTTCACAGTGTCATTGTATGTATAAATGGAGGTTGTGACAATTAATTAATAAAAAGAAAATTGTAATTTCAATAAATTATACAATGATAGATTAATTACTCATCCTAATTAAAAGTCATATCCTGTTCCTTTTATTTACCAATAATAATAAAAACATTTACTATACGGCCGTGTTGTATGTAGTGTAATGATTATTAGGTTAATTTAGTTAATAAATTACTAAAAACGTCTGGTGTTATTTTCATTTTCATTCATTCCCTCTAACATATGCCTATTTAATTTACTAATAAGTTACGTTACTGTTTAACTTTTGGAATTCTTTTTTAAACTTTCAAACAGGTAGGCGAAAAACTTTTGTATGTCACTCGGACCGAAAAGCATTTGTAGCCCTAAGTTGTCCACTGCCCTCGCTACGCTACGCTTCGCTCGGGCATGAAACAACTGCGGGCTACAAATGCTAATTTTCTCCCCTTGAGACACAATATACTATTTCATAAAATGTAAAATATCCAGGACATTCATTAAAAAATACATTTTTTTGTATCATGCATTTTTATCATATCCATATCATCATATCCCCCCACCTTGTGTATTTTTCATAATAAATATCCATCATTTCGGGCTTTTTCTTTAAGAAATTTGAAGGTAGTAAAATTTGATTTTCAAAGTTCGATATCTCGAAAACAGTTAAGTTTAGGTATAATGATGTGCTATACAATTTTGTTTAGAATTTCGAGATAAATTGAAATATGGAATAATATACAGGATGTTCCATTCAAAAAAAGCAACTTTGTTTCGTCATGACTTTTAAAAATTTTAAAAAACCCTGAAACTTTTGTATTTAACATTTTTCGCTAGCTATCTTACTTTAGAAGATAATCGACCATTTCCATACATATCAGCGACCCTGTATAATAAAACTGCGTATTTACCAAAAAACAGGTTAATTTAAAGTTATATTTTTCAAAAATAATAACTGATTAGTATTCAGTTATTGTTCTTGAAAAGATAACATCAAACTAAATTTTTCTTAATAAATACGCAGAACAACACTCTTGAAGTTTGATTACTCCTTCTGTTCCAAAATAGTTGTCATTTTTTTTTCTTTTTATTCTAATTATTGCACATTTTTAAAATACTCATTCTCATAATTAAACTTCACATCAAGACGTTTTAAACAATTTTAGAAAAACATTTTGATTGTCGTTTATGAATCAACGTAAGCTTAAAAACAATCTCATAAAAGTATTAAAAGTTCATCAGTTATCAATGTGAATTCATTGAGCCGTGCACCTAGTTCGTGACATTGCGAACCTTGCACCATATTGATACCCCTGGTTCGCTGGAGAGCAAGCCAACCTGAGCCGTGTGCCAGGTTTGTGACTTTACAAACGGCACGCTGTGTAACTCTGACTTTACTATGGCACTATGCACTTTTAGTTAACTTTTAAGAATAAACAGAATTTTCTTGTCCATTTCCATGGTACTCTTTTAAACAAAAATCAGATAATTTTAATTGAATTCTAATAATACATTTAAAAACAATTGAAGGGTCGACCGCAACAACGTTGTATTAACATTTTGCTGAAATGCAGTGTTTTGTAAAAACAACGTAGTATATCCCTATTGGAAGATGTTGGCATCATAGAGATATAAAATATTCTTAAACAGATTCCCGGAATGCTAGTTTTTAAAGTGTGAATTTGTAATATGCCGTTTGACAACGCTGTCTGATGTCAGTTCGTGTTGCTGTCCAATCCATTTGTTACATACAACGTTGTCACGGCCGACCCTTAATTGTTATTCAAGATTTTCTAAGTAGAATTTGGTATTGGGGTTTCCAAGTAGTCTAGAACAAATTGTCACAACGACTTTTAGAATTAAACAAAGCCTACTATGTTTTTTTAATTATTTTTTGCATTTATTTTTGATTGTAGTAGGCTGGTAGATTATAGTAAATGCGGTTTCTAATTACACACAAATCTCTTTTAACACATTAGCTGCCGCATGTACTGCCAGCGGTCATTTTAAAGTGTTGTCGCTGTGCCTCTGTGAGAAATTGTTATCCAAGTGCAGAACCACTTTGTCCAAAGTGTGTGCTAAACAATCTTACATGTATATTTGATATTTTACATATAAGTTGAACTGCCGCCTTTTAGGCCACGTTATAGTAGTCGCTGCTCTTGACTGCCCGCAGCTCAAGTGGCACACCGGGAATCATTTACATTTGCCAGCCGGTGACTCAGAGTCCTCTTAGTTATGGTACCAATTTTAGCATGGGCAGCTAATGTGTTAAAAAGTTCTATACTTGATAAAAATTTGGAGTTGATTCGATTACAAATAACAAACACAGAGGGGTGTCAAGCTGTGTAGTAAAACACATTGTATATATTTTGATAAGATCATTTAAGAAACCAAATATAAAACACAATAACAATGTACAAACCCCATGATTGAAAATCCCATTTTAGTTCCATATAAAAATCACCAATTTGATTTAAAGCTTTTACTAGATTTGGCCTTCTCTCTTCCATTTGTTCCCTAGATTGCTGCCGGAATTTTCTGACTAAGGATGAGACTAAAAACAAGATCAAGTTGAATTCTAGAATATCACATTAATTTACGCCTTAACTAACTTGTAGGTCTATTTCCATAACTAACAGCCTCTGCTAGAACAGTCCATCCAAGTCCATTTTTAACTTTAACTGGTGCATCGTGTTTCAGCAAAAGTTGTACGCATTCTACCAAAGAATTGTAAATAATATTGTCTCTTATAGAAGGGATATCATGACATTCTTACCTTTTCTTCCTAACATTACTGCTAAGTGAAGGGCAGTGTTACCTATAAATATAATAAAAATTAATTATTTGTTATAAAAATTATTAAAATTACGGGGGCGTACTGTCAAAATATATAAATATCATTTAGAAACTGAGGTTATGTTTACATTTCATGTATGTATTCCCAGTATTATGTGAAAACAATTTTCAATATTATTTACCATGTTTATCCTTTTCTGTAACATCGTGTTTTCTAAGTAATCTCGATAAATTCTTGAGGTCATTTTGAAATACTGCTCTGTGTAATGGATATCTGTCAATTTCTTCTGCCATGTTGATTTTCTACTAACCCAGTTTTATTTAAAGTCTATTTCTAATTTTCTGTATAGTTCATTTATGATCAATAGAAAAATGCGGGTTATTTAGAATATTACGTATTTTTTTTAATTTTAAACAAACTAGAGATCTATTAAAAGTTGTTACTAAGTAAACTTAAAAACTCCAATAAAAACCATTGAATAATCAATCTAATAAAAAAAGGTAACCTTTACTGACCCTTCTTATCGGAAGTAGCGAATGTAATCAAAAACTTCTAAAGTTTTGCTAAAAAAATCTTTCTAAAGATGTTTTGATAAACGTTTGTATTATACATTAAACCGGATACAAATGCAATTTAAAATAAATCATGTTTCTTTCTAAATTTGTATAATATTAATTAGTTCCGTGATAATAAGTGTTAAGAAATTCATCAATTCATTCTGGGAATAAAACTTTCCTTCTTATCTACTACTAAACTACTTAAAATTATTAAATAATTAATCAATGAAAGCATACTCATGCATAATCACAAAATGTTTAAATTAAAAAAAACAGAATTAGTAAGCGATCAAAAGAGAATTTGTAACTAGATTGTACCGGCATTTAAAAATTACCCTAAGCGTTGATAAGATTGTTTACTTAAGAATTCAAACTTTAAACCTGAATGATACAATAATACAAAGCTAAATATATGTAAGTTAAAGTAAAATATGCCTAAAATGGCAACGAACTCTGACAATAGAAATATCTACACAAATTCTATTGCTATAAGGTTAAAGAAAGTCTTTTTAAGAATAATTAATAAGAAAATATAAAACATACGAAAAAAGGATACAAAAGCAAAACAGAAATTTCAAGGGTACCTAGATAATAAATTCATTTAAAAGGCTTTTTCCTTATTCCCTACCTAACTTATCAAATAAATTATTATAGCAAATTATAGCCTATTATATTTATCATACTTTTTAACTAAAGTACCTTTTTTATAGTATTTATTTGATACATATTTACTGTTTACGAGGTATTTATAGTATAAAGTATTTGCTTCATAAAACGTTTTAGCGCATTTGTCCTTTTGAAAACTCCTTGCTAGGCGGGTCGTTTTCTAAACCATAGGTGTTCGCTAATCGTGTTTTATTATACTAATAAATACTTCAATATACGGTTTTACTTGGCCTGACTACTAGGTACTAAAAGCCTTAAGCAAAGTTGTCTAAAAAGCTGACAAAAGATCATGAACTGCATAAAATTCCTTTATTTCATACTGTATCGTATTATCCATGTTTACGGTAACGATTACAGTCCGGAAAATGCGATTTTACGGTCTAGACCGTAGACGTATATCCATGGTAACTGAGTAGTAAAGCTTGTGCAGTGTTGTACAGCCTTGGTAGTGTAATGCCTGGCGTGCCGGACTTTCACCCAAGCGGCCCGAGTTCGACTCCCGGCGCTGGCAGATCTGGTTAAGGTTTTCTGCAGTTTTCCTTAGCTGTGACACAAATGTGGGATTTGCGCTGTTCCATCTGTAAGTCGGCTGCAGCCGCACATTGGGCCTACATAATAATAATAATCGCCCCCTCCCTCCCGCACAAGCTTATAGCTTCTGGGGCCTTGGTTTAGGTTATGGGTTGTAGTAATTATTATTATTATTATTATTATTATTTGAGTTCGGTAATAGTATATTACGTTATAAGTCCGGTAAACCCAAGTTTACAGTAGCGAGTTGAAAACGTTTCGGGACGAGGCGACGAAGGAGCCGAGTCTCGAATGTTGAAACGAGCTACTGTAATGGTTTACCGGAAGTATGACGTAAGGCGTTTTATTTCATACTGCCTCACATTGTTCATTTTTTAAAAAAATGCATTTAAAATTTTCAGTCCGGTAAAATTTTTTACAGGACTCAAATTAGATTTTCAGTCCGGTAAAATTTTTTACCGGACTCAAATTGGATTTTCAGTCCGGTAAAATTTTTTGCTGGCCTTGTAACGTAATAATTCATTTACCGGACTCAAATGAGTCCGGTAAATACCCTTTTACCGGACAGTATGAAATAAAAAACTTTACCGGAGTCTTGAACTTGTCCGGTAAAATTTTTTACCGGACTCAAATAAAATAAATCAACTGAACAAAGCTTTACTACTCAGTTACCATAGATACTCGCTCTATATTGTTTTGAATTCGACTAATAGTTGCTATAGATGCTCGTTGTTCATAAATGTCCATATTTTAAATTCGTATTTTTTTAAATGAAACCAATAATTGCAGTATGAGACAAAACGCATTACTTCATACGTCCTGAAAATGTTTTTACAGTCTCGTCTCAATGTTTCGGTACTCGGCTCCTTCGTCGCCTTGTCCGTAACATCTTACTCGACTGTAAAATTCCATTTCTAGGACTTCCAGGCTGGTTTTCTATAGTATCCATTGTTGTAAATAATTGTAACTATAGCAATATAGAGCTTTCAGAGCAAAAAGAGTTGAAATACCGAACCCAGCAGGCATAGTGGTCGTGGGGAAATGAAAGTTTAATACGTTCAGAAATAAACTGAAGTCAAAAAGACACAATTTTAATAATCATTTTGGCGTAATATTCTAATTATAAGGAGTTTGTTTACAAACCTTTTCCATTAATTATATCGATTTAGTATATGATGTTAAAAGCCTTTCGTGGCCGTGCTGCCTTTTATGGCCGGTAAACTCACATAGAATGGCGATGTCTTAACGATTGTACGTGCCAATTTATAAGAAAAGTAATAAATAAATAAAATCTATAAAAATAAACCTTCAGCTGATAGGTACTAATAAATGGTACTATATCCCCTTAAATATTCTAATAATACGTACTAATTTAGTTTAATAGAACTAGAACTATAAAAACCACTACAAATAAGCTGTACTACACATTAGGGTTTCACGAAACACTTCTGTTTCATTAAAGTTACAAATTATAAAAGGCAACCTATTTGGTGTAACTGTGCTGCCCGTCCCAGACAAGCCTACTAAGGTTCACACAAGTCTTTTTCTCAAAGGCGCTTTTACCGTTTTCTTATAATCCCACAGTATTGGTATTGGAGTACGTAATAGAATGGCATAATTATAAAATAATCCGCATATTTGCGGATTATTTTATAATTATGCCATTCTTACATGCCATTTAGTATTGGGACGCGCCGTAAAGCAAGCTTAAAAAGGTCGTCTTATTACCCATTTTCTTATCCACTTACATTTCTTGGAGAAGCCACCGTGATTGTTGTTTGACATTATTTCCGTCTTTTTATACTTTAGGTACTGTAGTATTTATTGTACTACGTTTGATTGATTAAAAGACTATTTTGGGATACCTGTACTTAACTGCTCATTTATGGGCCATTATCCCAAACCCATCCATTTTTAGTCTGACTTTTTGAAAAAATGAAGTAGTTAGCAGAACATTTTTAACAATTTTACTCAAACGAAGAATACTTTAGCAATACAAATCTAAGTGGGGGGGCATACTTTATTAATCATTGTAGATTCCAGAGCCTATCAAACGTAAGAAAACAGGTATTGTTTTCAAGACCGTCACGCAACTATTTTTGAGCAAAACGTAAAGAAATCGGTTATCTAGTCATTATGTATTTGTCGATAATTATCAAAACTTATATTAAGTTACGTAAAATATGTTATAGTTATTACTAAAGCACTTCTGTCAACAAGAATCTGGCGTAAAACATACTTTCGATATGTTTTCAAACTTTAGATGTTTTATTGTTCGCATAGCTGAGAATAAATGCAATTTATTGGTAAAATGTTTGTTTCTTGGAAGCATTACGAGTAAAGTGTATTACAAGAAATTAAAGAGGATGATTATTATTATTAAATTAATGTAGAACAGAGTTACAATAACTATTATGTCCAATAAAGAAAAGAAAAAAACAGTAATTACATCATGTATCAATACCAAATAAACATTAAATTATGAAATTCAAAAGCTTAAACATAGATATTTTCCGTATAAAATGACAAAACCAAAAATGTTACACAGCCTCCAAATTCCCATTAAAGTATAAATTAATTAATCATTGATATTGCACAACCACCACAAAGCATAGTGCACATTACGTTTCACTACATTTTCGGAAAAGGCCATATCGCCCACTTAAACTTACTTACACTTGACATTTGCGTAGTTGTTTGCAGTAAACCCGTTCTTAAAAGAGTTGACAGTTACTGGGGATACTACATCCTTAGGAAGTGAGTTCCAAGGGAGAAAAACTCTGGTTGAAAAAAGTCCTTGTGTAAAATTTTTCCAAGGATAATTTTAAAAAGTGACCTCTGAGTCGAGCATCTGTATTCATTTTAAATAAATTGCGAAGATCTATTGTAAATTTATTGTGTAGCATTTTATAAGTATGAATTAGATCTCCCCTGTTCCTCCTTTCAGAGAGATAAGTTAGATTTAATATCTGAAGATGATCTGGGCTTTTGTGAGAGTTCTGTGACGTACATATGAAAGAAGGCGTGTCCCCGCCTCTGAACATTTTCCAATAGAATAGTGTCCTTAACCAGATACGGGGACCAAACAATACTCGCATATTCCACTAACGGACGAATGTGTGATTTATAAAACTTGCTGAAGACATTTATGTCAGGATTTTCAAAAGCCTTGGACAGCATATTATAAGTGACAGAATTAGTTTTTTTAACAATTTTAGTTATATGTGCTGACCAGCTTAAATTCTTGCATATAGTGACACCGAGGTCAACCTGAGAGTCAACATTAGTGATCCTAACATATTCGACCTTATAGTTGAAAGGAGAATTGTTCGAGCCTATGTGCAAAACAGAACATTTGTTGAGGTTAAGAGGAATTAACCAAAGATCTGACCACTCCTTCACTTTTCTTAAATCTGCCAGTAGGACATTATAATTGACTAGAAGGTTATTATAAACTTTACAATCGTCTGCATAAAATGAGTGGTGTGAAGTAACGAGATAGTCGAGATCGTCAACATATATTAAAAAGAGGGATGGACCCAGAACTGAACCCTGGGGAACACCAGAGAGCATAGAATATGATTTAGAATAAACACTGCCAATTCTGAAACAGAAGCTTCTGTTTGATAAATATTCCGAAATCCAAGACAACAAACAAGAGTCCTTCTATACCAAAATGTTGGAGTTTTGATATAAGTCTGCGGTTAGGTACCCGATCGAAGGCTTTGGAAAAGTCTAAATAAATAACATTAATTATAATAACATAAAGTTTGGTATAATTCTATTGGCACTAAGAAACCTGCAAAGATAATTAACAATGATTATTTCCATAATTTGTACAGAGACAGATGTTAGACTTATTGGACGATAATTAGATATGTCTAATTTATCACCTTTTTTTACAATGCATGTAACAGCCGCTAACTTCCAGTCTTTCGGAAGGAGAGACGAATTAAATGAAAGGGTCATAATAGCTGCCAAGGGTTTTGCCAGAACAGGTAAACACTTCTTTAAGATACTAGGAGAAGTATTATCGGGCCCAGGAGATGATTGCCCGTTTAATTTATCTAGCTGTTCTTGAATTTTTACAGAAAAGCGGATTGTGTCAAGTATATTTGGACATCTATTTATATCTTTGAACAGGAAATTTCAGTAATAAGTTTTTTTTTTCAAAATAGTAAAACAGCGGCATGTGACGGTCTTGTAAAAATGTGATGATCATGAAATAAAATGACGAAAAAGTTATATTTTAAAATTGCATTTATTAAAATTTTAAAGGAACAGAAAATTCTCGAAGGCTGATTAAATTAAAACTAAAAACTAAAATTAAAATCCTAAAAAGTTAGAATTACCATTTGTTAAAAATTGAAGCAAATTATAGTCTATTTCATCGCGAAAATAGAAGGTTCTTTTAAAATAAAAAAGACTTCTTCCACCGTCTTGTTTTTGATTTTCAATCAAAACCATTATGGATGATTTAGATGCTTCCTGGTACGTAACAAACTTCACTCTTCATCGTGACTTGGAAATTCCATTTATCACAAATGAAATAACAAGATTTGCAAATAGTTATCACGTTACACTATTTATTTCTGTATTCTTTGTATTTTAAAATAAGGTTTCGTTTATGTATTAAAACCTTCTAAAATGATTTTTACATATTTTGTTTTAAAATATTGATACTTTTGGCTAAGGTTAGGTTATGTTACGTTAGGTTAAGTTAGCTTAGTTTAGGTTAGGTTAGGCTGGGTTGGGTTGGGTTAGGTTTCTTTAGCGAATAAATTAGTTTATCTACGACCACTATAGAATGTGACAGATTTCGCACAATCTAGTAACCGTGCAAACGACCAATTACACACAATCTCCAAACTGAACGGTAATGACCGTGGGAAGTGATTTCTCAAGATCAGTAGTCCTATTAAAACACCATAGATGGCAGCACACGCAATATTATAATATTATTAATTATTTGAAATATAAAATGGTATAAATTTTAGATAAAGGTTGATTTATTTGGTTTAATTAATGTTTTACATTGAATTATATTTTGAATGCAAATTCATCTAGAAAGATTAATCGGTCCGGAGGAGAATCGAACTCTGGACCGCCTGCTTGCTATGCCAGATCTTCTTCCGTTAACCTACTTATTTTAGTTATTAGTACTATATAAAGTTATTATAAAATTCTTGTTAAATTAACTTAAAATTCATTAATTCTTAACATCATATAATTGTTAATATCCATTAATAATATCCATTATTGCTAAATTACAATAAAAACAATGAGAACTTTTATAATTTGCAACATTTCATTCATATAATTCACAAGTGCAAGCGCGATGGCTACACTTAAACTTAAACTCTTCCTTGGCACTCAAAACATATCAGAATATACTTACGTTTCGCGAAAAAGAGGTTAAATAAAAAATAGCGCTATGCAGATGTAGGTAACAGAAAGAGACGACACGTCTTGTTTAACTATTATATTGGTTATAACCCTATTTTGTTTTATATCTTAAAACCATAATTTTAAAAGTTTGCTTTGAAAAATAACATTGGGAATTTGAATTGTGATTATTTATAAAAAAATACTTTTTCGTTCCCTCCTTAACTAAATTGTAACTTTCTATCTTGACAAGGCAAATGAAAGCGAAAGTAAAACATATGCTAGGTGGTTGCTAGGTATGAAGAACTTTCGTGTCCTGGACAAAAAGTAAAACTGTCAAATTAATATTTTTTGTTGCACACCATTTGATGAAATTTTAATAAGCTTATTTGTACTAGTGTTTTAGATTTGTTCGGCAATAAACTCCTGCGCGCATTATTTGCAGCTTCTTGAATGAAATTCATTTTGAACTAAATTATAACCAAATATTCAAAAATTATGACGGTATTTGACAAATGTAATAATATAATGTTTTTAAATAGAACAGTATTGTTACCAAGGTAATGTTGACAACAAGCCACCTTAATATAATTTTATTACAATCACTGACATGAATCGGTTTACTTTATTATAATGTCTTCTTTTAAGGTGATTAGATGTCAAGTGGAGAATGAAAAGTGTAATACATTATACGCTGCGAAAGCCTTTTTAGGTGCTCGGAGTTTTAAATTAGCCTCGGCTACGCTTACGCTTCGCCTCGGCCCACACACGGCAATTCTTCCAATTTAGCAGGACAAAATTGAATTTTCGACTTGTGTTGTATATAACAAAATCTAACACAAAAAAACATTCTCTAATCATGCCTGATTCTTACCACATCGTATATTAGTTTTTGTCTTAACAGTAAAAACAAAAGACGCGACTGAATTATAATGCATACTTGTTGCAATATTAATGAGTCAGATAATTTGCAGAAAGTTCCGTGTTGTTTTCGTGTTTTCAATTAGTTGGTGTTATTTTATTGACATGGACTTTGCACCTTCAGATATGTGCTCTTATTTTATAAGATGTTATGATAATATTGAGTCATTTGTTTATATTATGTACAAAATTTCGGAAAGTTAATTTTATCATTGTATTTTGGTAAATTTCGGACTTTACGGAGTTTTACAAAACAAGTTCCACCGAGTACCACCAAGATAGTTAGTTTAAGTGTTAGTTTCAGCCTTCTAGGTAATTATACTAAAGTTTTGGCTATCCCAATAAACCCCTTTATTAATAACAGAATTGTTTTCAGGTAGCCGCACCGACACCATCAGTGCAAATCGACGAAGTACATAGAGTAGCGTTACGCGAAAAGAATTCTTTTTAATGCAATTAGTGCTAAGAAAAAATAGAAGTTTTTTAAGTTGTCTTCTCCTATGTGTAATTTGACAAATTTAATATTAGTAGCACCATTTCAGACTTCATAAAACATTTGAAAATTATAGTAAAGTATTTAAATTATTGATAGATTTGGATAGTATAAAGATTTTTAAACTTATTTTAGCCAGTTTAGGTGGATTGGTGTTTTGTATGTTTGGTTCATAATCCAAAGGTTGGAAGTCCGATCCCCGGCCGAGCGGAGAAAATTCAAAGCATGCTTTCTTTTCGGATAGAAAGGCCCTGTGACAATGCGATGTTTGGCACGATAAAAATCCCTATTTTTATTACATATTTCTTAAAAGCTTGATATGAAACAGTGACAAGCAAGAGGATTAAAAACTAATGAAGTACTTAACAACAGAAAAAGAAAATTATAACTCAAAAATTTTATATCGAAACGAGACTTTTAGTTGATCGATCAAAACAAGGCAGGATGCAATGAGGGCAACACGGGCAGAAAATTTTTCGACAATCCTGATGAAATTGCTTAAATTACCGAATCAGATTTTAATCTGATCGAAAGATTTTCTGGCATTCTCAGTCTTTTGTCAAGCGCGCATTACATCAAGTTTGAAGAGTTTCGGAGATATTGTTTAGAAACCGCTAGACTGCCTATAGAATTATATGGATGATTAGTTATAAAATTAGTGCAACTGTCCATAAAATACTTATACATGACAGTGACATAATAAAGTCTCTGCCTTTGCCAGTAGGTTATGGTAGGTCTATCCCTGAAGATATTTTAGAAGTTCGTCACAAAAGACTAGAAACACATACGACTAGTATTTCATTTCAGAAAAACGTCAAGAATCAATACAAATATGAATATCATGAACACGATAATAATATCGCCTGTCCTCATCATAACAGCCCATAGAAAGAAAACAGAAAAATAAGAAAATCCTTCTCTCGAGTAGTGTTATTTAGACATGTTGGCAATGTACAGATTTTCTGAACAGTAATACTACAAATGCAGACGTTAGTGATGTAACAAGCAGTGACAGTGATTCTGATTAGATTTACTAATTTTGATGTTATTGTAAGATGTTCCTTGAATAAAAAACCTGAATAATATTATTATGTTGTTCTAAAATATTATTCTATAATAATACAATTATATATAATCTTTCTTATCCCTATAATAATTACAAAAAACTACATATACGCTTATAGACTGAACAGAACTTTTTAGGATTGGAATAGGATTGCTTATGTAAAAAGCCCTATTTACTTTTGCTAAGGTTAGATATATCTATTACAAACATATTTTTTCATTTTCACACCCAAAATATCCATATATCATGCAAGAGTATTTTTGTCACTCTAATTAAATGCTAGTATTTGCCGTGTGTGGCGGCCATTCAAAAACACCTTACACCTAAAAGTAAACTTTCGCAGCTTGTAATGTAAATAACTATTACAAGTTTTGGGTACATACGAGGTAGGCGCCATAAATTCTCGGCCTGATGTAAAAAAAATAAACTTGGTAAAATATAATAATTTTTATTTTTCAATATAATCTCCCCTAATGTCAATACACTTATTACAACTAGTAGAGTCAATTTTTGCATTAAGTTCTTATTTTCTACTATCTAAAGATAGAGACTTGAAATCTTTTGTAATGCCTTCAGTACTGAACCAATATAAAATGTTATATGTTTAAAATGGGGGCACGCTCCCTCGGGGGGTTGAAACCCCCATTTTGTACTCCTAATTTAATAACGCAACCAAATTGAGCGAAATTTATGTTGGGAGGGTTCTTAGAGTCGCTGAATATGAATCCAGTGAGAAAATTGAAAAATTCAAAATGGGGGACCCAAAATGGCGGTCCTAAAATAACGGCATTTGAGATTGAGAATGCGATTTACGCCGTTTCTATTAATTTTAGAAAAAAATTCAAAGAGTCAAAAAGTGTTTAGAATGTGATCTTGCATAGGAATACACTATTTTGGTTACCTTATTACGTAACTCCCTTCACTCTCCCCTAGTTGGCTTCTCAGTAAAGAGTTGCATAATAAGGTAACCGGAATTACGTATTCCTATGCAGAATCACATTTTAAACACTTTTTGACTCTTTAAGTTTTTTTCTAAAATCAATAGAAACGGCGTAAATCGCATTCTCAATCTCAAATGCCGTTATTTTAGGATCGCCATTTTGGGTCCGCCATTTTGAATTTTTTGATTTTCTCATTGGATTCATAATCAACGACTCCAAGAATCCTCCCAACATAAATCTCGCTCAATTTGGTTGCGTTATTAAATTAGGAGTACAAAATGGGGGTTTCAACCCCCCGAGGGGGCGTGCCCCCATTTTAAACATATAACATTTTATATTGGTCCAGTACTGAAGGCATTAGAAAAGATTTCAAGTCTCTATCTTTAGACAGTAAAAAATAAGAACTTAGGCAGGTTTTTTTGCAATTGACTCTACTAAACGTGGAATTAATAATTCAATGCCCTTGTAAAAATAATCTAAAGCTTTTCCTTCAAAATGTTTAATTACAGCTGCTTGCAACTCGTTCTCGTCCATAAAACGATGTCCCCTAAGGTCTTTCTTTAAATTGGAAAATACATAATAGTCACTAGGAGCCATATCCAGACTTTACGGTGGATGATCCATTGCTTCAAAGCCGCATTCGCGAATGGCAGCTTGTAAGATTGCGGCAGTGTGAACGGGTGCATCATCGTGTAATAATCGAACACCTCTTGTCAATTTTCCTCGACGTTTTTCACGAATATTGTTTCTCAATTTATGGAATAAAGACGCATAATATGTACTGTTAAGAGTTGTATTGCGTTCTTTAAAATCAATCAGTAAAATGCCGTCACAATCCCAGAACATTATTGTCATAACTTTCTTTGTCGATTGAACGACTTTCGCTTTTTTGGGACGAGGTTCATCGGGTCACCGCCATTCCATCGATTCCCTTTTAGATAGAGGATCATAATATAGAACCATTGTTTCATCTCCAGTGACAATGGACTCCAAAATCGGCTTTGGGTCGTCTCTACGCAAGTTTAAAAACAAGCGCGCACATTCGACGCGACGTTGAACAGCAGAAAGAAGACGCGGTACCCATCTTGCACTAATTTTACTCATACCCAAATGGTCATGAAGAATTCTGCGAACACTTGTTTCCGAAACGTCAGACATCATTGCTAACTCCTTAACTTTCAAACGGCTATCTTCTAATACCATTTCTTCAACGATTGCAACTTTTTGAGGCGTTACCGCTTTCAATTTGCCGACCGGTGCGCTCATCACCTTCAAGAGATTCTTGTCCCAAACGGAAACATTTTGACCACTTTTTTACAGTGGAATATGAAGGAGATAAATCACCATAAACGCCGTCTAAACGTTGTTTGATTTGATTAGGCGTGTGCCCTTCTTTTGTTAAAAATTTAATGACCGCGCGGTACTTAATTTTCGTTAGGTGCGACATTTTCATGCACTCGCCACGATGCTTGAGTGGCTACTAAAATCTATTACGCTTCTAGCCGTAATATATATAGTATAGGCCTCTTACTTGTTCAACTAGGACGCAACCGAGTTTGAACATGTTGGCACCTGTAGAAGACTGCCGGGCCGAGCATTTATGGTGCTTACCTCGTACGTATGATTTTTTAGCTTTAATAGATTGACTGAAATTAAATTATCTTTAAAAATTTAATATTTACCTGTTTTCGAAATTTTAGATTTATCATAAGTGAATCCGATGATGGGAAAATAGAAGCTCCTCACATTACATCTCTTAATTTATTACCCGATATTTCACGTAAAAATACGAATGAGAGAGGTTATATATTTTTGTTAGCTGTTGGTTTTTATTACTTTTTGGTGGTCGTAGATAAAGTATAGTGTGTAACACGTGCAAAAACGCTAATTTCACACTCGTGTGATTGAGGAATTTGACTTCGTCTCATGCCACAACCTCTTCACACTCGTGAGTAATTAACACTTTTCTGCACTTGTAACACAATATACTTATACTGATACTTTCCCATAGACTTATAATGGGTAATTAAAGTATGTGTAGCCTTTTACCTGTACACTTCTGAACGCTGCAACCATTCAAATCTAGGTCACGCCTGCTTTTCCGCTCAACATACAACGTGCCCGGTAAACCGAGTTTTTATCTAATTTTTAAATTTTACGGTTAAACAGTTTATCTTCGAGGCTCGAAACTATTTACATTCGATTTTTCATTAAAAAAATCTTTTAGGAAAGTAATCTAATTCTCATAATATCTATTCGGGCAAGGGTGTATTTTTACCAACTTTTTTGAACTTTTCGTCAGAAACTTACACAACCTTATAGCTTTTACTTCAATTACACTTCGATTCTTTTGTTTTTTTTGTATTTTATATGTCTTCATAATGTGTCTTTGTTTGGTTTTTGAACTGTTGAAACGCTTATATCTACTCTCTTACGCGTAGCTATTTCCTTGCTTGACATCGACCAGTTTTCTTTAGTAACGCTATTAATCTTCTCATCAATTCTAGGAGCAGGATCTTTCAAGTCGTTGTCTTAAGGATATACCTTTTTCACTGTTCCATTTCTTTTTAAACATTTTTTTTCTTTTCCATACTAATCCGCGGCATCTTCAATAAAAACGTTATCATAAGTATTGTGATAAAAATTAAGTGTTACCATAGAAAATAAAACAAAATCAAAATGTGCACTTTGTTTCTCGAACGTGCTTTAGTACTGTAGTGTTTCTTACTTTGAATAAAAGGTTGTTTGTAAGTATATTGATGAGAGCTTTATTTATTCCGATTTGTGAAGCGAGGGAGTGAATGTGTGATTTTCAAATTATAAAATTATGTGTTGTTGTTTACTTGCTATTGCCTTGGATACTAACTGCCTATCCAAGGCATGCTAATCACAAAGTACCTGTAGTCTGTTAACCCTTTAGTACAGGTTAATTTAATTTAAAAAATATCAATGTTCTTTCTAACTTGCATAGATGAGACTGACCTTTTGCTGGTTCACTTAAATTTTGAAAGACTGTGGGTTAACTGTAAAAAAAGAAAAGATAGTGAAGAATAGGGTAGGTTCGACAAGAACGGATTTTCAGAATCGAAAAAAAAAGTAAAGACAATTCTGGAAGTGCCACTACTAAGCAATGTTACCCAACTCAAGTCGATTTCAACTGTAATAAGGAATCATTATCATCGATTTATTCCGAACATACCAAATACATTTTACCCGATGTAGGTATAATTTGATTAGAAAAACCTAGAGAGTTTATAGTATGATCAGTAACAAAACGCATATGATAACAACCACAAAGTAATAGTATCTCCACAGGTTGTTGTTCTTTATAAAACGGAGTTAGAACTTAGTTAATTTAACCGTTGATTCTTTAGAACATGCCTTAGAAGCGGTTATACCGCGGTTTATGGTAATGAAACAGAAAAACCAACAGCTTTTTAACTAAGCCTTAGAACTTGCCAATGCTTATACCCATATAAGACTTTTATGAAAACCTACCAGTGCGTCTGAGAACTTATTTTGATTGCTGATACAGGGCTCCTAGAAAAAACTACCCACATTTTGAACAAATATTAACAATTTGAGAAAGTAATTTTTTTAATGAAATTAAGCCTAAGCTTTGGAATTTATCATACAGAGTAGATATTTGCTTAATGTAACCTTAATTTCTAAAGATTAGATTATCCAAGTGACCCCTCATCAACTTCAAAACACTTGTCAAGTTTGGATATAAAATCATTCACTACCCTGAGTAAACTTTTATTTATTGCAGTGACTAAAATTTCGCTATTTTTTGCCAGTTTTCGTCGTCGGTTCTGTTCGGTCGAAGGTAGATTCCAGCGGAACAACCAGTTCAAGAATTAACTTGTTATTAATAATATGACAAATGGGCTTACATTTCTCATGCAAAATGAGTCAACAATTTTCGGTTAATGAAGACAATTAATTAATTTGGTAAAAAACTATTCTGCTGTTTATAGATTTTTCTCTAGGAAACCAAATCCGCCACAAAATCGCGACGGATTCGGTTTGCACTCCGCTTTCGCTCTGCTTTCTTTCGTTTAGCTTTCACTTTGGTCAATGTCAGTTTACGCTAGCCGACTGTCCTAAGAAACCGCAGCTTTAGCGGCCTGTTTTTATAGCGTAAATTGCTAAATTAGAGTATCCCCTTGTACTACCCTTGTTTACGCCGTAGCCATGGTAATAATAGTATATTCTGTATTAAGGGCTTAATTGAGTGTCTTAGAGCCCGTAGAGTCAATTAGCGCCTAAGTCGCTAAGACGATAAACGACGTACGAAACTAACGTATCCATTTCGGGTTTGATATTTTAGAGCCCTATATCGTCTTAGCGCTAACTGACTCTACGGGCTCTAAGACACTCAATTAAGCCCTTAATACACAATATTCTGTAATGGTCCTAAGACGGCTTATAAAAACTTTCGCCATTAAATATATTATGAACAATCTGATTAATCGGGCGACCGCACGTCCGCCACGGTAAATCTATCTCTCTAAGCCGTAAACTGATGATTGAACAATTAAAATATTGCCTGAGGATTTTTATTGTATTTTCAATCGTATAAGCGATTGTCCCATTCTATTAGGACAACAGGCCGCTCTAATTTCTAGGTTTCTAACATATGTGAGAAAAGTTGGGACGTTACTGCAACGGAATGGTTATTTTCGTTTCCAAGAAAGCATTAGCCTACAATTACAAACGATTCCACATTACATCAAGCAACGACTTTCGGACTATGTAGATTTTTGTAAACACTTGGCTGTATGGGCTTTGGTATGCTTGATGGACGTTTCCTGCACGAACCATTGTCCCACTATTTTTGTGATTATGTGTTTACCTTCGATAGGACCATATGTGATTAACAATTAATGAATAAATGTGATTTGCATGTACAAATTCTGGAGAATCTGCCTTTTATTTGTAATTGATTTTACAATATGTCAAATACATAAATTGTTTGTTACAATCTTTATGTTGTTGTTAGATGATGCATTGTTTTTTACTAACTTTGATATTAATTGAGCTACATTAACAGAATATGGCATGCATGCTGAAGTCAGCCAAGTTCAAACATTGGCAACGATGGAGAAAACTTCTCCAAATCAGTCAAACATAATTCGTACATAATATTAAGGCTTGATTAAGATTCGCCCTTTTTATTAGCCTCGTTCGCAAGCTGGTTCCGTCATAAACTGGGCTCATCCAATAAAGTCCCATATTATGTAGTAGGTACCTACTAGTAACATAAATGACTGTTAGCTTAATAGTAATTCCGCCACTGAAAGTAACTTGAAAAATTCGTTCAAACCAGAAGTATATCTATTTATATTGTATCAGGCATTGTGGTCGTTGCTTCTTGATAGAATTCAGTTATAAATGTGTACAGTAAACAATGATATCAATTTTTATAAAAAAGAACTATCGGCACTATATAAACAATTACAAATACTTTTCATTGGTATACACGGAAAACTTTAGAAACTTGTAAATAGAATAGGGGAGTTGTAAATGGATAGGGTTTCTATAGTTATTTAAATTTTAAATGTCTTTTATCTTCTAAATATAAACAAATGTTTTCTAAGTATTAAGTAGTTTGTACATCTTAAAATCAGTTTTATTTTTACCTTTCTTTCTGAGACACCCTGTGTTACTAACACTATTTGAATGTCATATCCTGTAACGGATATTAAGCGAAAACAAGGGTCTTAATTGGAAAATTAGTTCGCATTTATTAATATACTTATCAGTTTTATTTTTCTTTTAGGGGAGTTGTAGAGAATTCGACGAAGTGAAATTCGAACGTATTGTATTATTTAAAAAATCTGTTTTAACACCGATTTATAATAATCTAATGCAAATGTTATAATGTTACTTTTATTGTACTTATTTACTTACTTTGTTTGACCTTTGGCTTATTTATCAATCTAGTATTTAAACTTTAACATTACCTCTATGAAGATAAGAAAACAACAAAGATGTGCACAATTTTCATTTTTTGCGTTGGAGGACTGACTATGCAATTTTTTTTATATTTATTAGACATGTCTGTAAAAAATCAATTTTTAAAACGAAGCACTTTTCTTAGTATTCGAATAGATTCTCAAGGCCTGTATGATATTATACTAAATTAAAAGACAAAAATGAATAACAAAATCCAAAAGATCTTACCTTAGAACCACCTAACCACCTAATAATTAAAAAAATCTCTATCTATATATATTTAAGAAACGCACTAATAAATCGGAGGATAATAAAACTAATTTTATGTAACTACCGTTACTGAAATACCAATATTTCTCATTGTCATGTAAATATCTATATTCAGATAAAATTTAAAAATATTTAAAAAATTCTTTAGACCTTCATGTAAAAATAACATTTGAGATTTTAGAAAATTTCTCAACGTGCACGTTTTCTCAAAACAAGGAAAAACGCGGTAATTTTGAGCAACGCGTGCAAGCTAGGCATCTCTTTCTTACGGATAATTCTGCTGTGGCCAGTACTGGGGGGTCACAGGGCATCTATAAAAGAGAGTTAGGGGTTAGATGTGGTTTAGTCACAGTGCGCCATGGCAAGACTCAGAGCCCTGAATTTGGGCTTCGCCCTTGCACTTTTGGTTTTATTACAATACGTTGCTAGTGAAGGTAGGTACTTTTTTTTATTAATTTTTCCTCCATCAAAATTTCGTAGATTTGGCTAAAATTTATCAAATTACATTTTTTTTAAATTAGTTAGTGTTGGTGATTCTGATGAAACTAGAATTAATTGAGTGTACCTTTACTTTTTCAAATTTAGGTTTTTATTAGATAGGAAAATGCGTTTGCACCATAAACACCATAAAGATTAGACTTGATTCTTTAATAGAAGTAGTTTAAGATCTCTTTAAACTTCTAGCTGTTTATGAAATTGCTCGTTTTTTATTCAATGGAAATAGAGATGATTGATTCTAGGCCTATGTTATTTAAGTTAGTCTTAAAAATATCAGAGTTCATTATTAATTTAACCTTAACTTAATCAAGTGCATTTTATTATTTTCTGCATATAGTAGTGATTTTCCTAACTATTAGTCACAGCTTTGTAGTGAAACATCGGTTTTATATCAAAATATAAATAGACTAGTATATGAACTATATTATTTTCTTTTTATTGTGAAATTTAAATAGTTACGTTGTTTAATAAACTTAGTATAGTGTTTTCTGTTTCTTTTACTAAGTGCTTAGTAACTACAATAAAATAAAGGACAAGAAGATATATCAACTTTTGTTGATATTAAATAAACTGAACAATCTAAGAATAAGTAATATATTAATAATGATAATTTTAGTATAAATAAGATATTAATTTAAACTTTGTTGACCCTATAGCATATCGAGATATAACCTTTGACTCATTGAAGTTATTTTGAAATTAGTCATTAATTAGTTGGCAATTTTTCCGTTTAATAAATCCCATCTTTGTACCGTAAACAAAAAAAAGCAAATTCCTTCAAAAGCAAGTTCAAACCCGTATTATAAACTAAATTCTTACGTGATATCATTTACGTTTTGTTGCGACTCTTTTCTTGTAAAGTGGTTTCATTAAATATTTTAAGTGAATAATAGCCTCAACACAATTTAGAAATTAAATTTATCCATTCATCCTGTTCTGTCTATATATCAATTATGTTTTAAATTTTTATGTCAAAATCGGTTTGTGATCTTTTTACGTTTTCAGTATTTATCAAGATGTTTATTAACTTGTAAATTTCATTAGATCTTTGAACTTTTATCAAACAGATTGGATTAGATCCGGAATCGCAATTATCCAGTGATAAAGAAATGACAAAATTTGTTTTTTATCAATAAACAACTTGAAATGTTAGTGAACTTGACATTTAAAATGATATCATTTTACAAAAAAATATATCTTTTAGATACATTCAGGTCAGAGTTCTTTAGGGCCATTCGCGTATTATTGTTAATTTTGAAATATATCCGGGATTTCGACCTATCGATAATAAAATCAAAGATCTTGATTAGTTTCATTTCTGTATCTTTAAATTTCTAACTTGAATTTTCTATGCCAAAACATTACATATGTATATTATACTCAAAATTTATTCAAAGCATTTCCCATACACAAACTTAAGAAAGATTAAAGCAAAATCTTGTCTTGTTTTGCAGATAAATGCAGGTCAGGCTGTCAGGGAGGTAAGTTTAATGCATAAATTATAGTTTATGCAAGTATCCTTAACTTATTTTTTTTAATAGCACCACAGACATTCAAGTATGTAGAAGGAACAACGTACAAGTATAATTTCGAAGGCAATATCGATGTTACGCTATCAAATGCTGAAAGCCAACAAAGCAGTACAAAACTTAAAGCAACCGTTCTGTTAACTCAACTTCCTCAATGTAATCAATTATTACGACTTCAGAATGTCCAGGTCATTGGACCAGATGCTAAGGTAAATTTAAATTTTTCTATTATTATATCTTTAGCGCTTTTATTCAAATTATAGTTCAAATGTATACATCAAGAAATTACCACATATGAACTATTCCATTCAAATAATTTCTTATGTTTATGATCGAATACGATAACCCCACTTTTTAAATAGGTAATACTAAAATTAATATTTTATCATTAATATAAACTTGTAAAATAATAAATTATACATCACTGAAGATTATTCTATTTGAGAATGCCATTATAATTATAAAACCAATTAATTCTTCTGTATTTAAATAGTATTTTAGAAAACGTTTAGTGAGGGGATTCCCCTAAAAATTGATAACTGCAGTAAATGTAAAGTATGGGTACCTACTATTTACTGCAAATTATCTAAAATTGTAACAGTTTGATTATTTGTAAATGGTCATGTTTTTAATTTGAAAATTAATTGATATTTAATCTCCATCATCCTGAAGTTTCTTCAATCATCTATTTTCATTCTTCAGTCTATTTTATTGTTTGCTCATTTGTAAACAGCAAACATGGAGAATGCTTATATATTTTTCTCTTATTTAAACAAACACTTATAAAGATTACAATTCTGCAAAGGTAAACATAAAATTTAATTAAATTATACTTATAATCATATTACAGAAGTATGGTAATATTGCTGACATTGAAAAACCAATCCGTATCAATTTCCATGATGGACATGTTGAAGATAGTATCTGTACTGAACCTGGAGATTCACAGAATTCCCTTAACATTAAGAGAGCAGTTGCTTCACTCTTCCAGGTAAGATATCTAACCTTATTTTAATGACTAGGAAAACAGCCAAATTAATTTGTGTTCTACTTTAAGGCTGCTATCAAACATCAACATGAAACTGACGTCTTTGGTGTATGCCCTACCGAAATTGTCACTCGCAAAGAAGGTGCTAACCTTATCATTCAAAAAAGTAGGAACCTTAATAGGTGCTCCCATCGTGAAAGCGTTAAACAGGTATTACTACTACCTCAGTTAATAATCTAGTTTAGCTTTAATTTTTATTCTTTGTTTAGGACTTTATGGCAACATCATTCAATTTAAATAGTGAAATCAAATCCAGCCCAATTTTAAATGGAGAATATTCTGCAGAGCAAAGGATTAAGAATGGTATCTTGGATCATGCTGCTGTAAATGAAAACTATCTCTATGTACCATTCTCAATTGGTAAAAATGGAGCTAAAGCTTCCGTCTCCACAAAGATTCAATTTACTGGCACTGCTAAGGATTCTTCACAAAGCAAAGTATCTGTACCTAAATCAATCCTGTTCGAAAATCCACATCTTGTAAATGCTGAAAAAAATAATGCTGATAATATCTTACATGCACTGAAAGAAACCAAGAATACTATTGATGCAACCGTTGGAGAAACTTCTGCCAGAAATTTTGTTAATTTAATTAAGATCTTACGAGTATCCAAGAAAGATGATATATTGGCTGTTTATGGACAAGTAAGAGCTGGTGCAGGATTTAAAGACAAGGTTGGAGCTAAGAAAGTATTCTTAGATGCCCTCTTACGTGCTGGTACTGGAGATACTGTTGAAGTCGGAATCGAATTACTGAAAAATAGAGAACTAAATCCTATTGAACAAAAACTGGTATACTTGGGTCTTGCCTTTGTCAAACATGCTACATTATCATCTTTAATTTCTGCAGCTGTAAGTTCATGCAATATTTCTAAAAATAATTCAAAGCATTTTCAATCAAAAATCACATAACAGAATTAATATTTTTATTTTTTAAGTGGTTTTTTTTATGTAACAAGTGAGGAAAGCTTACGAATCCTGTAGGACACTTTACTAATGTGTTACATATAATACTTTTTGCTGAAACTCTTAAAGAATTACTAAAGTTATTTTATTAAAATATTTGAGGCAAATATCATGTCAACGTTAGGTTGTCATACTATATATAACAATTATTTAAAACAACAGATGCTATAGAATCTGAGTTCTTTGAGTTCCTGACTAACCAGGACAATATCTTTCTGATATTAGTCATGTAAAGCAAAGCTGTCGTGATTCTTAAAAGTCATGAACGTAATTTCAGAAAAAGTTTTACAGTAAGATCCTTTAGAGTTTCAAGATGTCAATTAAGTCAGGGTATAACTCTTTCTTGAATGCTATAATTGATGCTAAAATTAATTAAAATATAATTTAATACTTTTATTTTTATGCTTCTGATTGCTCCCAAAGTTAGTTTGTTGTAAATGAAAGATCCATACCATACTTTTTTGTAATATCAGATTTTAATTTAGTGTATTCATTTTAGTCACTTTTGGATCAACCTAACCTTCCACGAGAAGCTTATCTAGGCGTTGGAACTCTTGCTGGTCGTTATTGTCATGAACATGCCTGTGAAAATGTCGATGCAGTTAATAAACTTGCTCAAAAACTATTATCAAAACTTGGCGATGGTAAAGCTAGCAATAGACAGAAAGAAAATGAAATCGTTAGTGTTTTGAAAGCTCTTGCCAACATTGAAATTTTAAGTGATGCAGCTTTAGCAAAGGTACAAGCAGTTGCTCAAGATAAAAAAGCTCCAAATCGTCTACGAGCTGCTGCTTTGGAAACTTACTTGGCTGATGCTTGCAAAGACAAAATCAGAGACAGCGCTCTTAATATTTTGAAAGATGTTCAACAAGATTCTGAAGTTCGTATTAAAGCTTACCTAGTTGTTGCTCAGTGTCCAAATGGTAAAATTGCAAATGCTCTCAAAACTCTTTTAGATAATGAGCCAAGCTATCAAGTAGGTGGTTTTATTGTATCTCATTTACGCAATCTTCGTGCTTCTGCTAGTCCAGATAAAGAACTTGCAAAACAACAACTTGGTCAAATTAGCACTACTAAGAAATTCCCTATTGACTTACGTAAATACTCATTTAACAATGAATTTTCTTACACTGTAGAGACTTTAGGTCTTGCTAGTTCAGTTGAATCAAATATCATCTATTCTCAAAACTCTTACTTACCACGTACTGTAAATATGAATCTGACTGCAGAATTATTTGGACATTCATTTAACTTCCTAGAAGTTGGAGCTCGTCAAGAAAATCTCGATAGACTTATGGAACATTACTTTGGACCTTTAGGCGTACTTAATGAAGCTTCACCTGAAGAATTAATTAATACAGGAAAAGCTTCAGTTGGAAAAATAGTTGAACATGTACAAAACAGATTAGCAAAAACCAGAGGAAAACGTGATGTATCTAAAGGAGAAATTGAACAAATTGGCAAACAAGCACAAATTAAAACTAATGAGCTAAATAATGATCTTGACCTTGATCTCAGTGTTAAACTTTTTGGATCTGAACTTCTTTTCTTGAGCATCAATGATCAAAATCAGAAATTCTCTCCTGAGGCTCTTGTAGATAAAATATTTGACCAATTAGATCAAGGCATTAACAAAGTAAAGAACTTCGAAGAGTCTATTCAATCAAATGTTCTCTTTATTGATTCAGAGTTTAGTTATCCTACTTCACTTGGTTTTCCATTACGTTTATCGGTTGAAGGTTCTTCTTCAGTTCAGGTTAAAGCTGCTGGTAGAGTTGATGTAAGAGCTCTTCTAGACAGAGAAAATGCTCCATTCAAACTTACTCTTATACCCAGTGCAAACATCGATATTACTGGCAGTATAACTGTAGATGCTCAAGTAGTTGAAAGTGGTCTTAAAGTCACTTCATCTCTGTACACTGCAACTGGTGGAGATTTGGAAGTCATTGTACTAAATAATGGAGAAGGTATTTATTCTAATTGCACATATAAATAACAAACATTTTTAAAACATACATTTTTAGGTATTGACATTAAATTCTCATTACCTGTTGAAAAGCAAAAACTTGTATCAGCCACTCATGAAATTGTATTCAACACTCGTGAACTTGGGAAATCTGAAGTAAACCATCCCATAAAGTTTGGTCAAAATAAAGATTTCGCAGTGTGCATGGATCAATTATCTCCATTTATTGGTCTTGCATTCTGTGTTGATATTAACAATCCACCAACCTCCAGCAAACATGGAGCAGTTCTTCCTTTCCCGCTTTCTGGAAATGCCAAATTTGCTGTTGGAATTCAACGTGAAGATGTGTCACAATATCATTACAGAAGAGTTCTACATTCTGGTAAGTTGAAAATACAACAAGAATCTAATTACATCTTTTAGATTAAGTACACCTTGATATATACTTTCTAAAATTGTAATGTAATAAAATTTTAATTTTGCCCATTTTAGAAGGAGGACCAGGGGGAAAACTTGGCGCAGAAGTTGTTTTGGAAACCATTGGAGCTAGAAATGATAAAAAGTTAAGTCTTCAAGTAGAAGCATTTGCTGCTCCAGAAACTTACATTAAAGCTACTCTCTTATCGCCCATTAAATCGGCAACAGTTGAAGGAAGAATTACCAATAATCAACATGAAAAATCAGTTTCTCTTCAATTAGAACATGATAATCAGAAATACTTGGCCAAAATTGGAGTTAGTGCTACTTTACGTCCTGATGAAACAATCCTTAAACCTATTATTCAATTGGAAGGACCTGGAGCAAAAGGACAAAAATTGCCATTGAATGTTGAAGGTTCAGTCATTTACAAGTATCCTGGTAATTCTGCAATATTCAAGTTTGACAATCTCAGAGTTACTGCTGAAAATAAACAAATTTTCGGTATCCAGGGTAGTTTAGGATTTGAAAATGATTTCTTCTCTGATGTTACTGTATCTGATGGAGCTAACTCTGGATCTCTTAAAGGTATATTTTATTATTTAATTTTTTTGCTGTTCATAATTTTCTAATTACAATTACAAAATGTATTTTAGGAAAATTCCATATTCAGAGAGATCTGTTGAAGCTTAATGCTGAAATGAAGAACACATACAATCCTCATCTTAATGTTAACATTAAATACGACTTTAAACGACAACCAACTGAAATCGACAGTAATTTACAACTTATCCATGGACCTGACCTATCATCAAAAACCAATAAACTAACTCTAACAAATAAATTTGCCCAGCCTATAGGCAATAACCATGTAATTAGTTCCGAAAACAAATTTTCTTATCCTCTGTTGAATGTTGAAAGTGAGTTGGATTTCTTAGTATCGCCAAATAATCTTAAATATGATGTTGAAGTCCAATATGGCCAACTTAAGCTTGGTTCAGAATTAGATGCTAAAGTATCTCAAAAAGTAGCTGGTGATCATGATGTAGAATTTGAAGTTTATGGATTTGATAATAAACTAGAAGTTAAAATCAAACGTGAAATTACTGGCGATAAATCTAAGATTGACAATTCTGTAGAAATCAATGGAAAGAAATATGAATTAGCTGGAACCATTAATCATCATTCTAAGCCAGATGATCTCAATATTGGTGCTGATTTAATTGTGAAAATCCCAGGACGTGGTGAAGCTTTCAAGTATGTGGATAAGTTTTACTTTTCAAAATATACTTATTAATTTGCTTAACATTTTTGTAGATTCCAAAATGGTCTTGTTTTGAATTCTAATGAATTAGACTCGCATCTTAAAATATCTTCAGGTGGTGATGTGTATGTTGATATTTTTGTCAAGGGCACTAAAGAAGGAAATGCCAATGGCAACCTTAAAGTAAGATTTTACACTTTTGTTAATTTAGTTTGAAAGTTTATTTATTTATTTATTATGATTTTTTAATTTCAGGTTACTTTAAAAGGTCTCATAGTAGCTACTGGTCAATTAAGAATAGCAAATGGAGCAGGAAATGCCAATCTTGTACTAGAGTTGGTAAGATCTCAACGTAAACTGAAGGCAGATACCAGTTTCACTGTTCTTGCACCTACTTACAACTTAGTCTTGACATTATATCCTGACTTTGAAAGAGATAATAATAAAAAACTTGTTTTATCAACAACTAATCAAATTAAATCTGATTTAGTTGATTCTAAAAACTTTATCGAACATTCTGGTAAAAAATTAGAAGTCAACTTTAAAGGTGGTTTAACTGGTAAAGTAAATAATGGCAAACTAACAAGTGAGGTTGAGGTTATATTGCCCAATAATTATTATTTTGGAACTAAATTAAATCGTGAAGTGCATATCGTTAATGGTATCACAAATGGAAACACACTTCTTAGTCTTGATCAACGTGAAAATAAAAATACTCCCGGTCGTAAATTTACTATAAGGGAAACTTTAAAGAATGCCAACTTTAAAGAACAATTGTTTGATCTCAGCTACAATGTCGTTTTAGAAAATGGACATGGAAGCAATGTAAATGCTGATCTCGGTCTTAAACGTCTACTTCAAGGTGATCATCATCTTGTTGATGCAAATGTAAGATATTTACAGTGTACTTTGTTTTTTTCTTGTTTCTTATTAAGTAAAATTTCATTAGGCAAAAGTGTATGGACCTGCATTGAAACAACCCATTGAACTAAGTGCTAATGCTTTATACAAAGGTTATGTTGGCTCATACAAATTCAATTCTAAATTTGGAGCAGGAGGTTTGCTTTCTGTTGCTGGTGAGTATTTACAATCTATCCTTGTACTATAACATTTGCTACATAATGGTTTTATTTATTATAGGAAAATATGATGTAAACTATGATGACGATAAACAAGTGCTTGGCGATGTAAATGTTGAATTTTCTTCACCAAATAGTGCTTCTCACATCTTGAAGTTTGGAGCCTCAGGGTTGGTTGGTAATCGACAAGAACAACTTAAGTTAAGTGGAGCTGTGACTTTGAATCTTGAAAACAAGGTAGGTTTTCTATATTAGTAAATGGTTTGGAACAAAATATTACAACTTGTGCTGTTGGTTCAGGCAAACCCTAATGCAAATGTCAATACTAAAGTAGAAGGTGAAGCTCAACTTGGAGAAAACAATGGACAAGCTAAAGCTGTACTTCATTTACATAAAGCAGATCCTATAAGCATTGATGTAGGATATGGTTTAACCGATGCAGCTCATCCAAAGAAATTGAATGGACATTTAGATGTCCAATATTCAAAAAATAAAAATATCAGATCTGAATTAGTTATTGTGAGACCAAGCGAAGATGAATATAAAGTTGATTTCAAACTGAATGCACCTCAAATCCCAGGTACAAGATTAGAGATCAATACCAAGAGATCCAGCGATGGAAAAGTTATTAACAGTGAAGTTGCACTAACAGCAAACTCTAAAAGATTTGTTTTGAGCAATGAACTTGTGTTATCTGAGATTACTCCTGCTTTTGATGTTAAACTAGTACTTCCTAATGGAAAAGTTGACCGCATTTCTGCTAAATTGAATCAAATTAGTCCTACACAATTCGGCGGAGAACTAAAGATTATTTTCAGCGAAACCAACTTCGCCTTTGACAGCAATGTAAATGCAAATGTGGAAAGTGTTGATGATTTTGTAATCAAGGTTACTGTTAATTCTCCATCATTGAAATTGGACAATGTTGTTCTAGAAGCTCAAAATAAACCATCTAAAGCTGGAAAACGCATTCAAATTTCTGCTAAAGCTGCTGGTCAGAATTTGGTAACAGGAAGGTTAGTTAGTTTTTTTACTTAAGCATTTGGCCACTCCATTATTTTTATATGTATTGTTTTTTGTAAACTGCCTTAATTCAGTTTAGCTTTCCTACTTCTATCTAATTCTGCTTCTATTAGAAATCCTAAACTGAATTGTATGTTTCAGCACTAGTTATAAAGCACGTGAAGAAGGTGGCAAATATATTGTAGAAGGTTCAGGTTCTCTCAAAGTTAAAGAAGAAAGCAAACAAGCTACTTTCAAGTTTATCCGTCAAGCTTTAACTGTAGCTGCTAATGGTGAAGATGGTGTAGAGGTAAGTTTCCATATAAAAATTTATCGACTGTAATTACACGAGAGGTCTTTTTTTGTCCGGATAAAATTGATTTTTTTAACGATAATTTGGTTGCTTGGTAAATTGACGATACAAACCACCTACGATAAAAAAACGAGTCCGAAGGACGAGTTTTTTTATCTGGTGGTTTGTAGAGTCAGTTTACCAAAAAGAAACCAAATTAGAGTTTAAAAAATCAATTTTATCCCGGAGAAAAAACCTCGAGCGTAATTCGATGAGATAATTTAATGAATAATAAAAAGGAATAACTAGGTAATTATGAAGAAGTCAAGAACACATTTATTAACTTGAAAATGACAATTATTAAAAACAGTAATCAGGTTCGAGAAAGTTAGCCATGGAAGTTTAAACACATTTTATCCAGATGCAAAGTTAGGGCTAACTTTATCCGATGTCAAAGTGACAAATGTATCGCGGCTTATGGGATTTTTTATACATGAATTAAATTATCATTATAATATCCTTACTGTATTTCAATTTTGCAGATTTCATTCAATGCAGGAGTTGGAAATAAAGCTGTCGATGCTGAACTTAAAGTGACCAATAAACAATTTAGAATCTTGAATTCATATTGCGAAGAGAAAAAACAATGTGCACATGTTGAAGTAGATTCCAAAACCAACACTGCCACTCCTGGTGAATTCAATAATGAATTAGAAATTGCTGTCGATTTACGTAAACTCGGTTTATCTCATGAATTTGGATTAAAAGGTGTTACGACACGTAAGAGCTTCATTCTTGACCACACTGTTGATATTTATTTCCAAAACAAGCAAAATAAATATCAGTACAGTTTATATGTACATCCTAATGAAGCTGGAGCTCAACTTACTACACCAAAGAGAGTTATCGCTATTGAAGGAAGTATGCAATCATCACGGTATGTTCTTAGTGCTTTTACGCTAATAGTTTTATTTTAATATCTCAAACTATTATAGTCAACGTAATGCACCAGTTAAGGGCGAATTAGCTTTCTATCTTGACAAGAAAAACCAACCTAACCAGAAAACTGCACTTAGTGGAATCCTGCATTGCGGTGGAGACTCCAGCAATGGTAATTGCAAATCAGAACTCAGATTCACTAATCCTGCTTTAGGAAAAGTATGTTAAATTTTGTGAAGTAAAGAAATCGATAAAATTAATGTGTTATCAATTTTCAGGATTTATCTGTCACCTACAATTCAGCAACTGATTTGAATAAGAAAACAGTCTCATTTGATCTTATTGTTGATGTCTTCCCCAACGCCAATCAAAAAATTATTGTAAATGGAAAGTCTCACGTTAATAAAATTGGTGAATCAGGAGTCGCTGCTTTGGGAATTATTGAAGTTAAGAGTGAAGTACGTAATATATTTTTGATAATCCTAGTGGCTTAAATATTTGCATACTTATCGTTAAACCTAAAAGCCTGATTCAAGATGAAAACTACTTCTCTACTATCTCTTTAGAACAATTCTAAGTTCTAAAGTAATTAAAAAACTTTCTTTGTTAATTGACAGTAAAATTATGTAGGATTTGAACACAAACACAATACTAAATTATTTATACCTATTCCAATTTCTATACTTTTTTTCTCAAAATATAATTACAGTATTTAATTTTTTAAATTACAGTACCCATTTGATTGCATTACGTTCTATTGTCACTTACACATGTTTTCATTTTTTAGGGATTAAATATTAATGTTAAATATGAAGAACAAGTGTTAGTTGATCCTGCCAAACGTGACTTCAAGTACAGTTATTTAGTTAACTACAACGTAGTTGGCTCTAAATATGATTCAGGATTTGCAGTTCAAGCCAATCCTCAGCAAGCATCTCTCCTTGTTAAACTCTTAAACAGAGAAATATTGAATGCCAATTCTAGACTCCAAGTTAATAATGATTATTTCATCTGCGACACTGATGTTCAAATGCTTGGTGTTAAACCAGTCGTCTCTCATTTGGAAATTAAAAACTTTAACACTCTTAAATATTCAATTGCACGTAAAGGTAATTAATCTTTCTGTTAGTTAAATAATATAAATTATTAAAATATATTTTGTTTTATAGCTAACCCTAATGATAAACTTCAAATATATGCTGGCCTAATTCCTGGTCAAATCGCTGACTTCCGAGCTGATGTTGTCAAGGGTGGTGCTTCGCATAATCTGATTCATTCTTCTGTTAAATTAGATGAAGCTAACTTCCTCAAATCTGATTCTGGTGTCAGTTCGCAAAACATCCAAAAATTCGTTGTTGCATCCATCAAGGCTGATGTAAATGGCTTCCTTAAGGAACTTAGAGTAGTTCTTGAAGCTGCCTCCAAGGATATTAATGTTCAAACCGAAAAACTTCTTCAACTCCTTAGGCAGAATATTCCAAACCTACAGCCATTAAGAGATTACTATCAAAAAGAATTACAAAAATTGAGAGAAGAACTTGTATCAGACAAAACTCTTAAAGAAGTTGGTGAATTCTTGTAAGTACAATTTTAAAATAAAAAACTACATCTAGGATTAATCATCACAGAACATAAACATTAATTTACTTACCTTATTCTTTAGGAAAGGCGTTTTTGGTGCAGTTGCACATGCAGTCAGTGAGATATTGGGTCGTGTTAGTGATGTAACAGAGAAAGTTGTTGCAACTCTACAGCAACAATTTGGCACAGCCATTGAAATTATTAATAAACAAGTTATTCCTAAATTAAGTGAAATTGTTCAAAATGTTATACAAGTAGCCGCAACTGTTGCTGAGCAAGTAGCTGATTTAGTGTTTACATACCTTGGCAAGATCAGTGTCTTTATTGAAGCACATCAAGCTGAATTGAATCAAATCGCAACTACACTTTCTGCTGTAGGACAAGGTAGGTTTTCTTATTAAGCAAAGTTTTAATAAATTACTAGGTATAATGTATTTTTTAAATTTTAGATCTAGCTCGTTTTCTATACAAACTTGCTCAACAAGCTCGTACTGTTGTCACCAAAGAATGGCATGAACTCTATGAAGGAGTTAAAGCTTTACCTATAGCTGAAGAACTAAAATCTAAATATGAACAAGTAATTATTGCACTTTTTTTGTTTGTAATCTTATAATAAATATTTTTATTTTTTTAAAGCTGTTCAGTGGTGTAGAAGTTCCTTTAGCAATAGTTAATACTTTTAAGGAAGCTGTTATTACCCTTAAAGATTCCATACCTTCTCCAGATCTTAAGAGATTGATTACTGTTGTTAGCGACTATGTTGAAAAGGTACATACACATTTCATTAGTATTATCATTTCAATGATTAAAATTTGAAGAAACCAAACTTCAATGTTTATGTAATTTTAGAAATTGAAACGTGAACCTGTAGATGATGTTGCTGCCATTCAAAACATTATCAAGGTTACCATAGAAGTTATTAACAAACTTATTGGAAATGGTGGCGATCTCCAACTTTCTAGTAAATCTGTAAGTATTCTATTGAAAGTATTTTAAGTACCTGAAATCAATACTTATTTCTGTTGCAGGTTCCATTATTATCATTGGATTTACTTCAAAATCTACCAAGACTTGCTGCTGTACAATTCTCACCTGCTAGCTATCTCTACCATAATGGTGCTCCAACATTAACTGAAATCATCTACGCTTTGTCTCTCGATCCAAGACATTTGCTTCCACCACACAAACGTAATACTTCTAATAAACTAATTTAAGCAATACAATAAAGACTTTCATAAAATTTCAGTTGATGCTGTAATTGTACAAGGCCAACATATCTTTACTTTCGATGGAAAACATCTTACATTCCCAGGCAGTTGCAGCTATCTGTTGGTTAGAGATGCAGTTAATGGCAACTTTTCTGTTGTTGGTACTTTCACTGATGGTTTACTTACTGCCATTACCTTTGCTGACAAGACTGATACCA
Organism: Agrypnus murinus; assembly: GCA_929113105.1. Classification (NCBI taxonomy): domain Eukaryota; kingdom Metazoa; phylum Arthropoda; class Insecta; order Coleoptera; family Elateridae; genus Agrypnus; species Agrypnus murinus. The sequence goes on along the minus strand of OV816025.1, from coordinate 83,316,512 downwards.
TTACGTTCAAGAAAGGTGGACAAGTTCTTTTGAATAATGGTAAGTTCTGTTTGTCCTTTTTTTGTATATTTAATTAGGTTTATTAATAATAAAATGTTTTTTAGCTGGTACTGATTTCCCTGTACGTAAGCCACAATTAGAAGCATACAGATTATATGAGAGCCTTAATATTTGGTCTAAAGCTGGAGTAGAAATTGTTTGTGGACCTGAGTTAATTGTTTGTGGTATTCACGTTTCTGGTTTCTATCATGGACAACTAAGAGGACTTCTTGGTATGCATTCATGTTTAAACATTTTTAATTTCTTCCAATTTTAATTTCTTATTGTGTTTTATAGGCAATGGAAATAGTGAACCATATGATGATTACACTTTACCTAACGGAAAGATTGTTACCTCAGAAAGTGAGTTTGGTAACAGTTACAAAATAGGAGCCAGCTGTGCTCCAGTAAAAACAGTTGATCATAATGTTCACCATCACAATCCTGCTTGCAACAAATTGTTTGGTTCTGACTCGCCACTTAGGTAAGTTGTAATTGTACAATCAAATGGAGAAATTCCAAACATAGAGCAAATTTCTCATAAAACAGAAATTTCTTCAACGTTATGAAAATTTGTAATATGATCAACTAACTTATTTGTTTGGTTTTCATAGCCTTTGCTACGAGTTTGTAAATCCAGAAAACTACAGAACTGCTTGTGATCACGGATTAGCTGCAGGTGTCAAAGATACCGAAAGAGCTGTTGCTATTGGTTACGTAGCAAGCTGTAGATCTAAGTACATTCCAGTTAGTATACCATCTGAATTTGGTATGTCAACACAATACATTTAAAATAAACACTACTAATTATTCTAATATTTTATAGCCAAATGTGAAAATGGACCTCAAGTTAACAGCGTTGGTGAATCGTTTAGTGCAAAGCTACCAGCTAAAGCTGCTGATATTGTTATCATCATTGATCAAGTCAAATCAAATGAACCTGTTTATAAGGAATTAGTCGATGCTGCTATTAAACAAATAACTAATGAATTAAATTCTAAGGGCATCAAGTAAGTGATTGCATATATAGGCTCTTAAATTCTTGATACCTTTTTTACCTGAATTTCTAATTTATAGCGATATCGAATACCATCTTATGGGCTATGGCGGTGAATACCAATTATACCCATCTCACTACACTGTTTCCGGTAAGCTCACAAAAAAGTGTTACTTAAGTAACAAATTTTATATCTATACTTTTGCAGGAAAATTAACTTTCAAAGGCAGAAGCCCTATTCTTAAATTCACAGAAGAACCTAAAGAAAAACCAATTAATGTTGGTTGCGAACATTCTAATCAACTTCTTGAACTTCTTAGGTCCATTTACAAAGAAGCTCAATTAATTACTGGTAAATTTTACTATTCACTTTATGTAAAAAATAATATGCCCTTATTTGATATCTAACCATAGGTCAAACACTTCAACAAAGAACTTACACAGAAGCTTTAGAATATCCTTTCAGAGCTCATGCCGTTAAATCTGTTGTTGCTGTAGTTGGTAAACCATGTGAAGAAGGCTATTTATTAGGAGTAAGCTTATTTTTACAATGAATTATTAAAATGTTAATTGTGAATTTGTTTGCAGCTTCAGAAATTACGTGCACTTTTGTATGCTAATAAACAAATTTCTTTGAATCTCATTACACCTTTCGAAACCTTCACTGCAAGAGATGCCAAGCAAACAAAGAACGTAATTGGCTTTAATGCTCACAATGTATTCACATTCACTGATGCTAAAAAGAAACCTGAAGGTTCATCCGATCTCCACTCTGATCTTAGCTATGATGACTACTGTGTAGATTTTACTCTTAAGGTAAACAAGCACTTTATTTAAGAGATTCTCATTTAATCATTAATGTATTTTCCAGAATCGTGGCAATGTTTTTGTTACAAATAACTTCTTGCAAGCTAAAGCTGCTGCCAAGAAACAATTTGCACAGGTAAGAAGATTAATCTATTTAATTTTGTAAGGATTATTATAAAATTCATATTAATTTATAGATTGTTGCTCATAACATTGTTGAGCAATTGGTTAATGTTGAACAAGGCCTTGATTGTGAATGTCAACTGACTTCTCCATATTCAGCTAGTAATGTTTGCCTTGTATCTTATTCAAAAGAAAGAGCTTTACCAGTAAGTTGACTTTAATCTGTTTATCTGTACTTACCAAATTTAATTATTTACGTTTGTTAACAGAAAAAAGGTGGCCATAAAGGATAAGTTAGTGTGAAGACTGGTAGTTTTAAGGATGAATATAATTTGTTAACTAATCTAATCTTAGATGTGTATTATATAAATTGACGATAAAGAATAACAAAGTGTTCTTAATGTTAATCTTAATTAAGATTATAATGAAAAAATATATTTTTGAATTGTAAATGCGTTTTGAATTTTCCTTTCTTTTCTTAAAATCCATAAAACATTTAGAGAAGATAAGCCAGATAACGATTCCAGGAATAAGTACCAAGTGGTTACTAAGGTTATGGAGTTAGAACTGTTTGCCTTGATGATAAGACTCCAGAAGTGTAACACTGGTTCTACAAACTTATAGCACTTTAATCTCAAGAAAACAATATCTCTTATATATAATATTAAAATAACAATAAGTGCAGCTCTAGCAAGTGTGTAAAAAGTGTATTGCACACAAGTGCACCAGATTTTTTAGGAACTGTACCTTATTTATACCACATGCTCTATATACTTGTTAACAGAACTAGAATGTCTCTTAACACAATATTGTTATACATTTTATGAGTGTAACTAAGATTTTGAAATTTCCTTCATTCCATGCAAATGGTATAAGTTCATTGAAATTTTATATTATTCCATTTACGATCATCCAAGCCAGCAGGTTACATTAGCTTTCACAAAGAAAGAAAAATCTTTTTAGTTATTAATATTAACTACCTATACAGACACAATTGATTAAAGGAAACAGCTCTGTTTAAAGTTAAATATTTAAATTACCTAAAAATGGTTTTCAAATACAGACAATGTAAAAACCAAGCAATTTTCTAGACGATGAAGGGAGACAGATAAAAGGTTTGAGCCTACAAAATATAATAAGAAAAATAATTGAATAGAAAATAATAACTTGAATTTTGGAGAAGATTGAAAAAGTTACTAAAAATTTGACAAAACTCGTAAATTGTAGATTTTCGACTGTAATTACACGAGAGGTCTTTTTTTGTCCGGATAAAATTGATTTTTTTAACGATAATTTGGTTGCTTGGTAAATTGACGATACAAACCACCTACGATAAAAAAACGAGTCCGAAGGACGAGTTTTTTTATCTGGTGGTTTGTAGAGTCAGTTTACCAAAAAGAAACCAAATTAGAGTTTAAAAAATCAATTTTATCCCGGAGAAAAAAACCTCGAGCGTAATTCGATGAGATAATTTAATGAATAATAAAAAGGAATAACTAGGTAATTATGAAGAAGTCAAGAACACATTTATTAACTTGAAAATGACAATTATTAAAAACAATAATCAGGTTCGAGAAAGTTAGCCATGGAAGTTTAAACACATTTTATCCAGATGCAAAGTTAGGGCTAACTTTATACGATGTCAAAGTGACAAATGTATCGCGGCTTATGGGATTTTTTATACATGAATTAAATTATCGATGTAATACAAACCTTTGCTTATTCACCCGCATGAGACTCAATTCTTAAATTCCAAGATATCCATGAAAACTCCATAACAGTCAAATAATTTATTAGCAAATGCAATTTTTTTCTATTGTGCGTTTTAGACTGGTTTTTGTTTTTGTTGCAAAATGAATCGTTTTGGAACAAACTCTACAGAAAATATCGATAAACTAATTCAAAATAGTAAACCGGCAATTGTACGTTCAATATACATACATACATAATCCATTCCCCTTATACCGCATTTCGCAGTGTCGGGGATAAATAATAAATAAATATTAAAGTTGTTAGTAAATTTTTTATTCATGAAATAGTCTACTTGTATACAAATCGACGGTCAAAACTACTCGAAATTCGACATATTGCCTAAAAAACGCAGGCAATATGTCTCGTATACTCGAGTATTTTCGATCGGGTAATTATATGATATCCTGACCCCCTATAGAACAAGAATCTGAATAAAAGTCGTGGCGCTCGTCCGTAATTAATTATAAAATCTTCTTGACATATGATACATTTTCAAGACCACAACACCATTTTCACAAATACAGCCAACTATTTTACTAACTGTAGCCTAACATCATAACATTCTAACCTCAAAATAGCGACTTTAGCGTTGTTTTTCTAATTAATTACGGACGAGCGCCACGACTTTTATTTAGATTCTTGTTCTGTGAGTTATTCTCTACAACCTAGTATCATTGGTTTAGCTGGGTAAATGGGGGTCACGATATCATATAATTAATCATACCTGAAATAAAGTGCTTGGAACACACTCTTGTATATTTTCAGCTAAATCTGCTCGTTTAATAGCATTTAGCCATTGTCTTCTTCGTTCAACAGCTAAATCGTTTGGATGTTGTTTATGTTTATATGCAGTAACAGCAGGAATTCTAAAAAATCTAACTACATCTCTATTTGATCTATTGGTACACCCAACTACTGCACAAAATTAAGTCATTTTAAAACTCTTTTGTTCTACAAATATAATTAAAATTATTTATAAGTTACTTCAATGCCATACACAACAAACCTTTGTTTGTCCTCCAGGAGCCATATTGAATTTTATTTGACAGCTGGTTGAATTGCTCTATTGTCAAATCCTGTGATGTCAAATGGATGTCAAATAAACGTCGGATCGCATGTGGCGCGAGACGCTCGTATGTAGGGGGGGGGGGGGGGTGTGTGATAAGTCTACATTCAAGTTTTCGTATTAATCGGAGGCTGCGGAATATCCGCCATCTTGGTAAAAGAAGTTAACTGTTTTTTCAATTTATCTCGTTAACCGTAGGTCTGAGGAAAGAAGTAATTCATAACGTTTTTGTCGGAAATTCGATTCTCTACAACTTCCTCAATACACTTCTTTGAGAAATGTTTGTAATAAAAAAGTAATAAAATAACCGTAAAAATTTAGGGGTTGCAAATCTTTGGGGCGAAATAACTATTGCATTTTTGGTGGTACGAGCGAAATTGTTCTTACCTTTCTTGTAGACAATTTAAAAACGAACAATCTAGTGCACTCACTTTTAGGTTCCGTTCTTTGGTATAGTGGCAGCCAGGTCGAATGGAGGTAAGTCGAAAACGATGAAGTAAGCGCGTATAACGTTCATTCTACTGGTAAGTTATTTATCTCCTTAACCGTAGTACGTCTGACTAAAAAAGTTGTTACCACCATTTTTGTCGGCAATACAATTCTCTACAACTTCCTCAATACACTTCTATGTGAAATGTTTGTAATAAAAAAGTTATAAACAAATAACCGTAAAAATGTAGGGATTGAAAATTTGTGAGGTGAAATACTGACAATAAAGTTCTAACTGTCGTGAGTTTTGCGACTGGTGCGTATGTTTCATTATAATCAAACTTCTCTCTTTGCATAAATCCTTTGGCAACTAGTCGTGCCTTGTATTGTTTAATTTCTCTATTTTCGTCTCTCTTAATTTTAAAAACCCATTTACTGTCAATCAACCTTGCGTTCTAGGGTTTTTCTATTAATGTCCAGGTATTATTCTCTTCCAAAGACTCAAACTCTTCTTGTATAGCCCTTTTCCAATATTTATAATCTAATCTAGTTTTCGCTTCTTCGTAACTCTTTGGAACTTCTTCATCAACAAAGGCTTCAGCGCTACAAGCTAAATGATTTATTTCATAATTTTCAAAATGACCTGGTAATCTTCTTTCTCGATGACTTCTTCTCAATCCTTGCTCTTCTATTTCAGGTTCTGCGTCAACTTCTTCATCCCTTCTTTCTTCATCTTGATAATGTAAGCCTGTAATTTCTGAGTTTTCAGAAAATACCTGTTTATTTCCAATATTTTCCATTTCTACCTCTGCTACTAAATTTTCGGTTTTAATCTGCTTTTCAACTATGATCAAATCTTATACAACTTTGCTTTCTATAAACTTAACATCTCTGGCTAAAATAATTTTCATAATTTTTGGATTCCACAACCTATATCCGTTGTGTGTGTATCCTACCATAATATTTACCTCGCTTCGAGAATCTATTTTACTTCTTTGCTTTTGCTTTGGCACGTGAGAATATGCCAGGCAACCAAAAACTCGAAGATTTGCCACATTTGGTTTCTTTCCGTAAATCATTTCTGCGGGTGTTTTATTATTTCTTAGCGCGGATGTAGGGCTTCTATTTAACAAATATGCCGAACACAGTATGGCTTCTCCCCACATTTCCTTCGATAGTTTCGAGTCTGAAATCATTGCTCGAACCTTTTCTAACAATGTTCTATTTAATCTTTCAGCTGTGCCATTTTGTTGCGGTGTATAAGCAACAGAGTATTGCAATCGTATATCTTTGACTTTAAAACATTCAACACAACATTCAATTACTTCACTCTTTTTACTCATTTTTCTATTACTATTGTATCTAGGCTAAAAACCACTTTTATGTCTACCACTAGTATATGCTGCCGATGACAATTGACTTTCATTGATTTGATTAATTTGATTTTCCCTTTTCATTTCTTGATCCAGCAACTTTCCTTTTACAAATTCCAAAGTAAGTTTTTCAGTATCTAATGCTTCCAAGGCAGTGACAATAGAATCATACGACTTTGGCAGATTTAATAATAAATGACAGATGACATCTGCCTTTTCTATTTTTGCCCCAATGGATCTTAGTTACTGTTTTATCGAACTTAATAAAATGATCTTTCAATGACTGATTTTCCTGGAGTTTCATTGTCATCAATTTCCTACGAAGATACAATTGACTTGCAATTCCTTTTCGTTGATAAACAGCCTCAAGTGCTGCCCACATTTTATAAGCCGTCTCTTTATCTTTAACGTACTGCAACTGACTATTTGCTATGCATTGAATTAAAATTTACTTACATTTTTTATCTTTCTTTTGAAACTCTAAATTGTATCTAGGCTAAAAACCACTTTTATGTCTACCACTAGTATATGCTGCCGATGACAATTGACTTTCATTGATTTGATTAATTTGATTTTCCCTTTTCATTTCTTGATCCAGCAACTTTCCTTGTACAAATTCCAAAGTAAGTTTTTCAGTATCTAATGCTTCCAAGGCAGTGACAATAGAATCATACGACTTTGGCAGATTTAATAATAAATGACAGATGACATCTGCCTTTTCTATTTTTGCCCCAATGGATCTTAGTTACTGTTTTATCGAACTTAATAAAATGATCTTTCAATGACTGATTTTCCTGGAGTTTCATTGTCATCAATTTCCTACGAAGATACAATTGACTTGCAATTCCTTTTCGTTGATAAACAGCCTCAAGTGCTGCCCACATTTTATAAGCCGTCTCTTTATCTTTAACGTACTGCAACTGACTATTTGCTATGCATTGAATTAAAATTTACTTACATTTTTTATCTTTCTTTTGAAACTCTTCGCTTGGTTTCTCTTCTTCTTTCTCAATGCATACTTTGACATCTTGTTGATCTAAAATAATTTCCATTCTATATTTCCAATGGTAAAATCCATTTTCATCAAATTGAGGAATTCCATATTTTTCATATGTGTCAGATGTGCCCATCTTGATTATCAATAATCTTCCAGAATGTTACTTCTTTATATAATCGCTACTTTTTCACAAGTATTCCAGAATATTATATTAAAATACAAGTTGCAGAAGGGATCTATTCAAGCACGAATTTGAAATTTCGAAACGAGCCGCGTAGCGGCGAGTTCAGGAACAAATGAGTGCTTGAAGGACCTTCTGCAACGAGTGTTTTATACTATTTTTCTATTTTGCCGCTTTATACTATTTTATAAATTAAAAAATAAAAATTTTAAATCTAGGGATTTTTTGGGTGGTTGGTGACATTTATGTGACGTAAATTTAGGCGGCTGTGGAAAAAAATTAATTTGAAACGTCAGATTTTATTTTCGCAATTTCGCGTTGTTTGAAAATGAATAGTGAAGGAAATTTATCACTCACTATAAATCCCCAAGACAAATCGCATGTAACTGTTAATGTGTATAATAATTGTACTTTCCACGGTAATAATTTAAATTAAACTTTGTTTTCATTAATTTGCTGTTCTCTGCCTCTGCTTTGTGAGATTTATTTTTTTGACGTATGTCAGTTGACAGTTCAACCAATGCTACCAACATCAATGCAGTAAATTTTACTAGCCTATTCTAGCACACCAACCGCTTATTCTAACACTCAAATGACGTCATTTGGGTGCTAGAATCGACTTATTCTAAACGCAAAATAGAAAAACTTCTGTCTATTTCTGCTTATTTTTTATTTAAACTTCCTCCAACTATTTAATCGCAGTAGAAGCCAGCAAAAACAATTTTATGGAAGTTAATTTAATATTGATAATAAATACAGAACAATCTATTTTAATTAAACAGATCAACAACATTTGTCAACATATTTTAAATAAATAATTTTTAACATCTTTTGTTTCTTTTTTTTATAGCCATCTACTTAATTATTAATATCATGTATATTTGGTTGCATAACTTAACAATATTTTATGCCAATTGTGTCAAACTGCCTCCGATTAAAGAGACCGCTCTTTAAGGAAGAACTTCACTTTCAGAATAGTTAATAAATTTATTTACTCGAATATTAACAATAATTAGTAATAAAAAAAATTCTTAAAAACAATCAAATATTAAATTAGACTATGCACCAAAAAACATTATCTACGAGGGCGTATTTTTATGTTATCTACCTAGCTATGATAAAGCACATAAGAGAACAAAAAAAATTATTTTTCTACATAACTCCTTCAACACTAATACACGTATTCCATCTTTTTTGCAATTGCCCCATACCCTCAGAAAAAAATTCCTTCGGTGACCCTGCAAAATATTGAAAGAAGTCTGACGGAGCTAGGTCAGGGATATAAGGTGGATGCCTTAACTCTATAAACCCACAGTAATTGATTATCTGCTAAACTTGGTTTGCCTTATGAACCCGACAATTGTTGTGCAGCAACAAGTTTTTTTGTGGATAAGAATGTGGGCGTTTTTCCTCCAGAGCGGTTTTTAAATTTTTAATTGTGTTTCCGTAGGCCTCTCCATTTATGGTAGACCCCCTCGGCATATATTCAATTAGCAAGACTCCTTCAGCATCCCAGAAAACAGTTGCCATCAGTTCTTTTCCGGAAAATTATGTTTTGGTGGTGGAGAGCACTTATGAACCCACTGCATGGATTCTTGTTTAGTAGGAGGGTCCCAGTGATGTACTCAAGTCTCATCTCCGCTGATAATTCGAGAAAAAAAATGTTTGTCCCTCTCCAACTCGGTCAAATTTTCTTGGAAAACTTCTTTTCTGTACAGTTTTTGCTCAGGTGTAAGCAATCTGGGAATCCACCGTGCAGACACCTTCTTCATACCCAAATCGTCATGCAAAATTTTGAGGACACTTGTTTCGGATATACCGACTTCATTGGCAATGACAGAGATCTTTTACATGCCGATCTTGCAGTACCAAATTTTCGACTTTTCGCACAATGTCTTCAGTTCGAGCTTCAACGGGTCGTCCGGACTTTGGGTTATCATTGATTGATTCTCGACCCCATCGAAAGAGTTTAGACCAAAATTTTACTTGAAAATAAGGTGGTGCATCTTCCCCATACGCTGCAACTATTCTTTCATGAATTGCTTTTGGACCATTGCTTTCTTTTGTCAGGAACTTTATTACGCTGCGATGTTCAACCTTAATTTCACTCATTTTATCAACAAATAGACCGTCTCAAATCTCTATAAACGGCACAAACTAAACACAACTTAGCACGTGTACTTCTAACAGTGACAGCAATTTTTTAATAATTTGTTTGACATCGTCACTTTTTTGTTTCATGGCTAGGTAGATAACATAAAAATACGGCCTCGTACATTAAAACTAAAACACATACTTTAACAACCACTTTACAAATACACCTATTTTTATACTTTCTGTCTCCTCTCTAAGTAATCAATCTTGTGGATTGGTTTATCTTAGGACTGTATCTCTCCATTCTTTCCGTTATTCTGTCAGTTTTTTTCTCTATATTCAATTCTCTATAGCTAGAGCAGCCTAAGTATTCTAATATTTGGAGTATAAATTGCAGCCTAGGTCTAGCTAGGGCGGTCTTTCCTTCGATCATGCTTTCTATTATCATGTTTAGATAACACCCGAATGCCGTAAGCTATGTCCTATTAATATATCTCTGCTTCTCGTGGTCTCTTTCATTAACCTTCATTCTTCTTGTACTTTTTCTAGTATTTCATTGTTCGATATTCGTTCAATCCATCTCGCCTTTAGCATCTTTCTATAGCACCATAAATGCAACAACAAAAATAAGTTTGCTAGTATTCCTGCACGTATTTGAGTTCAGGCCTATTCCTTTTGGATCTGGTAAAAGATCAATTACGTCTTCTTTTGCAACTAAAGACCTTCCTTCTTCCACAAATCTAAATGTTTGTACGTATTTGTTAAAGATATATCTCATGGCTACTACTTCCAATTCATCATAAGGCGTAATAACCTTCTCTATTTTACACACATATCTAAACGTTTTTAGATGTTAAATGCGTTTACGTTTTTCACCACCAATTTAATGAAAGCATAATGGCCTACTAAATTCGTTTTACTGTCAATCTCATGATACTCGGGGACATCAGAGTTTACTACAGACACGTCTAACTCGGCACTTTCTAGATTCGATTCCTTAGTGGATGAATCTGCAGTTACACTTTTGTCAGGCTCCACTCATAGCTTCTTCCGTTTTTCTGTTACCTTTCCAATAAACTTTTTGACCAGATTGCCGAACACTGAGGTGACTTTGATCGCAATTCAGCATTTAATTAAGTAATTAAAAATTACTTAGTTTTAAATAAAATTTGTTAAGTATATTTTGGTAAGTAGCATGACAGTTGGTAACACTAGAAATTATGCAATTGTTTTTCACAGAACCTCGCTAACTTTAGGTAATCCGCGCGACGTAGATATTCCGGTCCTTGTCTGATACACACAAATCCCGCTAAAGCGGCAGGACCTCGTTCAAATTGCCAGGTGTATTATACGTATAGTTGTGCTTGTGGTACTGTTGAAAATTATTATATATTCAAAGTAGAATGTATGCCATTACTGCCGTAATATAGGAAAATCTAGTAAGTCTAGTTACTATGTTATAAAATATTATGGATATTTAAAATAAGCCCATACAAATCTTATGGGCTTATTTTAAATATCCATAATATTTCATAACATAGTCTAGGTTATTTATGAGAAGGTACTTTTTATTTAATTAACTTTTATTAAAGTAGTAAAAACATCACAGCTATAAAGTGCGTATGACAACAAAATCTTTTTAACAGTAGGCTATTTTATTTTTTACATTTTTTAGTTTGGCCAATTAAAAATAACATTACAGTGCTGCAAACACAAGAAACAAAATATTGATGTGATAATTAACTTCATAGTGTTGTAGACCAATGAGACATTAAAAACAGTGTCACATGCACCAATCACAAGTTAGAAATGATTTCTTTAACTGAAAAGAATGTATGCTACTTTTCTTGCCGCTACCTCATTGTTTTAGCATTATTTTAGCAACCATTAATATTTAAAAAATCAAATGTCATTTTGACAAAAGTAAAAATGTCGCGCTTCGGCAACATTCCTGACGCTTCAATTAATGAAAACATTCAAAATTCACTTTTAATTATAATTATAATTGTTCTCATAAATAAAGTTGTTAAAAATTTGACGTATTTAACGCTTCATTCAGTTAATTCTCCAACCAAAGATCATTCGTTCTCAACTCTTGTCAGGCAAGATTTTTATTTTTTTTATTCGCATTGATTGCTAAAAGGCAATTAAACTCGATCAAATTCTTGGGAAAAGAACCCTCGCGCTCCGCGCTCGGGTCTTTTCGTCAATTTGATCTCGTTTAATTGCCAAGCAACCAATGCTCATACAAAATAAAAATCTTGCCGACAAGAGTTGAGCACTTATGATCTTACTGTTGATAAAAGATTTAAAAGTTCAAAGTCCAACACTCCTCCTCACTTCAATATTTAGCGCAGTCCAATTGATTCACACAAGGTGTTGTGCCGCGGTGCAGACAATCCTTTGGTAAAGACATCTGCCTCTAACTTCTCCGAAGGTTTGTAGCAGACCGCAACTTCTCCGCTCTGTACCTTTTCTCGAATAAAATGTTCCTTTATATTTATATGCTTTGAACGAGCGGTAATTAATGGGTTTTTAGTTAATTCCTGAGCTTTTCTTCTTTCTAGTTCACTAGAAGACTTATATTTATTTTTCAAGACAAATTTTGAACCAATTATGTTTGACTTTTCTTTTCTGTTTGTTATTTCCCAGGTGTCATTTTCGAGATGAGCCTTAATTTAATTTTTTATTGCAGTATTCCATGCTTCAGCGTTATCGCCTTGTAAAGCTTCATTTACACATAAAGAGAACATTTCATAATCTACAGCCCATACAGGAGGTTTTAATTCATCTCGGTTTCTTAATCTTGCATTTTGTTGCACATTTTCTTCTTGATTTTCTAAAATATTGTTTTCAGTTTTATTATTTTCTTCTAAAATATTTTCTGTTTCATTATTTTCTTCTTCTAAAATATTTTCTGTTTCATTATTGTCTTCTTGTAAATATTCTCTGATTGTTTAATTTCAATTGTTGAGAAACAATCTGTATTTTCTGAAGGAAATGCTCTATTTTCTAATTTCTCAAATGGGTTTGACATTTGTACATCACCATTAGCTTTATTATAATAATACTGGTTCATTACCTTTATATCTCGACTGATTATGATTTTTCTTTTTAATGGATCCCAGATACGAAAAGCTTTTGATTGTTCTGAGTATCCTGCAAAAATTCCTTCAATACCTCTAGGTTCAAATTTGCTTTTGTTCATTTCTTTATTCAGATAAAAGACTTTAGCTCCAAATATGTGTAAGTGGCGTACTGAAGGTTCATGGCCGATCCACTTTTCAAAAGGGGTGCGACCATTAAGCGCTCTTGAAGGAGATCTATTAATCAAATAATTTGCACAAAACATTGCTTCTGCCCAAAAATAATTTGGCAATTGTGCTTCTAGAAGCATGCAACGTGATTTATCTAAAATTGTTCTGTTTTTTCTTTCTGATAAGCCATTTTGCTCAGGTGTTCTTGGAGCGGATAATCTTCTTTGTATTCCATTTTTAATTAAACATTCGTTAAATTCTTTATTTGTATATTCAGCTATGCCGTTGTCACTTTGTAAAAACTTTATTTTTCTTCCAGTAAAATTTTCAACTTCATTTTTATATTCTTTAAAATAATTTAAAACTTCATTCTTCTATTTTAAGAAATAAATTTTAGTGTAACGACTATGTTTATCAATGAACGTTACATAATATCTTGCACCACCTGGTGAAGGGGTAGGCATCGGGACCAACAACATCAGAATGTGTTATATCTAATAATTCAGTAAATTTAGGTTCTTTTCTTGTTTTAAATGGCAATGGAACTAATTTTCCTTTAGCACAAGTTTCATAATCGCTTAGTTTATCATTTTGATTAAAATCCATTCCTTTTATAATATATTTATTTAATGCAGATTTTAGGCTTTCTTCATTCATATGACCTAGTTTTAGATGCCAAATATCTATGGATGAAAATTTATTTTCATTGCTAACTTGATCATAGAAAAGAGCGATTTCTTGATTATGAGGTACGTAGTACAAGCCATTTTTCTTTGAAGCTGTTAAAATTTTAGCACCATTGTTGTCGAATATTTGAGCATTATCTTTAGTAAACGTTACTTTAAATCCCTTCTCAGTAATTTTTGGAACGGATAGTAAATTTCTTGTCAATTTTGGAACAAACAACGTTTCAGGTAGATTCACCAACCTGTCTTCAAACTCTAGTGTAACTAGGCCTTTGCCGTTTATAGTTGCTGTATGTTCAGCAGATGCTAATTTTAGAAAACCATTGTCCATCTTAGTCAAATTTGAAAATTTACTTACTTCTGAGCAAAAATGAGACGTACTTCCAGAATCAAGGCACCAATCAGATGAATATGTCTGACTAAATGGAGCAGTGGACAGACATTCTTCAACATTAAAGGTAGATTCATTTTTCTTTTGAGAGTTTTCGCCAGGATTTGAGTTTTTCAATTTAAAATTATTGTTTGAATTATAATGTTTATTATTTGAGTAATTATTATTCCTGTTTGAATTATAATCCCTGTGTGGATTGTAATTTCTACTTGGAGTATAGTTTCCTTTTGGGTGATAATTATTTTGACCATAGTATTTGTTATAAGATTGGTACCTACTTTCCATTTTTATAGTTTGGAGGTTTTTTATTACCTTGATTATATGAATAAAACGAATCTTCAGTATTTTGTACTTTGGATCTGGCTTCGGCTTCTTCTATAATTTTTATTTTTAAATCTTTGGGGTTTGGTAAAGTACCCCTACTCTCAATGGCAACGCGAAAATTGTCGAAGGTAGGTGGGAGGCTATACAGCATCATAATACTTAGTAAATCAGAATTTATGTCAATTTGCATATCCTGAAGTTTATCAACTACATTCATAAAACCATTTAAATGATCTCGTACATCAGAATCTTGCATTTTCTGTAGAACAAGTTTTTTAAGTAGTGTAGCCTTTCTAGCTGGACCTTCACTTTGGTAAATACCTTTAAGAGTGTCCCAAACGTTTTTTGACGTTTTACATTGTTTGACTTGTTTCAGTTCAGATGGGGATATTATTAAGGCGATAGGACACGCTTATCCCACATTAAGTGATCATTACAAGTCGCGTACATCGTTGCGACTACTTCTACTAACATCCATATACGAAACATCAGAAGGAAATAGACTGAATCATTTGTATTTTTATAAATTTGTAAATGTAGCAAAAAGAAAATGTTTATTAGAAAAAGAACAAAATCAATTGGATAGTTAAAGAGTTATAGAATAGAGGAAACACGTTAAACTGAACAAATTTGTAATATTTGTGTAAATAAATGGCATTAAAAACAAAACTTCGTTACTATATGTATTAAAGATTTTAATTTCTAGACTAACTACATTTAATTGAACCGCATCAATTACTTCCCTCTAATCTATAAACATTTAGGTAACTGCACAAATTTCTATTTTATGAAAATTTTGCTTAATTAAGTAACAATAATGAAATTAAAGTAAAAAGCTGCATTGCCCTTCTCAGTTCTCCTCAGTTATTAGGCTAATGCACTATCTTTGTCGTATTCTAAACGTACATTTGACGTGTGCTAAAGAATTAAAATCGCCCATGTAAGATACACATACTAACGTCGCTCATTTCTCGTATAAAAATAGCTGGGAAACTGATTTATCCTTTTCGATGTATTTCAGGGCCCGCGTGCGAGATTCGGATGAGTTCGGACGCTATCGGCTGCCGGTAGAAGTCGAGTGCCCTTCTCTGTTCGATTATAGACGGAGAGCCAGCAACGTATTTCGAGTTGTCATTTCAACAGTCGTGAAAATTTGGGTACTAAATCTTATATACCTGCTGAACACTAAAAGTCGATTCTGGCAGCCCCCTGCGGCCTGGTTATATACCCCAAAATTACTAAGAGGGTGAGAAATAAGATTCAATTTATTTAAAGTAACAGTCATGAAATTTCAGGAGGTTACTTTCGATAGTATTCTTTATTTATTTCTTATTTATAAATATTTCCAGAACATTTCCTTCCCTTCTGAATGTTGCCAGAACGCTGTAAATGTTGATTTAAAAAAGTGACATTTTTGTTATTTTAAAAGTGTTGAAATTTTGACACAATAAATAAAGTAGGTATATATAGGTTTACATGTTAGTGCGAGCGAGACAGTTATATAGCGGCCTGCGGGTTAGAGAGAGAATCTTATTTCTCACCCTCTTAGAAATCTTGGGGTAGTATAACCCGGCCACAGGGGGCTGCCAGAATTGACTTTTAGTATTCAGCAGGTATATAAGATTTAGTACCCAAATTTTCACGACTGTTGAAATGACAACTCGAAATACGTTGCTGGCTCTTGGTCTATTAGGTAACGCCCGGTAAGATAAATAAAGAGAAATTGATTCTTTATGACAGAGTTTTTTGAGAAATAAAATAAGAATTACTTATAAGAAGACAAATTCGTGTGAAGCGTGGTCGCGTCCTATGCTCTTAATAATAGATCAGACCTGGCATTTAGATCTTCTTGAATCCATTTCTTTTTTGTATCTTCTTCGATAGTGTTTGGCGATAGAAGGTTTTCACCACTGACAACCCCATAAGTTGCTCCTAATTAGCAAGGCTTGAGCTTGAATTGCCCATGTATCATAATTTTCTTTATTTAAAGGTTGAATCCTATAGTTATTATTTAAACTTGCCATGTTTTATAATAAATTCAAAAAATGATGCATGAAATTGAATCGTTGCAAAAATGACGCAAAAAGCACGTGAACTGTCACCAAAAAACACATCATTTAGAACCGATTTTTATTTACTTTTACGCACAAAACAAGCATGGGCCCATAACCTCTAGGTTATTTATGAGAAGGTACTTTTTATTTAATTAAGGGCCGATCTATTCATCTCCTTGTAAATTTATCTACTAGTTAATTGTCATGGATACCATTGTGGGAACAATTGTAACTATAGCAACTAACTTCCAGATAAATTTAAAAGATGGTGAATAGATCGGCCCTAACTTTTATTAAAGTAGTAAAAACATCACAGCTATAAAATGCGTATGACAACAACTCTTTTTAACAGTAGGCTATTTTATTTTTCACATTTTTTAGTTTGGCCAATTAAAAATAACATTACAGTGCTACGCGGTCGTTTTTTAAACTAACATTCGTGCAATAAATCATGTCATATAAAACTTGTTCTTTAATATACTATTTCTATCTTGCGTCTATAATAAATCTGTTAAAGCACCTAAAACAGTGCGTTAATAGCTCATTTGAGTGCTTTAATAGCCCAACTTTCTCAAGTTGGTAGCATTAAAAAATAATTGAAAAAAACAGAAAATTGACAAAAACCTTATTCAATTTTCTGTGTCAATCAATGAATTTTCAAATGTCACATCAGTGTTGTCAACTACCACAAAAATCCCTATTTTGAAATTGCGATTTTTTTTATTTAAAAAGGGAATAAAAGACGCAAAATAGAAAAAATAGCATAAAAAACTCGTTTCGTATGTCATTTGCACTCGTCCTTTAAAAAACTCGCATTCTAAATTTGAACTTGTGCAATAAATCTTGCCTTATGAAACTCGTTCTTTAATATACTATAAAAGTTCAAAGTTCAAAACATAGTACTAACTAAGTTACTAGATTTTCCTATACTACGGCAGAATATATTTGTGACATAAATGATAATTGCTACTTAATGAATTAAAAAATTGGATGAAATAAGAATAATTATATTTCATTTCATAGAATAAATACCTTATTTGTTAATGAAATTAATGAGATATAAATGCAATAGTATTTTCAGCAAAGAATGATTTTTGTTAAGATGGTAGATTTTTAAAATTTTTTGATTCCTTACCTATGAGATGTCGCATCGTTCGTTTTAGCTCCATTGCAAGGAGGCGGCATAAAACCAAATTGTTTCGTCAAATTTGCCGCACAAATGGGAATAGAGATTATAGAAAATAGTTTTGATATTGTGCAGATTTGCACGTGAATATAAAATATCAAGTAGCGGCATAACGGAGTCTAACTTTCTAATGTTTTTACAAATTGATAATAACAATTCAATTTATTTATTTATTTATTTTTGGGCAAGGAATCAGGATGGCGGATCATCCTTCGTACCTCATGGCACCGATTGCTCTGATCATTTGGCCGACTCTACTAGAATTTAGCCGAATCTGGGGGAATCCCACCCCCAGTAGGGATTTTTAACGTGCCAAACATCGCATTGACACGGGACCTACAGTTTTACTTCCTATCCGAGAAGAAGGCATGTTTTTAATTTTTCTCCGCTATGAAAAATTACCAACTCGGCCGGGGATCGAACCTGCGATCCTTGGATTATGAAGCAAACATGCAAACCACTAATCCACCGAGGCTGGCAACAATTCAATTATTTCGCATCATTTCCATATTTTATCCAAGGTTCATAAATGTCTAAGCAAGCTTAGAAAAGTAGGTTGTCTCATACATCTCCACCATTAAATGGGCATGAAAATGGCGCCAAATTTAAAATTAACGCGTATTGTAATGCTATGACTTTTTATTTTGTACATTAAAAGCGAAAAAATAAAATACCTTCAAAACAACTGTTAGATACAGAACAGTACACTATGACGTTTCCTTTTTATTAAAAAGTATACAAATTTATTTAGAAACTTGTTCAAAAAACAAAACTAATTTCAAGAAGATCTAAACGCACTTTTTGAACCATGATCGAAGTTTCTTTTTCTGTAGATGTATTTGACGTTAAAACATTACGCATTTTTATACTATGTTTATCCAACACCTCTTTATAAACACCGTTTACTGTGGCCATTATAAACAAGAAAAGTGAGTGTTTACTCTTTTGTTACACTATAACCCATCAATTTTCCGGTTATTTATAATAAGAAATAGTTATTTAAAACATATAGATATTTGGTAGTCTTTTAGTTTTGGGTTCCCCAATGCGCATCATAACAAGTATGTCTAATAAAGTCTCTGGGATTTTACTACGCTGTTGTCAGTTCTACTTTCTCTATCCTAAAAAAGTTATTAATTCATAGTTTATAAAAGAAATTCTGTATTAACTAAATTATAGGGTAAAATGCTTATTATAATGTGATAGACATAATCTCATCAGATATAAAATTCAGATTTTAATAAGCATCTCTCCTTATAATATAGAAAATGTTAAACATTATATTTTGTTTACGATAAAGTAGAACCAACAACAGTGTACGAGTAATGGTCATGACTTTATTACACATACCAGTTGTTTATGCGCTCTTAACCTAAAAGAAGAAACGCCAAACATAAATTATTTTTCATTCGTAAAATCAAGGAATGTCAAACTAGCAACTAGTTTTTTACTTTCAAAGCCACCTACTATTACATGTACCATCATGAAATAATACATTTGTAATGTATGTAGAAAATCTTCAATAAATTATGTTTTTATGAAATATAATGAGGTGTCGGATAAAATTTTCTATGGCACAATCCACTCAGAAAATTGTATAATTGACTAATTTTGAACCCGTTGTAAAAGATGCTTAGATAAGTGAATGTGCAGACAATGGAAACATATTTAAAAATTGTAATTTCTTTATTAACTGTACTAATGTAAATAGCAATAGATAATTTACAAACAATATTTATTTATGCAGGACATAATCACGCCGAATACCCCGCGAATTAACGTTTCTTGTCGTTGAAGGGCGTTTTTAAAAATGGTACTTTATTTTAAAAACGCAAAAGACGGAGCCCAAGTTACAAAATAAACACAGTTTATTGTTAAGTACAATAGGATATTTATTCGTAGTGAATTTATACAATATGCACTTGCATAATCACTTAAATACTATTATACAATTTTAACTAAAGCTGGGAGTATTGCTTGAAAGAAGGTAAACATCAATTAACGTTTCTATCTTCCAAGCTTCGTTGTAACGCAGTCTGAACTGTCCCATCAAGTGCTGGTCTTTATATACCCTTTCTGGGGGTGTGAAGTCCTCCAAGTGACCACACGTGGCCGTGGGCTGTGCCTACGTGACGATAGCATTCTACTTCCTCTGGGAATTGATAGAAAATGCATTAGATACAGTTCTGAGTATTGCAGCTGCTTGCTATGCACACACGTGGCCGTGGGTGTGATACTGCACCTGCTTCGTGGGCGCTCCGCTGCAAGGCGTTTATCTCGCATACATTTAATTAGGTCACACTTGGCTTGAATAATGATTAAATGTTAACTCCTCCCACGCAAGAAGGAAATATGCTTTGAAGAAGAATATTTCAGTGGTCATAATAAAGTGACTGGTTAAATGAAAAAGTAGGAGGTGCATAGAGCATGCATAATAAGGCAGTAAATAAAATAGTACTTAGTATATGGAGATTACATAGATACATAATAGAATACATAATATGAATATAGAACAGAGTAACAATGATAATATATATATATATATATATATATATATATATATATATATATATATATATATATATATATATATATATATATATATATATATATATATATATATATATATATATATATATATATATATATATATATATATATATATATATATATATATATATATATATATATATATATATATATATATATATATATATATATATATATATATATATATAATAGTAATTGATTTAGAACAGCGTATGTAAGCCGCCAAGAGTAAATATAAATTAATTAAATGTTGATATAATATGGAAAAATTATTTATCTCGGACCAGGAATCGAACCTGGGGTCTTCTGCTATCCGGGCAGATGCTCTACCGCTGAGCTATCCAAGAACTGATTGCTGGGGAAATAACAATTTTTCCATATAAGTTGTATAATTGCATAAACACATGAAAGGAATTAAGTGTAAATACAAGAAGAGAACTAATTATATTTTGTTGTGTTAATGTAGGAAGACGCTATTTTGCGACATTTTACCTACACTCACAACGAATTAAATTTATAACTTTTGAATGTATGCCATTTAAGCAAGTAATAATAGTAATTTGATTTAGAACAGCGTATGTAAGCCGCCAAGAGTAAATATAAATTAATTAAATGTTGATATAATATGGAAAAATTATTTATCTCGGACCAGGAATCGAACCTGGGGTCTTCTGCTATCCGGGCAGATGCTCTACCGCTGAGCTATCCAAGATCCAATGATATATATATATATATATATATATATATATATATATATATATATATATATATATATATATATATATATATATAATACTAATACTAATGTGTAATTATAGTTAGGTTAGTATTGATAATAACAATAATAGCAATGTTAAAGGTGATCTGCTTTGGACCAGGGGACTTGAAGTTGCGTTAAAAGTTACATAGTCGGGTTCTTTAAGGGGTGACGTTAGTTGATACATTTTGGTGGCAAATAATCTGCGTTTGTAGTATACAAAGAAGATAAGACTTATTGTTATGATAGTCATGATCAGCGTGAGAATTAAAGGGCCATAATGTAATGGAGTATATCTGATAGGAGTGATACGTTCGAGTGTAGACATGTCCTTTGTTAATTTCGCTTGATTCTGGATTAATTGATGAACATTTATAGGTGATAGGTCAATTTTTGTAATTTCGGGTACATGGACTGAATCGGGTTGCAATTTTCCGATGGATGCCATAGCGATTTGTTTCTCTTCTAGGGAAGATGATTGAAATGTAGCCAAAAGTTCGTTTTGATTGATTAGAACGGAACAGCCATTGGTAAGATGGAGTAATATTGATCCAGTAATGGTCTTTCGTGTTATAGAGTCGATACATCTGCTATCGATGATCGTTTTATTAGGGGAACTAATGATCCAGGTGGATCGATTTATTTTTATTACTTTTGTCGTATGCAATTCAAATATGACAGGTTGACAGTTTTGCGCTTCCTTGAAGGCTAATAATTGTGTTTCGTACAATTTGGAATTTGGGATTGTGAAGTAATTTGTTTGTGAACAGAAATAATGTGAAGGGGTTATTTGCATACATTGATTATCGGTGATGGGAATGCTAAAGTCGGTATTAAACAGTATGGTGTTCTGTGGATGGTTTTATTAGAGGAATCTCGTATATAAAAGTGAGTGTGGTGTTCTTTTGATATGCCTTGATCCAAATTAAGGATTCATAAAGATGTAGATTCTCATGGTTAATGGGATATGGGACATCCAAAGTTTGTTTGGTAGGTAGTTTTTGTAGTGTGTTTGAGATTTGAGATAGTATCGATAACAAATCGTTGTTATCAATTAAAGATAAATGTAGCTGATGGTTTTGGGCAAAGGTTAACGAGGTTTCGAGATCCATACATGTGGTGATAAATAGTTGTAAAGATTGAATTGATTGATCTAATACAGTAAACGTATTTAGGGTTCCAATGATTTCTCGAATTTTCACAGTGGTATTGAGAATGATTTTATTGAGATTTTGATTTAGAAGGTTTTGGTTCTGTGCGAGGGTTTCAATATTGGTTTTGAAGGTGTTGATTGTATCATTTAAAATTTGGGCTTAAAATTTTTGGATAAGTTCTTCATAGCGTCTTCCGTCGTCAGCGTCAAGGTTACCCGTTAAGAATTTAATAACATTACCTACACCGTCAAATAGGGACCGTTTTGATCTTTGATGCGTCTGTAAGTCAGGAAATAATTGATTGACTAATTGATCGGCTTTGTCTAAGTATTGTCGTATTAATAGTAATTGATTATCATGGCTAATAGCAATGTCTTTCGTAGTTTTGGGAGATGGAAGTAAATATCCTTGATTGTTTAATAAGGAAATAGTGTTAAGTAAATTAATTTTGAGGGTTTGATAATTATTTAATAAAGGAGAGTAGTCTAGTGTTTTAATTAAGGTCCAAGTGCTTTCTTTAATGAGTGCTTTGCCTTGCACTAAAGGGTATAATCCGGGGTTGTCGATTAGTTGGTGAATCGTTACGTCACAGTGAACGAGGGTCCAGATGAAGAAGAGGATCTTGATTGTCCTGAAAAGATCATCAGGTCATTAGCATGTCTTTTTAGCAATGCCTTTGTATCAAATGGGTTTTGGCTTTCAGTATGGCCAAATAAGATTTCAAAAGGGGTATATTTTAGGTTTGAATGAATTGAGTGATTATAGGGTAGGATACAATAATAAATTCGTCTTTCTTCAGGTGTGTTTTCTAATAGTCTATAATGTTCGAGAAGCGTAGAATGTAAACGTTCTACTGTAGCATTCGACTGATGGTTATAGGGGGTGGTTACATGTAGTTTAATTTTGTGCAGTTCAGCAAAACTTTTTAGAGGTTGGTTATCGAATTCGCCGTCAACGACTAATATTTTCGACGTGGTATAGGTTATAATGGAATGCAATAATCGGTCTACAACATCTATGATGTTACTTGGTTTTAAATAGTAGGTTTGATCGAATTTTGAAAAAGAATCTATGAAAGTAAGATATTTTTCATTATTGATGTGAAATATGTCCATGTGTACAGTGTGAAAGGGGCGATTAGACGTAGAGGTCAGATTTAAAGGTTGTTTTAATTTTGTTGATTAAAAACTTGTATTAATTGATGTCAATAATAGTTGAATGTATTTGTCGTGGTAAAATAGTTTGTATTCAGAAAGCATTGTAAATTGTAAGGGTTAGGATGAGGTTCTGGAGTTTTTGATTATTTCAATGTTTATAGTATCATCATTAATTATCAAGGGGTTTATTAGCGGTAAACTAAATTTTTATTACGTATGGCGATGTTAAAATATATTATACAGATGAATGTTTGAAGTTCAGAAAGTTTAAATAAATATTTGTAAGTTGAAATTGGTCCTTTTTATGTTAAAATAAAAATTGTTTTATTGGGAAACGATTTCCAGGAAAGTTTTTCCATTGATGGTTCTAATAATTATTTTCAGGTATGGTTCGATTTAATTTCTATCATTTTTAAGTACCATAAAATTTATGAGTTTTATCTTAAAAGCAAAGTTGAAGAAGGTATTAATTTATGTATTACGTATGTTTATTATATGCATTTAAATATTCTTGGGTTAATACAGTTGTCTGAAATTGACATTGAGTTAGAAATATTTATAAAATTGGGTAAATTGAATTGTTAAAATTATTTGAAAGAGTAAATGGTTAATTGTAAAGTTTTATTTATTTTATCAAAGTAAGCATTTGAATTTAATAATTCCTTGCAGCAAAAGTGTGATGAAATGTAGTGCGCCTTATCAGTTAGTAACTTGAGATTAACAGGTGGTCTCGTTTTAAAAATAGATTTCGCTGAATGTAATTGTTGAAGGTCACATTCCGAGATTTAGCGTATATACTATTTACTGTACTCTTATCATTGCGCTATATGCAGTTTTAACTTTGCAGAAGGGAATTTTGTTAATTGAAATCTAATAAAAGTATTTTAGTTTCGGTATTTAAATCGTGTTCAGTATTCTTTGCCTGTTAATAGTCATTTTAATCTACTTGAAATTTAGTTTGTCAGATGATTATTTCATTTTGGGTTTTAAATATGTAAACCGTCTATTATTTATTCTAAGAGGGATTATTTGTTTATTTTGATCTTGAAATTTTAGGTATTCCATTAGTTGGTGGTTATTTCTTTTCAACCAGGTTTTGTTATAACTTGAATTTCTGTTGGTTTTTTTCTTAGTTTTATGCAAACCATTGTTACATTTTCTAGGATGCATTTTCCTTTTCGTTTTACGGAAACAGTTTTTGGGTGGTTTATTTATTGGGGTCTGTATGCTTTTAATCCGTTTTGATTTTGGGTCAAGTTTCGCTTCATAAGATTTGCGTTTCTTGGGTCTATTTCGTAAATTTTGATTTTTATAGCTGTCAAGGTTATTGATTTTGACTCGAATAGGTTTTGAAATAAAGATTTCTGTATCATTTAAATTTGATTGATCCTTCGGATTTGATTCTTGAGTTATCGTCGGGACAATGTTTTCTCTATTTGGTTGAGTTAGAAAATTTGGAAAATGAAAAATATTTTCGAAGTCGTTATAATAAGCATTGTTTGAAGCTGATTTTTCTTGAACATTTTTATGTTGTTCCGACAGATTTTGTGAAGGAAAATTATTTTCACGTTGATTAAAACTAATATATGTTGGGTCAAATTGCGGAGTGAAGTTGTTTGAAGTATTTAAAATTTTGGATTTCTTTGAAGCGGGATTTTCGAAATAGGATGGTTGTTTAATATATAGGTTGGTATATATAGGTAGGTAATATATATATAGTTGTATTAATATAGTTTCTTTAAGAGATGGTTCGTTGAAAAAGAATGGTACTACGGTTTTTCCGTTTCGTTGGATATAATTTCCACGAAAATTGATTCTTGCTCCTAATTTCTTCAACAAGTCATTTCCAAGAATGCCAATGTAATTGGAATGAAAATTAAGAAGGTATACTAAATGTTTTCCTTCTATTTTATCGAGTAAAAGGGAAATAGGAACTGTTGCTACTTGATTGTGATACGTTGTACCGTGAGAGGTTGTAATTTCAAAAGGATATTCAAAACTGGATTCGGGGTAATGTTTATAAACAAATTCGGGTGAAAGGATAGTTTTGCTACTCCCTGTGTCTAGTAAGAGTTTTTCATTTGTTTGGGGTATAATTATAAAAGGTAAAGATGATTTAGGGTTAAATGTAAAAGATTTTAATTGTTCTCCGAGGCTTCTTCGCGAAAATTTTCGTTAATTTCTTCTCCGTGGGTCTCATCGTAGTGGTCGTATTCAAAGTCAGTGTTAATTTGATTAACAGGTGGGATTTCTTCTTGAAATTCTGTTGAATATAATTCTTCAGAAAGGAAATTTCGTGGTTGGGGACTTGGTCGAATAAAATTAGGTTGATTTATATTTCGATTGAAATTTGGATTAAAAGGTCTCATTGATGCATTAGGATGTACCGGTCGTGGCTTAATGGTACTAGCTTGCATTGATTCTGGCCGATTTTGTGGTTGAAAATCTCTTTTGGGTGCAAAAACATTAGGTCGGGAATTATTTCCAAACTGCTGAGTTACTGGATTAAATTTAAATTGGTTTGTATTATTAACATTTGGTTTAAATTGATGAGTGGGATTAAAATTAGGCTTTAATTTAGGCAATACGTTCTGGTATGGTTGTGGTTTAAACTTAGGGGGTTGAGAAGTTGGCTGGGGTTTATTGCAATTGCTTAGGGGAACTGGCTGTGGTGAAAACTTAGGTTGTGAGTTATTTTGTTGTGTATTTTGAAAATATCGTATGTCCAGTTCTTCTTTTATATAAGTTAAGGCTACTTCGAGCGATGCTGGTGCTCTACTGCGAAGGAAGCTTCCAAAAGGTTCGGAAAGTCCTCCTAAATAGGTTTTAAGAGCTAAATCTTTAGCATCTCGGGCTTGGTACTCTTTTATTTCTGGTATTTCCGAGCCTAGTGCAATTTTCGAATTTAGTATGGCTAATAAGGATCTAATTCGATTATAGAATTCTACGGGAGATTCTCGTGATAATTGTCTCATACGAGACAGATCGATCCGGATGTTCAGTTCCGATCGTTGGTCTCCAAAATTACTAAGAAGGGTGTTTTTTAAAGAATACCATGAATCAAATACTTGTCCAGTTACGACCTCTAAGGCTGGGCCTTTTAAGCGGTTGCGTGCTGAGGAAAGTAAAAGTCTGTTGATATAAGCTGCTGGGTCGTGTGGTTGCCAAAATTGGCACAAAATGTCTTCTACAGCTCGAATATATTCAGATAATTCGACGGGGTTTCCGTCATAGGTTGGAATTTCATTTAAAAGGCTTGTGTGAAAGCCAGGTGGGTAGCCTACACATTGTTGGACAATAGGGGCTGGTGTTACTTGGGGTTGTACTTGAGGTTGATTACCTTGTGCCATTGTAGTATGGCTTTGCTTGCTGATCGATAATTTAGATGGACGTAAACTTATTGGTCGTGGTGCAGATCTTACAAAAGTTTTGTTAATCGGTAATTCAGTTTCACTATCTCATGACGTATCAGTATTAATCATTAAAACGATTAGTAAATCGTTTGCACTTTAAAAATAAATACTTAAAAATTCTATAAATTTGTTAACAAAGTTTGAAATATTCAAAAATGATTTTTATGTTAGTAAGGGCCTATTCAAGGTGCCTACCCATTGCTTGCAAGTGGGCTGGAAATTAAGTATCACTAGTTGATACACCAATCCGTCTCGCTTACTACAAGCAACGTGATCTTAAATCTAAAGGTGCCTACCCATTGCTTGCAAGTGGGCTGGAAATTAAGTATCACTAGTTGATACACCAATCCGTCTCGCTTACTACAAGCAACGTGATCTTAAATCTAAAGGTGCCTACCCATTGCTTGCAAGTGGGCTGGAAATTAAGTATCACTAGTTGATACACCAATCCGTCTCGCTTACTACAAGCAACGTGATCTTAAATCTAAAGGGTTTAGTATGTATTAAACTTAAAATTAATAAATTGTTAATGTTGTTTGATTTTTGAATATAATTTGTAAACTTGTTTGGTATTTGTTTGCGCAATGCGCCTTTAACAATAATAATTGATAGTTAGTTTCTTACTCTATCTTCATTGTTGGCTTAAATTTTGCCGTTAAAATGACTCCAATAGTCAGGAATGACTCCAATAGTCAGGCTTCTGCAGCAGCTGTGCGTACCTCGGGCGATGCTTGTCCCTTGGAAACGGCGATGCTACGTACAGGTGATGCTCTGGAAACGGCTACGGTCTCAGGCGATGTTTGTCCTTTGAATCGCTGGTTCCCAGATGCTGATTCGATAGGCAAATGAAGACTTAAAAGCCAAGGAACTCGACGGTGCTTTTAATTTTCGAAAAACGGTGTCCTGAGCCCTTTTGCCCATCCTACCGACTACGCCAATTAACGTTTCTTGTCGTTGAAGGGCGTTTTTAAAAATGGTACTTTATTTTAAAAACGCAAAAGACGGAGCCCAAGTTACAAAATAAACACAGTTTATTGTTAAGTACAATAGGATATTTATTCGTAGTGAATTTATACAATATGCACTTGCATAATCACTTAAATACTATTATACAATTTTAACTAAAGCTGGGAGTATTGCTTGAAAGAAGGTAAACATCAATTAACGTTTCTATCTTCCAAGCTTCGTTGTAACTCAGTCTGAACTGTCCCATCAAGTGCTGGTCTTTATATACCCTTTCTGGGGGTGTGAAGTCCTCCAAGTGACCACACGTGGCCGTGGGCTGTGCCTACGTGACGATAGCATTCTACTTCCTCTAGGAATTCATAGAAAATGCATTAGATACAGTTCTGAGTATTGCTGCTGCTTGCTATGCACACACGTGGCCGTGGGTGTGATACTGCACCTGCTTCGTGGGCGCTCCGCTGCAAGGCGTTTATCTCGCATACATTTAATTAGGTCACACTTGGCTTGAATAATGATTAAATGTTAACTCGCGTGCATATAAAACAGCCTGATTAAATTTGACGATTTTTTGTTAAAATGTCTTACTCTAAAGAAATAATAATAATAATAGTCCCCTTTCACAGGCCATGAAGGCCCATTAAAGAAATACGTTTCGAAAATCTTTCCGCCTAAAATCCCTCGTGCTACGCACTCGGGATTTTGTTGCGCGGATAAATTTACTAGACCTATTTCTGAGCAAAAGATTCTGACACAAATCGTCAAAATTTATTCGACTATTTTGCATGCACTTGGGATATTACTGTTGATTATTTCATTCTACTTCGTTTTTGACCAATCGCAAGGCTTTATTTTTTGGATTACAGCGATAATTCGATAATTTTTTATTGTCCTTTTCGACTGTTTTTATCTTCGTGACAACGCTGAAAACTAGTGTCACATGTGTCCCATTTTTTACTTTCATGTCAAATACTAATCTTTATGTTAATAAGTAGATGCTTAAATAAACAACTGTATCATGAAATAATATTACCGAATTACATGCTCGTGCTTCTGAAATTATCTGTTGTAATACTCAAGTTGATTAAAACGCAACACTCGTGTCCTTTTTTGACAAATTTCCCTCCGTTGCACGTCGGGAAATTAAAACGTCAAAAAATGACACTCGTGGTTGCTAATCAACGTTCGTATTACAAATCGATAATTTCGAAGCACTCGTGTAATTACAAGTGATTATACAACTCATAATAAAATTAGCCAATAGTAGTTGCGAATTATCCTAGTTACCACATATAGATAAGTGAATATACGCTTCACGACGTTGTATAATCGTTTCGGTATTTCCAAGCCTGCAACACTATTGGTTCAAGCAATCGTTGTCAGAGTAACAATTATTTTGAAGTCATCGACATACCTGTGCATGCAATAAATTAAATTAATCTGTCAAAAAAGCATCGCTTCGTTTTGTCACCGTAATAGTTGATTCTAAATTTTATTTGTTATATAATCGTATCGAATACCACTAGAGCAACCGAAAATAATCTTATACCTACCTCGCGACACGACGTATTCCTTAAAACACCACTCCAGCTACGCTGTCGTGGTGTTTCGCAGAATACGTCTCGTCGCTCGGTAGGTATAATCGATTATTTTCGTTTGCTCTCGTGGTATTAAAACTGATAATATTTACATACAGGGAATGTTATGTTTAGTTTTTAATGCACAATCGTTGCAAGTTATCAATGGCATATGTACTTTCTTTCAACAAAAAACTAAATATTTTGTCAACTTGGGGCAATTTTTTACAAATGCGCAGCACAAGGTACATACGTAGCCAATAGGTTGAGTTCTCGTATTCTGGCTTGGACACCCGAGTACTGTCCTGACATATTGGCAGCGTTGTCATAACTCTAGCCACGGCAGGTTGAAAGGTCAATTCCCTTTACGTTCAAAAAGGCACAAAGAGTATCAAAAAGTTGTTGGCCTATATGACCTCTGTTCGGCAAAAATATCAGGAATCGTTCCACTGGAGACCCAATTTTATTGACGTATCTCAAAACAACAGTTACTTGGTCGATGTGTCTGATATCAGGTGTTGAATCGATTATTATCGAATAATATTTAGCATTTTTATTTCATCTACAATTTTATCCTGTACTTGTTGTACCATCTGAACGATTAATTTATCGATAATGTGATGGGAAAGGTAGAAAGGTAGGAACCTTTACCCCAAATTGTACAACATGTCCGCCATGAATATGTCGAATTTGGCGATTAACTTTATTACGCCCAAGAAATTTCTATTCGACACGTTGCCAATTGTTTTATTATGTCCGCGTATTGCTAGGCCACGTGAGGGCAATATTTTGATCGTTTCTACAACCCTCAGTAACACAATGCGCCAGTAAAGGGCTTCTTTGACAAGTTGCTTTATCAAAAGACTGTCAATGCGACTGAAAATTCTCCCGCGTGCAATGAAGGCGGACACGCATTGACGATGTTCTGGACCAGTTTCATGATCGTCAATTCTTTTGGGATTCCTCCCGTCACTAAATCCAACTGTAGCAAATTTTGTGGAGCCCCCATAAAGTTTACACACAGCACAAAATACTGCTCCAGTTGATTTTGAATAGATTAACCAAACTCGTTTGCATGTTTCCCCGTTGGGATGATGTCTTGAGAACAGAGACTTTGTGCAATGTCTTGTCGTACCATCAGCATACTTTCGCGTTGATTGCAAAAAGTCACTGTCATCATTTTAATTTACTCCACATAGAGCTATTTTATCTCAAACAGTCTCGGTGATTTTCCATTTAGCTGGATCAGGTTTATCTTCTTTCTAGAGCTTCCCTGTGTGCACTTAATAAGAAGAGTTTCTGAAATTAGACCAATTGCTGTGGGAAATACTTTCAGAAGACTTGCCGCTAAATGAATACTCAAGAAGAACTCGGCCAATATTTTAGACCGAAACAACTGGGGTTTGCAGTTGTACACGCACTCCATACTTATATTTCTGGAAATAAAAACACCAATAAAATCATCCTAAAGGTTGCTTTTGCTAACGCTTTTAATTCAGTCGAGAGAGACATAATGTTGGATGAAATTTTACAACATGTACCTAAATTTATACCCATTCATGTTCCAGTGTTACGCTGAGCCATCCTTGCTTTTCTTCGGAAAAGACACCATTCTGCAGTGGGAGCTCAGCAGGGAGAATCGGCTGGTCCGATGGTATTCGGTTTAGCTATTCAATCTATAATTGAGTGTCTAAAATCTGAATTTAATATCTGGTATTTAGATGACGAAACACTGGGAGATTTACCTCAAGATGTCTTGTCGGACTTTCAACTCATAATTAAACATTGCAAACAGTTGGGATTGAAAATAGACCCGTCAAAGTGCGAGATTTACTTTTGTTCTGGTAAGGATGACACGATCAAAAGGGAATTCAAAGAAAATACCACCTGGAATAAAACTATTATCTGACGATACCCTTTGTTTGTTAGGGACTTCAATTCAGAAACCTGCCTGTCAGCCACTACTAGCTAGCAAAATTGAGGAACTTGAGGTTTTGTTCACGCGTCTAAAAAAATTAAATAATCACGTGGCGTATTTTTTACTCCGTAATTGCTTTGCAATCCCTAAATTAACCTACCTTTTCCGAACTTGTCCTGTTTGCAGCTTTCCTAACACTATTTGTGAAATCGATACACACACTGCCAACGTCAATCTGGACGGAACGCAATGGAAATAGCTTCTTTACCAATTGGTTTCGGAGGAATTGGTGTTCGTAAAGTAGCAAATATTGTTCTCCCAGCCTTTCTTGCTTTGTGAAATCCGACTTTTAATTTGGTCGAACTGATGTTACCGAATATACCCACCGATCAATGAAAAATCGCGTACTACAAGGATGGTTTGGAATAATAGAAACTTAAATGCCCTGACGAGGCTTCTCTTATTCCAGTTGTCCCTTTCTAACAGAATAATTGGGATCTCATGAATATTAAAACTACCCGTTCAACTTTTAATTTTGAAAATAAAATTGATAAGGCTAGATATTTAGCTTCTTGTGAAAATGAATCCGGTGCGTGGTTGAACGTCATCCACTCAAAATCTATTGGAACATTACTAGCTAACAATACTTTCCGAATATCTGTTGCTTAGGGCTTGAATGTAACATACGTATGTGTTCCGCACACATGTATTTGTGGATCAGAACTAGGTAGTCAAGGTACCCATGCACTTAATTACTGCAAAAGTACTGGTCAACAAGCCCGTCATTTCAACCTTAAATATTTTAAAAAGGAGCTTGGCATCAGTCGAATTTCCTTCTGTCCTGGCACCAACTGGACTTACAACGGACGAGGGAAAGAGACCTGATTGAATGACTCTTATCCCATGGATAAATGAACAAATTCTTATTTGGGATAGCACATGCAGTGATACCTTAGCTCCGTCATAGGTATTTAAATCTTTCCTTCATATCAGCTAGAAAATTTGTAAGCTCAAGCTAATGTAGCTTTGAAGAAGTTAAATAAGTATAAGAATATAATAAATCAAAACTATTATTTCGTGCCATTTGTAGTGGAAACTATGAGCCCTTTGAGCATAGAAGCTTTAGATATTGTGGATTCTATCGGAAGACGGCTGGCTACAATTTCAAGAGAACTGCGCCCGAAGCCTACCTAATTCAAAAAATAAGCATTTGCAATTCAAAGAGGGAACGCGGCTTGGGAACATTTCCTCCTTTGGTGGCTATGGAGGAAATTTTTTATTTACTTTTAATTTCACGCAGTAATTTGTTAAAGCAGTTATTTATTATTTTTTATTTGGAAAAAGTAGTCATGTAACATTTAAATATTCAGTTATAAGTAATTATTAAAAAATCTAAATATTGAATTTTTAACATTTACAATATTTACATATATCTAAAATTCAATTAAACATAGTAAGCTTGTGTCAATGCTACTATTATTAGTTTATTTTTCTGTGTGTGTTGTGTTTATTGTAAAATGTGCGATGTGGAGCAAACCTGACACAAACTTTAATAAAGAAAAAATTACTACATGCATTTGATGCCTATTATCAAATTAATATTAGATTTTCAATATTTTTGTGCATTGCTATTATTAAACCCTTGATTAAACCTAAGATTTATTATAAACGGAATGTCAAATCTGGTAACTTCCAATGTGGCCAACATTACTGGTGCTTTTACTCATTATTTAGAAGGATATAAGTCGCTATTAGACAGTAATATTGAGTAAAAGAATTTAAATTTTCATTTATTGAATCGATGCGCCATCTGTCTAATTCATTTCAAATTATCGATTTACATTGCTTTAAATGGGTAAAATACAAACAATAGTTAATTAAATTAATAAAACCCCATATTTATATCGGATGAATATAAATCATTAATATGACCTACAGTGCTTGTCATATTGCAATATGAGCAGTGTAATCAATTTCATTTCTACGAAAAATACAATAATTACATCGAAATTTACAGCAAAATATACAATGCTTAGTTAATTGTATTTTAACATAATTTATGTTTATTCTTTTGTTGTTAAATTATAATATGTTGTTCGGAAAGGATCAAATATTATACTGTTAAATTCTGAACACTTTGTCTGCAATACATTATGATTTTAACCGTTGTTTGTTCTTATGGAGAAATAGCATGCAAATCGGCCACCTTAACAATAGTATATTATGGGACAAGTGGTTGAAATAACATTTCAACGTTGAGAGTGATTTTTTTCAACGAGCGACAATGAGTTGAAAAAAGTAACTCGAGACGTTGAAATTTTATCAGCCACGCGTTCCATATACTATTTTTTCTTCGAGTTTTTAGTAAATTAATGCACTTTAGAAAAAGATATTACATTTAAGTGACAAAACATGACATTAAAGTGACATTTCTCTTGTCAGCAATTGAATGTCGAACAGTTTGAAATTCAAAATCGCGGTAGTCCGATAATTTCAACCTCTAGAGATTGAAATGCGATTTCAACCATTGTTATCGATTGCAAAATGAGTGATTTCAATGTCATGAGTAGAAAAAAATAATTATTCATTGGATCATTTGGATATTATAAGGTAAAGACAAAGAGTAATATATTATAAGAGGCAAAACTTCGCGCGGCGTCTTTGATCTCTCGTCATCAGTTTTAATGACCTTGGAACGCTTGGCCCTTTAACTTGGATCACAGTAATGCGCGCCAAATTTAAATATTTACCACGCTTGAACTCAACCAGCTAACGTCCAGGGTTGTTAAATTCGTATGTATACTAGTTGGGCAGTATATAAAGGATTTTAATAAAAATATATACCAATTGTTGTCTTTATTCAATTTAATTCAAATCTTTATTGTATATAAAATTTTACAAACATAAAAAGCTTATTACAAGTGATTGGTAGATACATATATGGTATTCTCTCTCAACAATATAAAATATTTAATAATCAACTAACGATAACATTTCGCATGAATTGCAGTTCATTATAGAATGATATTTAGTATGTATTTAGTATATAAACTATAAATTACTTATTGAATGGTTTTTCACCAGTGTGAGTTAACATGTCTTTTAAACAGTAAACATTAGTAAACATTTATAATCAAATAGATTACACACAAGAATAATAGCACAAAAGTTAGTCACAATCAGTTCAATGAAATTGTAGAATTTGTTTAATTTGTTTGTTGTTTGTTTTCTTGACAACAAATTCCTTCAACCTTGATTTGTAGGTATTTATATTAAGAATGACAATTTTTTCGCAAATAATTTCAAACTTTTTTCGAAAGTTATAAATTCATTTTCTAAGGAGGTATCGAACAAAACCAAATACAGCACTCGAGAGTAAGGTCGCTTTCGTTCACTTGAATTGCATTCGAACACGCAATTCGCGTGAACGAAAGCTTCACCTTCCTCACTCTTACTGTAAATAACTATTTTCTGACACATGTAAATTGATACAAACTTGATTAATGTTCATCCATCATTTAAATGGGATATTAAGAGAACCTGAGGATATAATATTTATCACCAGACCATCCTTACCACAAGGTAAAGATTATATACCTGAAGATAATCTATCTGCGCATGCCACTGGTTGATAAGCAGGAAATCCTTCAAGAGGAATTTAAGGTAAGCTGCAAGAACTCGCATAATACAGTCCACTTTTATCTTTATTCACTCATTGTTAAAATACATTTTGATCCTTCTAAGCCGGATTTATGAACTTATGAACTATGCTTTGTTAATTAATATTGTTAATTAATTGTAATTACCGCATTCATTGTGTTACCGCATCATGTTACACATAGTATTTTTACTGATTACATCTTTCTCTTTTATCACAAAAATGTCAAAGTTAGAACAATTCAAAGCTTTTCATCAGTTATGTTTAAATCGCATAACTGAATTATACAATTTTACTGATGCTGCTACACGTGATAGCTCAAAGCAATTGCAATTTAAAATTCGCTATGAAAATATAGAAGACATTCGTGATAAATTTGAAAGTAATCATAATGGTATTATTACTTTAGGAAATTTATCTGAAACAGATTTAATTAATCATGATGACATTCGTACTACATTTGATGATAAATATTTTTTGATTAGAACTATCTATTCGACTCTATTTCCTTTACAAACTGTTAGTAGTTCAACCATAAATAATACATCTCTTAATACTGGTGTTTTACCTAATAGTAAATTACCAAAAATTAACATTCCAATTTTTAATGGCAACTTAAGGCAATGGCCATCTTTTTTTTGACATTTTTAACAATGTTATTCATTTCAATACAAATCTTTCTGATGTAGAAAAAAAAATTTATCCAACCATTGTCGAATTTGTAACAATAGTCATTCAATCTATAAATGCCTTAAGTTCATTGATAAAAATGCTAATGAACGCTATAATCTAGTTAAACAATTCTCAATCTGTGCGAATTGTCTTAGCTCTTCGCATACCTACAATTCTTGCCAGTCTCTCGTACGATGAAAAATATGTAATTCAAAACATCATACGCTTCTTCATTTTCAAAATAATTCAAATAATGACAGTATGTCAAATAAAAATAAACCTAGTAAAAATATTACAAATAATCAGAATTCTCGAATTATTCAGAATGAATCCAATGCTGTAGAAAATATTTCTCCAGTTTCTACTTTACCCTCTACTGCCGTTCATGGTAACTCTATTTTATCCACACAACCAGTTAATAGCTTTCATGCTTCACCAGTTGCCCCCAATTCCGGGGTACTACTTCCCACTGCTATAGTGCAAGTTGCCGATATTCATGGCAACCCAAGAAATGTTCGTGTCCTTCTAGACAGTGGAAGCCAAATAATGTGAGATCGGAAAAATGCTTTTATAAACTAGATTTAAAGCGATCTTATCATAATATTCATATTCAAGGTTTAAATGGAATGTCTGGAGCTTCGTCTAAGGGTAAAACCTCTTGCGTTATTTATACCCCTGGTTTCTCTCAGCCTGTCATTAGAATTGAAGCTATTATTTTATCTAAACTTTGTATAAATTTGCCAAATGAAGAGCCTTATTTTACTGATTCTTATAGCATTGCTCTTCGCCGTTTCTACAGTTTAGAGCGCAAGTTGCTCCAGAACCCTGAATATTATGAATCATATGCAAAGGAATACATTGATCAAAATCATATGGAAATAATTCCTCCTAATTCAAATATAGCTCCCGAGCCTAATAAAACATATTATCTCCCGCATGATGTTGTGTTCAAACCAGAAAGTACAACTACCAAACTTAGAGTGGTTTTCGATGCATCAGTTTGTACATTAGAAGGTTCCCTAAATGATTTTCTATTACCTGGCCCAAAATTACAGCAAGATATTTTTTGCATTCTTTTAAATTTCCGTCGGCACAAAATAGTTTTTACTGCTGATATAAAGGCCATGTATAGGCAAATCTGGGTTTGTACAAAACACAGAGATTATCAAAGAGTGTTATGGAGATTTTCTCCACAGGAACCAGTGCAAGAATATCGTCTTTGCACAATTACTTTTGGTGTGTCTTTTTCACCATTCTTAGCCCTTCGTACAATACAACAATTGATCCATGATGAGAAGGATAATTTTCCACTGGCTGCAAAAGAACTCTTGTCTAATTTGTATATTGATGATTGTGTATCTGGTTGTGATTCTCTAAACGAAAGTTTGCAAGTAAAAGACGAGCTCATTGCCATACTTGCCAAGGGAGGATTTGAACTTCGCAAATGGACCAGCAACAATTTGCAATTCCTTAGTTCTATTTCATCAACTATACAACAAATCCCAGTTCCTTTAGGCAACACTGATTCTTTCCTTAAAGTGCTAGGGTTACAGTGGTGTCCGTTACAAGATGTTTTCAGTTATAAAATAGATTGTAAAAATGTAAAATGTACAAAACGCAACATTCTATCTGAAATAGCCAGAATCTATGACGCCATTGGGTTTCTTGCTCCAATTACTTTTTTTGCAAAACACTTAATGTAAATCTTGTGGACTAGAGGTGTTGAGTGGGACACTACTCTACCTGTTGATATTGTTTCACAGTGGAATCAATACAAAGATCAAATTTCTTGTCTGTCATCTGTTAAAATTCCACGTTGGGTTTTGGTTGATAATATATCTTCCGTGGAAATTCATGGCTTTGGAGATGCTTCCGAGATAGGTTACAGTGCATGTATTTATTTCCGTGTGACAGAGCAATCTGGTAACATCAATACCCATTTAGTATGTGCTAAATCTAAGGTAGCACCTCTTAAAAAGGTTTCCTTGCCTCGCCTAGAACTTTGTGCAGCTGTTCTGCTAGCTGATTTGTTAAAATTCGTGTTAACAAATCTAGTTGATGTTAGTTATCATGCTCTTTACGCTTGGTCAGATTCCACCGTTACATTAGCGTGGATAAAGTCACCTTCATATAAATTTAAAACTTTTGTCGCTAATAGAATAGCTAGAATTCAGGAGAAAATACCACCGCAACATTGGCATCATGTACCGTCTAAACAAAATCCCGCGGACTGCGCTTCTCGTGGTCTATTACCTTTACAACTAGTTGAAAATGAACTTTGATGGAAAGGTCCTAAATTTCTAAGAGCTTCACATAAAGATTGGCCTTCAGCTACAGTTGATGTATCAACTAATGAAAATTCCATTTTTCAAGAGGAGACAAAAAATATTGCCTTGACCACTATTATTGATGATTCAGAATTCTGGCATCGGCTTTTAACCAAGTTTTCATCATTACAGAAAATCTTAAGGATTGTTTCTTTATGTATTCGTTTCATAGACCGCCTTAGAAAGAAAATTGCCATTCCTTCTACTTTTTCAGAGCAAGAGCTTCACGGAACTTTGCTAATTTTAATAAAAAGATCTGCAACAAATTGTGTTTAAAAATGATATTAATCGCATTTCAAAAGGTCTTTCCTGCTCAAAACCACTCCAAAAATTATCACCATTTTTGGATTTCACAGGTGTTCTCAGGGTGGGCGGTCGCTTATTTCATGCACAAATCCCTTATGAAAAAAAGCACCCCGCTTTATTTCCACGTGATCATAGACTTATTAGTCTTATTATTATGGATTATCATAATAAGCATTTGCATCCTGGTCAACATACCTTGCATTATCTAATTTCTCAGAATTTCTGGGTTTTATCAGCTATACGTCACTGTGTTTCTACATGCTTCAAATGTTTTCGTCAAACCCCTTGTCAGTCCAACCCCCCATGGGTGTCCTACCTTCATGCCGTATAAATCAAGTCAAACCTTTTTTATGTTCAGGTGTAGATTTTGCAGGGCCATTTACTATCACTCTAGGCAGACACAGAGGAGCCAAAACTCATAAGGCATACTTGTGTCTCTTTGTGTGTTGCAGTACTAAAGCTCTTCATCTCGAACTTGCATCAGACCTTTCTTGTGAGGCATTTCTTGCTGCTCTTCGACGATTTATAAGTCGTAGAGGCCGTTGTAGCATTATCCATAGTGACTGTGGAACAAATTTTGTTGCTGCCTCAAAATATCTTTCAAAATTGATGTCTGAGACTGTAGAATGTGAAAGCATTTTATGGAAGTTTAATCCACCCTCTGCTCCACACTTCGGTGGATTATGGGAAGCCGGAGTAAAGAGTGTAAAATCTCATCTAATACGTTTAATCGGAGAACAAATTCTTACATATGAGGAGTTGAATAAATATCGAAGCATTAAAAAATCTAAAACAACCTACCAACCAGTGGGATACCCTACGTTTATGCTTGGGCTCGAAGGACCAAAATGTTTATGCTTGGGCTCGAATTACCGCTTGTGGCTCGAATGCCCTAGCATGTGTGGGTGTGTTCGAAGGACCTGATGTATTGGTTGAACAGGGGTGAAAAAAAAGAACTATTTTTTCTGACTGCCTCTATTCAACTAAATATATACACACACGTTTGCAACCAGAGGTTGGAACTCTACTAGAATACAAAATATATACAGAAACTAAAATCTAGCCTGCATCCCGCTTCCTTGAGGGTTAAGCGGGGGTAAATTAACGTAAGGCAAAACAAACGACAGAAGAAGTAGAATTTGAAAACAATTATTTCGATATTCAGGCGGAAATAACAGATAAGTTAGAAATTCTAGAATTAGAAAAAAACCAATCGCATACACGACGACAATCAAATTCTTCTTCCGAGACTCAACAGTCTTATCAAAAACGATCGCATGTTACATTACCACCCTTGAACCTTCCGAGATTTAACGGCAATTATTCAAACTGGACCGCGTTCCACGATACATTTAAGGCCTTAGTTCATGGTAGTGAGATCTTCACAGATATCGAGAAATTTCACCATCTCAGGTCTTCCCTTCAAGGGGATGCATTAAAAACGATAGAAACAGTTTCAGTTTCGGATGTTAATTATGCCACCGCGTGGCAAATATTGAAAAAACGGTATGAAAATAAAAGGCTAATTGCTCAGGAGCATGTTTTCGCTATTATGAATTCTCCACAATTAGTCAAAAATTCGTATGAGTCATTAAAAAAACTCCTTGATGATGTCACAATAAATATCGAAGCATTAAAAAATCTAAAACAACCTACCAACCAGTGGGATACCCTACGTTTATGTTTGGGCTCGAAGGACCAAAATGTTTATGCTTGGGCTCGAATTACCGCTTGTGGCTCGAATGCCCTAGCATGTGTGGGTGTGTTCGAAGGACCTGATGTATTGGTTGAACAGGGGTGAAAAAAAAGAACTATTTTTTTCTGACTGCCTCTATTCAACTAAATATATACACACACGTTTGCAACCAGAGGTTGGAACTCTACTAGAATACAAAATATATACAGAAACTAAAATCTAGCCTGCATCCCGCTTCCTTGAGGGTTAAGCGGGGGTAAATTAACGTATGGGAGCGTATGCACAAACAGTTACAATATCTTCGATGGGCACGTATGGATTTTGATATTACGTGAGAATAAAGTAGTATATGATGGCAAACTGTGGTAAAAATCTCAACTTTGATATTAGCCTAAGAACAGAGTTATGCTTAGTTGAAAACTGTAAATACATCTTGTAAATAATCATAAAACTCGGCCATTATTAAACCATGTATTTTCAATACATTACCATTTCCATTATAGTCCAAGCGGCGATGGAAAAAATTATTGTATTATTGGTTTAATTTACATAAAATTATATAAAATAAATTTCCGAATTTAAAATATGGACATCTGAGCATCAATGCAAATGTATTAGTCGAATTCAAAACATAGAACGAGTGCCCATGGTAACCGAATACCTACTAAAGCATTGTTCAGTTGATTTATTTGATTTGAGTCCGGTAATAGTTATTTACGTGCCAAGCTTTGTAAATTAATCTTTACGGCTGAGCTGGAAGTTTGGTGGGCGAACGACGAAGGAGCGAGCCTCTATAATCCAGTGAGCCCAATGAAGATTAATTGCAAAGCGTGTCGCGTACAAAGTTTTATTTTCAACTTCACCAGCGTTTTTTATAAATTATATATTTTTGTATAAAAAGACATTTTGTAATCAAAGGCGGTAGCACAATTTATAGCTAGGCGTTGTCGTGGTGTTGTGGTTAGGCAACAAAGTAGTTTCCATAGCTTTTTGTTGATAAGCATTGTAAAATTTTACAGGTCTCTTTTAGGAGACCGTAAAGTTTTACTGGACTGTAGTTGTAATTACTCATTTACTTAGTTACCATAAATGCCTGTAAAGTGTCATTTACATATAAAGTGCAAATAAGAAAATTACAGTCGTACTAGACCATAAAATCGTATTTTCCGGACTGTAATCGCTACCGTAAACATGAATAATACGATACAGTATAAAATAATAGTTATTTACGTTTATAAGTCTTGGAAATAGAATTTTACAGTCGAGTAAGATGTTACGGACAAGGCGAAGAGGAGCCGAGTCCGGATCATCGAAACGAGACTGTAAGAACATTTCCAGGACGTATGACGTAATGTGTTTTATTTCATACTGCAATTATTGGATTATTCGTTGAATTTAAAAATA
This sequence comes from Agrypnus murinus, assembly GCA_929113105.1. Lineage (NCBI taxonomy): Eukaryota > Metazoa > Arthropoda > Insecta > Coleoptera > Elateridae > Agrypnus > Agrypnus murinus. The sequence goes on along the minus strand of OV816025.1, from coordinate 83,275,204 downwards.
TATATATAAAATAACTTTCCGAATTTAAAATATGGTCATCTATGGACAACGAGCATCTATATCAATTATTAATCGAATTCAAAACATAGAACGAGTGTCCATAGTAACTGAATACCAAATCCTTGTTCAGTTGACTTATTTTATTTGAGTCCGGTAAAAAATTTTAGTCATACTAGACCGTAAAATCGCATTTTCTGGACTGTAATCGCTACCGTAAACATGGATAATACGATACAGTATGAAATAAAGGTTATTTCTATAAACTAAATATACAGTATTTTTTTACTGTAGTGAACTTATTTTGTAAAATATTGTTTATTATCAAAAATCCAAATTATTAAAGATAAATATGTATAAGTATACATGTCGCTAGTGATGTCACACGTCGAACTTGCTTCAACTACTAGAAAGCTTTCGAGAGAGACAACTTCCCATATAATCACTTCGGTACCCTATATCTTTTTACATAAAATGATGCAGAATTAAATTACTACTTTTTTGTACAGTGGCGTGCGGTGAGAATTTAGACTAGGGAAGCAACCACGATTTTAATTTTAATATACCTAGGTACAGGCGCGGATTCACAGGGAAGAATTCCCACCCCAAAACTAGCAATAAGTATACATAAAATAAAAACAAATAATGTTTGTTTATTTATTATTTATTAAAACAATTATTTTAACAAAAATCCCCCCCCCCCAAAATAATTCTCTGGATCCGCCCCTGCTAGGTACAATAAAAACAGTGTTATAATTATTCAGTTTAAAAGTTTTTCAAAGAAAATCTTCTATACTTTATTTATACTTATGGAATTTGCTGACTATTATTCTTTATTTTAAAAAACTACTACTATGTGTTTATAATGCAACTCGATTTTCAGGTCCTTTTTAGTAAAATATCTGGTGCAGGTTTTAAACTTTGTTGTTAAATTTAAAAGTTCTGGTTTTGATCTGCCTTTCCCAATAGTTTATAATTTCTTTCCAAAACTGTATGCAGAAAATCCTTTATCTAATAATTAACTTACAAACTGCACAAAAAATTGTCGCGATTCGGATGTATAAGTACTCGAACCTTCCACCGAAGCAGCTGAATTTGTAGTCATGACGATAATGCAATTTTAAATTTGCATACAGAGCAAACTAAATAGAATCATTTGTCTTAAAAAAATCCAACTTATATAAATTGAAATAATAAAATCTTTCAAAATACAGTCTCATTCGCAGATTTACCTTACTTAGGAAACATTAAATTTAACAAACACCAAATCGAACAAATAACTAACTTATAATAAATAAACATTTGGGCACGAAGCACACTAAAAATAACGACCAAACAATGTCAACTGCATCGTCTGTATGTATCACTACGCCCGGCTAAAAGAAGAACAGTTATAAGCAACGAAATCAGTGCTTATATGCAGTGTATGTAACACATTTGAATCGGTATTACCTTTCCGTGCAAGTTTAATGACCCTAATTTAAAATAGTACTCTAAATAATTATACTTTTTGCTGTACGGAATTGATATTGAGCTTTAAGTTGATTAAATATTACAAATTTAAATAGACAATAACCATAATTTTATAAAAACATTTTTGTTAGCATTGGTTTTTATTTTTAATAATTTCTTAAGGGAAGCATTGCTTCCATTGCTTCCATGGACCGCACGCCACTGTTTTTGTATCATGCTAATGATATGAAATGATTTATACTGATATGGTATATTTATGTTCGGAGCTTTAATGCAAGACTCTGTATATAAGTTGTTAAATTATGTTAACAATTGCAATGAATATATGGATTTTAATTCTATATGATATACAAATAAAAATACGGTAGTTGTTGGCATTAAAGTTGCAATTTAAGCATATCAAAATTAAACATTGCTAAAAATAATTTGTTATTTGCTTTTACAAGATGAACTCTGGTACATGAATGATAATACTTATTAAAATATTTAACAAAAATACATAATAAGAATTTTTTAATTCATCATCACAAATTCTACTTTTCAGATATAGTAGTTAAGGTCAGTTTTGCATGTGATAACTATGACCAAATATTGCACGAACTTGAGGTCAAAGAGACATGGATATAAAAGCCGATTAAAAAACAAAATCTAATTAGTCGTTAAGTGCATTATGGCACGGCTTAGAATATTACATTTGGGCTTAGCCCTAATTTTTATAGTGTTTATTAAACCAAATAGTGGCTTAAAGGATGGTACGTACTTAAATACTATAGTTTATCTTTTTTATATTTATTAATTTTTAAATTACTTAGATTCATTAACAAATACATATTCTATTCATTTCTTTCATTATATCTTATAAACAAGAATACATTTTTGAATTATGTGGTTTAGTATTACCTAGTACAATAAAACAATTTTCAATGGGTGGTCTAAAAGTTTTGGGTCAAGCTTGCTTCTAAATTAATAGAAATGAGCATGCTTAAGTTTTAGATCAGAAAATAAAAATGAATGCAATTTCCATGTTTGCTAATGGGAGATTTAACTGTAAATCTTTACAGCATAAAACCAATAAAACTTACCTAAACCGTATAAAAGATGTTAAATATAGTTAATTAGATTACAAGTACAAAAGGTGGAGCTTTTGCGTGTGAGGTACTTAGTACTTACGCATCTATGCCAATGATTGTCGATTGTGATTGATTATGTACATTTTTCCATTTTTTCAAAAATATTACTTTTTTATAAAATCTTTTAGGTACACATAGGTACTTGTTTAAAAACCATAACGATTGTTGCAACATAATTCTAAATTTATTCTAAAATAATTCCAAGCTATAAGTCTAATATTTTTCTGAAAACATGACAATCTGCCAGCAAGTGAAGAAGTTGGTTTTGTAATAAAATTAACATTAAAATTTTTAACAGCTGCATTCTAGGACATCCTGTACATACTTCAGCGTGTCTTCGTTTCTATAACAAAGACTCAATTCAAAAACTCAGTTTCATCATAAGCAAAAGCTCATTTTTGGAAATTGTAAAAAATTATTTGTCATGCAACGTTTTTTTAATATGGAACACCCAATATTTTTTCACTTCTTTTAAGCATGGTTTTAAGCGTATTGTTAACACAAAGTATAAAAAAATATTTTTTTTGCATATTGATTATGAAAGTTGACTTTTTTATCGAAAAATCGTAATAAAAGTATCACTTTTTTTAATTATTTTGTTTTTAATTTATTTGTTTATTAAGCTGAATAGTTAAACTTATCAAACTTGATTTGACTATAGTGAAATTAAAAATAAATAAAATTGGTAAAATGAAAAACGCAGCTGAAAGCAAACATGGATACATGCATTATTATTGCAATTAGGATAAAAAGCTATATATTCTCGGGGGACAAACAAACTCGGGGGTTACTGGGGGTTAAACTTGCTCAAAATTGGTCATTTTTCTATATGAAAGTCCAATTTCCGTTATCTATAGGCTCGCTTGAACTGAAACTTTCGCGAATGCAATTGCCTTTTGCAAAAAACAGCGTTGGCTGCATGAAGGCGTTCTCTACCTATCTTCGTTTCTGTATAACCCAGTGGCGTAACTATCAAGTATCAGTCCAGGGCAAAGCCCCGGGGGGCCCGGCGATTTTGGGGGGCCTATATTGTGATACCTAAAAAGGCTAGAAAAAGAAAGTTTTATAATAAAAAAATGAGTATAAATAATAGCGAAGTATTTGTTGATAAATTGATATATTTATTATTTATCATTCCTGTATAAGAGTAGTTGTTTTAATGATTTATGTTTCTTATTCTTAGGATGAACTTCACAGAATGTAGTTAATAGAAAGTCATATTATACGGTTTTATTTATTAAATCGTAAGCTAGCATAATTTCCTCATGTTAATTCCTTTCACCTCATAATTTTCAGCCGCGATTTTAGTTTTAATTAATTTTTTCATTATTATTAATTAAATATTGGGGAAGAAGGGAGAAAATAATACATTACACGATGCGTAAGTTCTTTTCTTCGCCTCGAAGACCTTAAAGTGTCTCCTTGATAGTTAGTTTACTTATGCATCCCGCAATGTAAATAACTTTTGGTAGTTTTAACAAATGCTTAACTGCACATTAACTTAATAATAATAATTTGATTCTAAAAGTTATATTAGAAGCCTAAAAGTTAATGCAGCGGTTCTCAACCTTTTTAGTAAATTGAGACCCAACTTTTCATAACAGTTTTGTTCTTTGAAAATTTGGGTGCCCCTCCGTATATTTCTCGGTTTTCACGAGAAGTTTCGATCTGCATCGTACATTCTAAAGATGCCGCTGCTAGTATAAATGTCGTAGAGTCACTCTATATTACTTATAAGAGTTGGGTCCAACGCGGGAATCGACGCTGATTGGTTGAATCCATTTGCACTAATGCCAATTTAAAAACACGAAGTTTGACAAAATTAGGTAATATAGGACAGATCTTTTCACTTCCTCATAAATTTATGTGAAAGTTACTTGCTACTGTTTCTACAATTGTATCCATAGCAATTAACTGCTAAATAAAGTTACAAGGTGGTGAAAAGATCGCCCTTAATTTGACAAATAATATGATGTTTAGTAAATCGAAGAATTTTTATGTATTTCTCTTATCTATTTCAAGTTTTTAAGAAATATAAATTGCAATTGAAGGGTTGATGTCAAAAAAAAGATTCATGTCTCTAGCATGAAAGAAAAAATATCTGTAAGCACTGCTGTTGTCGCTCTCGACAATGTCACCTGGGTCTTCATTAGTGTCCAGAATATCATAGAAACCACGGAGTTTTATATTAGATAATACTTCACAAAGGGCTTGAAGATCTTTTAGTTTTGCATGATTGAACTCGATAGGTACAAGTTGTAATTCACTAATAATATGGAGTTTTGCTTCTAATTATGCATTGTCTCCACGTTCCAGAATAGCTATCTCTTACTTAGTCTATAAATTTATTTAACACAAAAATGTTATTGCCTGAATGTATGCCATACATTTGCAAAAACTTTAGTGGAATAGGTGGTTGAGGATTCTTTACAACAGACTTATCAGTCGACAGTTTGAAGTTAAAAATATCTTTCTTAGTCGGCCCATTTGATAAAATATGCAAAATATGTTACTGAGTAATAACTCTGAAATAAAACGATTTAATAAAGCAAACTATTTTCACTGCTTTTCAAGTGTTTTTATTACGGAAATAATTCAAATGGAAATTGACTTACTAGAGCACAAGAGACATTAACAGTTTTTTTTTGTAGCTGAGAGTAGTTTCTTCGTTTCTCAATTTTGCAAATAAAATATGAATATATATTACTCTATTTAGGAATTTTATTATATTAATCAATTCAAATAAGCTATGGTAAATTATAATGAAGTAAATGTCAGGTTATGAAACATTTGACATTTGCCAGGCAAACATAACCAATAATTTTTGCAATGTATATTTTTGGATCCAAAATGGCGGATTGACATTCGCGTTGGCTCAACTCTTATAAGTAATATAGAGTGACTCTAAAATGTCGTTGCGTTTAGCGTGTTACTTATAGTATGTATTGACCTATTTTTGAGTGTGACATTTTATTTTTGTATTAACAAAATGTATCTTTTCTTATTTTGGTTTCAATAATAAGTTGTTTCGAATATTCCGTCTTTTTTCAAGTCTTCACGCCCCCTTTTGTTATTTTGCGCCTTAATAAGTGTTTGGCTTTGACTCGCCCGTCGCACCTAATGTAAAATATCTATAAACCTGTCGTCGTTGGTTCTTGGATAAAATCATGAAACGCTTAAATGAACATAGAAACAATAATAAAAGGCTGTAAACTATTATTAGTAAATTAAACTTTTATACATAAATCGGGTAAAAAGACATGCCAGGGTAGAGACATTTTCAGCATTCGAATATTTTTGCTAGAAAATTGTTAATACTTTTCCTCTTAAATTCCAGTGCAAAGTGTATTCCATAGTACAAGATTGTTGCTACCTTACGAATATTTTATATGTATACTAATATAAAACTAATATAAATTATAGTTCATTAAATATTTGCGGAGACACACAAAAATAAAATAGCGGATATTCATCCACGTACCAATGTCTTATTATTAAGATTTTATTTAAATTTTTCCTCTTTTTTGCGACCGTGTGGAGGCCCTAATGATTATCTTGCCCCAGGGACCAATGCCGTCTTGTTACGCTACTGGTATAACCCATTACACCAGCTGAATGTCTTCCTTTTTTTTATATAAAATCGCACATTGGACATTCCAAATTAGAAGGAAATGAAAACATACCCAGTTTTCAACTTTTATATTGCAGAGATGGTAAAGTTTTGAACGAATTTAAGGTCCAAGTGTACCCAAAAAACGTGTGTTGCTGTTTTCATAAATAATATAATAATGTGATAACTTTGGTTTTAAATTAATACTCTAGTAGGAATGTTAAATATTTGTTTACCAAACTTCTTTTGGAAAACGATGTTTATTAATTAAATTATTTCACATGCTTTCGTGAAAAATCAATTTTAGAGAAACTGTACATTCAAAGTTAACCAAAAAATACCACTTAGGTTCCATAAGTGTTTGAACTACTTTCCCAAAATTTTAAGAAACTCTTATGTCTAGGGACAAAATTATTACTTGCTTTTTGCCAAAAAAAGTTTTTTGGCAATAATTTAGTCGCTAGAGCTACGATCTTCTTAAAATTTTGGGAAAATAGTTCAAATACTATGAAACTTAAGTGGTATTTTTGTGGTTAACTTTGAACGTACAGTTTCTCTAAAATTAATCTTTCACATAAAACATGTGAAATAATTTAATTAATAAACATCGATTTCAAAAACAAGTTAGGTAAAGAAGTATTTAACATTCCTACAGTATTAATTTAAAGCCAAAGTTATCACATTATTATATTATTTATGAAAACAGCAACACACTTTTTCTGGGTACACTTGAAACTTAATGTTATCAAGTATGAGTACATAATTACCTCTAATTTGTTAAGAAATATTGGCGTATTTGAAGATTTATTTTCTTCTGTTATAAAAACAGTATTGCAAGGTAGAAGAATTGTAGTTAATAGCCTATTAACTTAATGTTTTAAATCAATTCTATTATTTTAAACAATTATTTTGCATTTACTTTATGAATATATATTAACCGTTAAAACTTTTAACAGCATGTATAATACTGTTAAATTATAGGTATTGCTAACAATTTTAGAAATTAGAATAACAAATTTCCGTATTTATATTTCGGCCTTGACCTTAATGTTAAATCGTATCAGTTATTTAATAAGTGTTACATAAAAAAAAACATAAAATAACAAAATCTACATAGAAATAAAACATTAATTAAGAGCTTTGATAATGGCAATAGTAAATAAGATAAAAAATTTAAGTACTTTAAATATATCATACTTTTTATAAACATTTCTGTTTAATTAATAATATATCTAATTAAGATGATTAAATAAAAAACACATTTACACTCCGATAATTAAAAGAATTAAGAAATTTTTATCAAATGTAGGACGAGGAACTTGATCTTATAATCATAGTAATTCAATTATTTTATTAAAAATATTTTGAATTTACGTTTGACATACTGTAAAGAAAGAAGGACCTACTAAAAAAGTAGGTAGCACTCAGTAGCAGGTAAAATAAAGAAACACAATATATTCATCTAGTAAGCACTACAGTTGTTTAAATGAAGTTAAACAAACATATTCTTACTATAATATAATACAAAATTATTATTATTTTTGTTGCTTAACAATATATTAATTTATATTTTGCACTGTGAATCTTTATTTCAAAGCTATCCTAAATCTTATCATACTTTCAGAGAATTTAGGTGTTCATTATAATTACTTAAAATTAAATTAATTTTATTAACGTTAATAAGTTATTTATGGATAATCTGAGTTATTATTCATTTTAAATTGGTTGTTTTTATATCTCTTAACGTGTTATTGTGAAATATTGTCTGATTAGAGACATATTTTCGCAATTAAATATTTTCTGCAATTACTCCTTATGATAGATTTATTAATTCAATATTTTTTTCTACTTTTGTTTAAAATTAATCTGACTGGTCATATTATTAGCATATTAAATGTGGCTGTCAATATACTTAATTACATATGATGAATTACGTTTAGAAGACATATAAAGAAAAGTAATTGCAAAGATTTTTGAATCACATTTTATCCAAAAAACTGAACCAGATTATTAACATAGGTTACAAATCGAAATACTCTGTTAGAAATTCATTAGAATTAGTAGATAAGCTGCAAAACATAACATCTTCCACCACGTTCAAAACTTGTCAGTTTTGATTATTGCAACATGTTCTCCAGAATACAAATCTTTGTAATAACAAACGTAAATTAGACATTTTAGAAGCCTTTGAGATATACAAACACAAACTCAGGGTATCTTTAATGAATGAACAACTTGAGCTCAGTAATTCTCCATTCTCCGTTACTGGAAGTGTTAGATATTTAATTCTGATTATTTTTATCTTTTTATCTAGTTACCAGTGTCGTGCGGTCCATGGAAGCAATGCTTCCCTTAAGAATTTATTAAAAATAAAACAAATGCTAAAATATTTTTATAAAATTATGGTTATTGTTTATTTAAATTTGTAATATTTAATCAGCAAAAACTATAATTAAAGTACTACTATTTTAAATTAGGCTCATTAAACTTGCGCGGAAAGGTAATATCGGTAAATGTGTTACATATACTCATACCATACACTGCATATAAGCACTGATTTCGTTGCTTATTGCACTTCTGCACGCATCGTAAGCGGGCTATGCGGTTGACATCGTGAGGTCGTTATTTTTAGTGTGCTCGTGACCAAATGTTTATTTATTGTAATTGTTATTTGTTCGATTTAGTGTTTGTTAAATGTTACTTAAGTAAAGTAAATCTGCGAATAATCCTGTATTTTGAAACATTTTATTATTTCAATTTATGTAAGTTGGAATTTTTTTAAAGACAAATCATTCTAAATATATACTTTGCTCTATATGCAAATTTAAAATTGCATTATAGTCATGGCTACAAATTCAGCTGCTTCGGTTGAAGGTTCAAGTACTTCCGATACAACCGAATCGCGACGATTTTGTTGTTCAGTTTATAAATTAGTTAAGAATTTTCGGCATACAGTTTAAGAGAGAAATTACAAATTGTTGAGAAAGGCAAACCAAAACCAGAACTTTCAAATTTAACAAAAAATATTAAAACAGGTAGCTGGTGTTTTGCTAAAAAAGATCGGAAAATCGAGTTGCATTATAAATAAATAGTAGTAGTTTTTTTTTAAATAAAGAATAATAGTCAACAAATTCCATAAGTATAAGTAAAGTGTAAAAGTTCTTCTTTGAAAAACTTTTAAGTTTAATAATTCTAAAACTGTTTTTTATTGTACCTAGGTATATTAATATTAAAATCGTGGTTGCTTCCCTAGCCTAAATTCTCACCGCACGCCACTGCTTGTTACCTATTTTTGTATCTACCTTAGCGACATGGTTGTTTATATTTATATTACCTTTGATAATAACAGCCTAGCTGTCGAAACAATATTGTCAGGTTATATTTTAATAAATACTGCGAAACTTTTTACCAATCTTTATTTATTTCTTTTTAGTTATAACTCGTTATGAATTTTTTGTGACGCTACTGAATCAGTCCAGCTTTCTCGCTGTTTCCCTTATCAGTTAAATTACTCGAGTCGAGCACGTGATCGCCGCGTTTCGTTGCGTGATCGCCACGTGATCGCGATGCATTTTACATTTTCACCCTCGTGATTTTTGTGACTCAGATTCTTCATTTGTTTGTATGGGATAGTTCTGAGCATTTTTTTTTGATATTATTCGAATTATATATTCCTGTGCTATATTATTTTAGCATTCCATATTGATACTTGATAAGTTATAACTCTACTACTTCATTCTAATTTCTAAATGTATTGCCAGTATTATAATAGTAAAAATAATCTTTATTTATGGATTTACCTTTTACAAAATGAGTCGCTACATACTGTGAATAGAATAAAAATATAAGAAATAACTAAATTATCATGTCTTAACATTTTGAGGTGTTTTTTAATATTATGTACACGTATGATTTAAAACTAACCGCAAAAGTATCAACACTATTAAAATTGTTTACAACTGAGATCGGAACGTTTATTAAGTAGTTGTTACGTAACTGCAACTAAATTTATGACTTTATAGGTTTAATTACTTCAGTTCCAAATATTTTAGTAATTATGTAATTAGTTGTTCTTACTATTTGTTGGAACTATGTAGTTCCATTAATTCTGAGTAACGTTTAAAGTATGTGGATCGGTATTGCCACTTAGTATAATTACTTTAAAGTCGTTGCAACTTCAAAGTGGTATGACTGTAGCAGTAACTTGCCCGAAGTTACTTTAAAGTCTTTAAGACTTTAAAGTAGTACTGAAAGTTTCTGACATTTGTCTGAAACCATTGCTTAACCCTTTAAAGTAACGGAACCTTACAGTAGTATTGAAGGTAAAACTTACGTTTTTGCTACCCAGGGAAATCACTTTAAAGTGATTTTTCGTAAACTACTCCAACTCCATATTTACTTGTAAAATGTTGGAGGTCGTTAATCAATTTGGAATTTGTTATGATTGTTAACATATGTTTTACTATATAACCTTCAATAAAAATAACAAAATGGTGTCAAATTGTGCCTTAGGAATATATAAAAATGGTTTCTACCATGTGTATCAACTTATAAGCATTTTTGTTATTTTATTAAAGGCATTATTTATTAAAAAATATATTTAAATAAGGTGCGTTGTTAGTTTTCGTTCTTTCATCATCACAATTAACATAAAAGGTGCAATAGTTTGTAATTTTGGTATACTGAAATGATAAAATAATCAAGCATTTCATCGCTCTTTGTGTTATTAAGTACGTATTACAAATAATATAGTAATCCATTTATGACACGATTACAGCATTAGTATAAAAAAATGAATATTAAACAAAAATTAGAATATTTGTTAAGTTGCAAGAGTCAGAGAGACCAACCACCCGACACGATGTGTCAGAGAAAAGACGTTGCACGCAAGTAGCAATTACTACGCCACCACGTTCCAGCTACGTAACTTAACGTAGCTTGACAAGTTCCAGAGAGCTTACTGCAACGTATGTGCTACACAACAATTGTTCCCCATTATGGTTATATGCAAAATTAAGAATTAAAAGCTGATAAAGAAATTAATGCAATAATAATGCAATGTGTGTCCAAAGCAGCGATTTCTTTGTAAATTGAATTAAATTAATGAATTATTAAATTAAACACATGTAAATAATGATTTAAATGTGAAATTTTATACACCTTTAACCTTGTTTCGCAACTAAATTGGCAAATATCATCAAGAAATGATACCTCTTGATATATAGAAATGATACGTCCAAACAATTTTATATGTTCACATTCATTTAATTTATAAAGAAACCGGATGACTTACCAGGCGCTCCACTGCAGCACATGTTTGTTTTGAATTTCTCATTATCAGCTAAAGCATATAATAAAGTTAAGACAGTGACGTGGAGCTTTTATATAACACTTTTATTCCATCTAAACCACATAAAGAAACATTACTAGACAACATTATTGATACGTCAATAATCTGACATATTGCACAGGCAAAATCTTTCGCGTCTCTGGTTATATGGTTATATATAATATTTTCACAATAAAGCATCTAACATCATAAGTAAAACTATTCTTACTATCTAAATCCTAACTTAAGTATAATTTAATAATTTAGAAAAAGGGCTTCTCAAAACACAATCAGTTTATTATAAGTAACAAAATCTACCAAACTTTAAATAAATAAAGAACGAAACTATAAAATAATGTTATCTGATAACCGGAAAGTAATTCTTAGAACAGCGACCTAACAATATAAATTAGATCACATTACCTCTACGTAAAGTAAAATACTGCCGCGTTGACATTTTATATTTCCTGTAGTACCTGTTAAGGCTCAAAAAAACCTAAAAAACAATAAGATATAAAAATTAAATGTAAACAAAAATACACTAATGTCTAGATTATTTTAAAAGTTTTTTTTCGAAATACATTTACGTTTGCAAACGATTTTACTAATTTTTCAATATCAACTACTTCAATATTAATAACATCAAGTGTTGGCATTTAATTTAATAATAATAATAATATAATAATAATTACTACAACCCATAACCTTAACCAAGGCCCCAGAAGCTATAAGCTTGTGCGGGAGGGAGGGGGCGATTATTATTATTATGTAGGCCCAATGTGCGGCTGCAGCCGACTTATAGATGGAACAGCGCAAATCCCACATTTGTGTTACAGCTAAGGGAAACTGCAGAAAACCTTAACCAGATCTGCCAGCGCCGGGAGTCGAACCCGGGCCGCTTGGGTGAAAGTCCGGCACGCCAGACATTACACTACCAAGGCTGTATTTAATATTTTTAATAAATTTAATATTTTGTACTTGAGCTTTTTCGCATAAGTTTCATTTTTGGCTGCTACTTAAATATTCTCGTTTATTAGGCATTTTCGCAAAAAAATGCCTAAAAATCTTTCTAATAACAACGCAGGAATAAAAATAATATCGGATGGGGTTCACTTCATTCATACACATAGAAATAAAATTCCATATTATTATATTTGATATTATATTTTAAGGAATCAACTTAAAGAAGCTCTTGAAAATCAAAAAATGAAATCGTATTGGTGATGCTGAGAGGTGCTAGTGTATGAGATTTTTCTGGCAATAACTACATTTAGTAAGCTGTAGTAAACAATGGCCCAGTTCCGTTTTGTAATGAATATAATCAATCATTGCTGAGTTTGTATCAATAATTATACTGATCGAATCATTGTTTATTTTGAGTGTGTTTTGAAGAACTTGTCAATGAAGCCAACATCTTTTAAAATGCAGTCTAAAATACATGCTGCTTCCCCCAGCATTGCAAGGGTGGTTGTTACGCCACTGATTAATGAGATATATCCAGTCCCACTATTATGTCAGCCATTTTGCAACTCAAAACACCGCCATAAGGTTTTCAAAGTATAGACCTTTAAATGATCTAATCATTTAGAAAATAATATAACCGTTTCAAAACCATTTATTATTATAAAGAATAAAATTACCTTGACTTAAATATAACTCTTATCATTGGCCTTCATTGGTGCAGCTTTTTAAAAATGTTTATTTAACCTAATTTGATAAATTTTAATACATATATTATATCACCATTGCAAAATATTATTATAAATTTCTGCATTGTACTTATTTTTAAATTTATTTCCTTGTTTTTTTTATTTCAGATGCTTGTAGCACAACCTGTCGCGGATGTAAGTTATAAAAAACATCTTACTCCATTGACATATGTACATATAACGCATCCCCTCTTATTACAGCACAACACCTACCTTCATTCAGATATGTAGAAGGAACTACCTACAAGTATAACTTTGAAAGTGCCATAGAAATATCATTATCCAGTACAAAAAGCCAAAACAGCCGGACGGGAATTAAAGGTACTGCATTGATCACGCCTGTGTCACCTTGTAGTCATCTACTCAGATTACAAAATGTCGAAGTTGTTTCTGGAGACTTCCAGGTAGGATATTTGACAACTGGCAATTAAAAAAACTTTTCTACATTTGTTTGCCTTACAGAGATATACTCAGATCAGCGGTATTGACAAACCTATACAATTCAAAATCAACGATGGAGTTCTTAACGATCACATCTGTGTCGAACCAGAAGATATGCACAATTCTCTTAACATTAAGAGAGCTGTTGCTTCATTATTTCAGGTATATATTTAATGAATAACGTTTTCTAGAAGCTGGGATTTAATGGAAAACTTATTTTAGGTTGATACTAGGTATGAACATCAAACTGATGTGTTTGGTTTTTGTCCAACTATAGCATCGACTTCAACAGAAAGTGGAGGAGTGGTGGTTGTAACAAAGACTAAAGATTTAGACGAATGTGATTTTAGAGAAAATATTCGAGAGGTAAGAAAAAGATCTCCGATATAGTATACTGATGTGTTATCTTGAAAAGGAATATTACCCAATAAGCATTTTTATTTATGTAATCGTAACCACGGACTTTAGCAAAGGCAATATCTGTTTCTTTTAGCAGTAACAGAAACATTTTCGTTATCACTATATAATCTTTAGCGTTTGTATCTGTTGCGGTTACTCTTATAAACTTTGCATACGTATAATAGTGTTGGTAATGTTTCGGTTACCAAATTTTCATACTCGTTCTCCCTATATCTCTCAAACTCTCTTGAACACTTATTTGTAATAGCATATTACTAAAATTCTTAGTTAACATTTTATCTTTCTGGTTTAATAAAATAAAAATAATGGACGTGTAATACGTACAGTTGCGATCGTTCGCTAAGGAACGATGAAAAAATCATAACCGCCGATTTTCCAGTTTTTTGTAAAATGTAAATGTAAATTTATTATATGGTATTACAGGTCCAATTACAGCGTACATTGTACAAAAAAACTGAAAAACCGGCGGTCATTATTTTTCCATCGTTCCTTAGCGAATGATCGCAACTGTACATAATTGCAGCCATCTTCCATACTTAAAAAAAAGTCAAGATTCATAACATGGTTTATAAGGGTAATTGGTAAGTACTAAAAATAACGAAAGTGTATAAAAGACATGCTGGTTACCAAATTAATTACCAAAAGTTTTATAGCATATACCGGTTGGAAACGCCTGTGTTTGGTAAAGGGTTAATAAAAATAGCCAAACGATGCGATAAAGAAGAGGAATATTATATTATAATTATGTTATAATATATACTATATACTATTCCTTTTATTTATCGCATCGTTTCGCTATTTTTATAAACACTTTGTTATTCGTATACCAAGCCGACGCGTTTCTAACCGGTATAAATTTGTTAATATAAGGTAGGAATCACACTGCTCGATCGACCAGCATCGACCTCGTGTCCATCGGCTTAAAGAAATCGGTCGACCGCTGATCATTAAAATATTCAAATCACACTGGTCGGCCGACCTTGAACGGTTTTTTCTTCCTAACCTCACTTTTAATAATTTTCTAATAAAATTTTGAAAATGAGTAGCAGTGGTGATAGCCATTCCGAAAATGTAATTGTTAATTATATGATTTTGAGAAGATTAAGAAGAGGAGAAAGAAAAATATGGGCTCGAGAAATGTATTTAAAACGGGAACAAGGAGAATTCTTTGTATTGTATCCGCTATTTATCAATGCTTTAGTGCAGCTTGTAAAACCAAATTTCATCCTGGGCTATTATACTAACTGCAGAAAAACAAAATCGCGATATTTTTACATCCATGCCTATAAACTTTATACATAAGTTATGTTCTCATACACAAAACTTTGCAAACAGGCCCACATGTTTGAAAATGCAAAGTAATAACGCGCATGCGATCGTCGACCACAATCGGTCAAAATTCCAACCCGTTTGAATTTCAAGCTGGACGATCGAGCATGGTCGACGGTGGACGGCCGATGGTCTAACAGTGTGATGTTGCGCATGCAGTTACATGTGTTCGAAATTTTGGTCGGTCTCGGACGGTCGACGTGGTCGAGCAGTGTGATTCCTGCCTAAGGTAACGGTTACTATAAGTTTCGTAAAATATTGATGAAAATATGTATATCATTGCATTATATACCTAGAGCTTACTGTAATTTTTTAAAGCTCTAATAATGATGTCAGATGTTACCATAAGTACACGGTGAAAAATGTTTATTGGAGTATATTAAGAGCAAATCGAAGTTCCATAGTCTTATTAAAAAAAAGGAAAAACGAAACAGATTTCTAAAAATTCACTCTAACCTCAAACTCTTACTGTTTATACAATTTTATTAAATTAAATAATCGAGAGCAAAGTGAATTGCTTACTTCGCTCTATAACTAACCTAATCTCTAATTAGCTTATATCTGAAAGTTTTTGTATTTCTAGGACTTCATGGTATCTTCTTTCAATCCATACAGCGACATCAAGTCAAGTCCAGTCTTGAGTGGTGAATACCATTCCAAACAAAAAATTAAAAATGGAATCTTAGACAAAGTCTACGTTGCTGAAAACTACACTTATCTAGCGTTTACTGACGTTGATGAAAGCAGTATTAAAGATAATCTTGGTGCCCAAGCTAAAGTTGTGACTATACTCGAATACGCTGGTACTTCACGCGATTACGCACAAAGTAGAGTCAGCGAAGCTAAGTCTATTATTTTCGACAATCCTCATCCTATTATGTCTGACCGTGATCGTAGTAATATAGATGGAATCTTGGGTGCAGTTAGAAAATTAATAGAAGGGGATGGCCTAACAGTTAAGGAACGTTCTGCTAGAGATTTTCTGGATTTAGTAAAAATATTGCGAGACTCGAATAAAGATGATATGTTAACAGCGTTCAGACAAGTTAAGGCTGGTGCAGGTCTAAGAGATAGAGTTGCAGCTAGAAGAGTCTTTTTAGATGCATTGTTTAAATGCGGCACAGGCAATGCCATAGTAGTTGGTGTAGAATTATTGAAGAACAGAGAACTAGAACCTCTTGAAACGACCCTTGTTTATTTAAGTTTTGCTTTCGTTAAGCATGCAACACTTTCAGCTTTGGAAGCTGCATCAGTAAGTATTAAAAACTGAGTTTGTAATTGCAAAGCGTTAACCTATTATTTTTTTAGTCTTTATTGGATACTAACAGACTTCCACGTGAAGCTTACTTGGGTATAGGAAATCTTGCTGGTCGCTATTGTCGTGAACATCAATGTAATGTGGAAGCAGTTAGTAGATTGACTCAAAGACTAGCTAATAAGCTTGGTTATGGAAAGGCCTACACGAGAGATGAAGAAAATGAAATTATCTTTGCATTGAAGGCTTTATCTAATATACATTATTTAGATGAATACACTTTACAAAGAGTCACTAACATTGTTCAAGATAAGTTATCGCCTACTCGCTTACGTGTTTCAGCTCTCGATACGTACTTGTCCGACGCTTGTCATCAAAGTGTCAGAAATGGCGCGCTTCATGTACTTAAGGACATCCAAGAAGATTCTGAATTGAGAATTAAAGCTTACTTAGTTCTCGCTAAATGTCCAGATAGACGTGTTGCTGATGACATTAAAAATATATTAGACAAAGAGCCAAGTTATCAAGTTGGAGGTTTTATTGTATCTCATTTGCGTTCTCTTTCCACGTCAGCTAACCCAGATAAAAAACCAGCTGCCCATTTTCTAGGCAATATTAAAACGAATAAAAACTTCCCTATTGATCCACGCAAATATTCATTTAACGGCGAATTCTCATACGACCTTGGCCTTTGGGGAATGTCAAGCTCTGCAGAAGCTAATGTGATTTATTCTCAAAATTCCTTCTTACCCCGGTCAACGAATCTAAACTTGACTGCTGAATTATTTGGACACACAGTTAACTTCTTGGAAGTTGGCACTAGACAACAAAATCTAGATCGTCTTTTAGAACATTATTTTGGACCTATGGGTGAATTTAACACAGCCCCTGATGAATTAAAAAAAACCGGCCAAAGTGCTTTGCGAACAATTGCAGATCACTTTAACCAACGATTTGAAAGGAGTAGGCATAATAGAGGTAAAATAATTTTATATAATTAATATATACTTAATAATAATACCTTAATTCTTGTCGTTATCTTTTAGGTAAACGTGATGTTTCCAAAGAACTATTTAAGACCTTCGCTAGAGACGTACAAATCAGAACAAACGAACTTAACAATGAGCTCGATCTTGATTTAAGCATTAAACTCTTCGGCTCCGAATTATTCTTCCTCAGTATTAGCGACGATACTGAAAACCTGTCCCCTGACGACGTTATTGATAGATTCTTCGATTCTTACGAACAGGAATTAGCTCAATATAGACGTTTCGACAAGACATTCCACGAAAACTCGCTATTTTTGGATTCTGAATTTAGTTATCCAACGTCTTTAGGTTTTCCTTTACGTTTAGGACTTGAAGGTACCGCTTCCGTCCAAGTTAAAACTAAAGGTGATATTGACGTGGCTGCACTTCTCGATGAGACTGCGGGTGGACTTTTTAAATTATCTATAATTCCTAGTGCTGATATTGAAGTTGCTGCTAGTATAACTTTGGACGCTCAAGTTTTCGAAAGCGGTCTTAAGGTTGTCTCAAACTTACATACTGCTACTGGTGGGGATCTAGAAGTGAATTTACAAGATCGCAACAGAGGTAAGTTTAAAAAACTTGTTCTTGTAAATCGTAATTTACTATTTTATTTTTATCAATAGGCATGGAAGTTAAATTTTCTTTACCATTACAAAAACAAAAGATACTTACTGCATCTCACGAAGTTGTCTTGAATTCACGGGAACTTGGAAAGCCTGAAATCATTCAACCAATTCGATTTGGAGAAAACAAAAACTTAAACTTGTGTGTGAACGATCTATCGCCATTCATTGGCCTTAATTTGTGTATGGATCTAAACAGTCCTTCAGTTGCTACAGAAGAAAACCCAGTACTTGCTGGTAATTACAAGTTTGCGCTTGTAGTAAATAATGACGATTTTTCCCACTTCCACTATAAAGAAGAATTCTTTGAAGGTAAACATTTACATTTAACAATTTTATAATTTTCAACTGGTTTCTTGATTTCAGATTACAGAAAAACTGGAGGGCAGATGACAGCTGAGATAATTGGAGCTAGACAAAACAAGAAACTAAGCTTTGTGCTTGAAGTGTTCAGAGTGCCAGAATATTATATAAAAGCTAGTGTGGTATCTCCAATAACAACTGCTTCTGCAGAAGTTAGAATAACAATGAATCAACACGAATACTCGGTATCGTATGAAATAAAACAAGATCGTGATCGTTACTTTGGAAAAGCAGGTGTTACAGTTTCTGGCCCGCATAGACGTAGGTTTACACCTATTCTTGAATATGTGGTCCCAGGACATTATGGAGAACCAAAAAAGCCTTTCAGCGTTCAGGGTTCTTTTGTTGTCGAACAAAATAATCCTAGGGATATTAAATTGCTCTTCGAAGATTTAAAACTTCTTATTGAAAATTCCTTCGAATATAGCAGACCATCAGTCTTCAGCATTAATGGTAATATAGGACATGTAGGCCATGATTACATTTCTGATGTTACTCTCTCCGACGGTTATTCAAATTTTTTGATCAAAGGTATGTTACAATAAGACTTAACTCCGTGTTTTTCGAATAATCTAGAAAACTTTTTGTATGATGTAGGAAATCTGCATTTCCAGAAGAATGTGATAAAACTAGATGGGCAACTTAAAAACTCTCACGACCCGAGTACGAACGTTCGTATAATATATGAATTCAAACGTAACCCTACTGAACTGGACAGTTCTTTAGAACTTATTCATGGTCCAGATCCCAATTCACAACGCGATCGGTTAACCATTGTAGATAGTTTAATTTACCGACGCTTAAATGATTATGATTATGAAGTCAGAACAAAGAATAAAATAACATATCCAGCTGTAGAACTATCGGTTGTTGCTGATTACGCAGCGACACCAAACAGTCTCTTCTATGATGCTGAAGTTCTATATAAATCGTTCGTCCTTGGCTCTGAACTAAATTTAAAATACTCACAAAGGGTCGAAGATGATTACGATCTCACTTTCCAAATCTACGACGAAGACGATGAAATCGAATTGAAATCCAAACTTGAAATTCAAGGTGACCTAAACAGAATTGACAACGTTTTGGTTATCAATGATCAGAAATATGAATTTGGCGGTACAATAACTGTACGTGAAGGTGAATATTCGGAGTTAACTGCAGATTTACGACTTAAAATTCCTGAAATCAGAGAAGAACTGAAGTAAGACTATTTCTAATTCTAGGTAGGTAGGTTATATTTATAATTGTCTGTGTTTCAGAATTTATGAAAGCTGGAAGTCAAACCTAGACACTGTTAATCATGAATTGAAAATTGGCAGCTATTATGAACAATATGTGCACAATACCTTGAAAATCGATCCATATAATGTGGATGGTACTTTGAAGGTTAAGTTTTGTTGTTGTTGAAATTGAATTATAACTAACTTGCACATATATGTCTTAGATTACAGTCAGAGATTCCTTTAACATTAATGGATTTATAAAGGAATCTAGAAATCAGGGCAGTGGAGAACTATCTCTTGATTTTACGAATGGGCAATTAATTAAAGCAGAAATAACTTATACGACTGCTAATCCTACTAACATACGTTTCACGTTATTCCCGGATTTGAGGAGAGATAGACGAGAATATATTACTATCACATCCAAAGTTGATGTTAACATGGATTCTGTAAATACAAAGTAAGTACCGATAGCTACATAAATATTGCTGAGTATACTCACTCAGTAGGCTTTACTTTCCTATCTTTCTCCATTTGGTATATAGGTACTTAAGTTGTATATAAAGTGGAGTTATACAAAGTTGACCACGTTTGCTATGCAACAAACTAGATTTTTGCTGATTTATAGTTGAATTTTTCTTTATCCTTGATGTTTTCGTTTCAGAAATACCATTGACTTCTCGGGTAGTAAGACTTTAATAAATGCTGCATTCTTCGCAAAAGGCGACGACGATGACGACAATACAGCCCTAAATTTCAATATTGATTTTACCTTACCCGATGGTGATTTTGGCGCGATTAAGTATGATTTCAAAGAAGATGATACCCTAGATGGTTTGAACAGAGATCAATCTTTGGCTATTGAAGCTCGTGGACTTCTTGATTGGCGCAATGCTAAGTTCAGCGTACAAGAAATTCTGAAAAATGTCGATTTAGATGAAGATCAGTTTGAGTATAGTTACTTAGTTTTTGTTGACGACGGTGATGGTAGAAATGTAGGGCATGTCGATTTTCATGGTAAACATAGCTCTTCGAGTGAAAACCCCATAACTGAGGAATATAAGGTAAAGTTCTTTTCGTTTTTAGAACTGCACAAAATCTTATGGAATCTTTTTTAGCTTAATATATACCAGCACCGTCAAAATGATGGATTAGAAGCCAAAGCTGTCGCAACATACAACGACTTTGATGGAAAATACCAAATCTTTGTATCCTCGGACGGTGGACGTTATTTGTTCGACGTAAACGGAAATTTCGACTTAAATGGGGTTTTCTCATCTGATAGTGCTTCTCCACTAAAGGAAAAAATTACTGTGGAAATTAAAACGCCAACACCTGATTTACAGCATTTGAAACTCGATACGGATGTTGTTGTGAGCTACCCTGAAGGTTACTTAGTAGATGTGAAAGGCTCTGTTGGATTCCTACTTAATGACAATCAATGGGTAAGTTAAAATCGTATTTTCAATTCGCCAGAGCACAAAGCACGCCTTTTGTTTTAGTCAAATTCTGAGAATTCTGCTAATATTAAAGCAGATGGTGAACTGAAAGTTGGAGCAAAAGATACAACATTTAGGGTAAGTCTAGATTATAGCTAGAAAACATTCGGTTAACCGTATTTAAAAAACTACTTCTATTATAAATCTGGGAATTCACACAAATAATTCTATATATGGTATTCTATATACAACGTCATAGCACTTCCGGTTATACCGAAAATCGCCATCAATTTCTTTATTTTAAATGGGACTGATATCGTTTATTTCATTTTGAGTTTCTTTTACGATTTAAAGTTTTTACAAATTTACAGTTTTTTGAAAGATCTCGATTTTTCCGAAAATTTTCGGAAAAATCATATCAGCACATTAACCATAATATTTCATTTGATGATTAAGCTTAAAACTTGTAATTTAGTAACAGTATTTAGACATTGCAATATAGTGTTAAGATTCAGCGATCAATCGAAATAACTTAACCGCCAATAACTCTCTTATTTAAAATGGAACACCCTTTTTATGATACCAGACGGTGTGTGTTTTATTCTTTTTCGATCTGTATTAGTATTCCTAATACCCTAATCTAACCATTTTTAAGATATTTGCTTTTCTAGTTTACCTTTAGAAATAATCTATCAAGCAAGAGAAAGTAAAAAATATTCACAATAAAGAAATTAATGGGGACTTCCGGTATAACCGGCATACCTGTTTGTGTATATTTTCAATTTTTCTTATTTCACGCCTACACTACGGGGGAACCAATTACTAAGGTCATATGTTCTCCATCTAACATGCATCACGAATACGCACACCCATAGTTGAGGTGGCGGAATTTTCCAATTAGAATAATCCCGTCGCCCCAAGTAGGACTGGAACCCACGACCTTTGGAACACGGGTGATGCACTGGTGCACTGACACCACTAGTCCACTGCCGGCGCAATTTTCAGATTGTTAATAGAATTAGAATCCTATACAGCGATGTAAAACTTTCATTTGGGATTTAAATTCTATGTGTAAGCAAAGAAAAAATAGCAAGTAACAATTCATTTGAGATAAAACCCTATCTTTCTCAGGATATTGCTATTCGCTATTTTTCCTTTGCTCACAAATGAAAATTCTAACCAAAGTATAGTTTTACCAATACTGTATACGGCTAACAAAAGGTTTTTTCTTCCTGACACTTTATAGGAAGGTTTCATATACTTGCAACATCATAATTACAGGTCACAGCACATTCTCCACGTTCTGATCCAATTACTGTCTCTGGAAAATATTTTTATGATGAAGGAGTTGAAGGAAAAGGGGAAAAATATACATCGAATATAGCAATTAACTATGAAAGATATAAAAATATTAAATCTGATGTCAGCATTTTTCTACCAACGCAACACGAAATTGAAATTGACTGCAATTTAGAATCTCCACAATCTCCCCCAACTAAAATGCATCTCAGAGCCAAAGAATCCCCAGAACAAGATTATTATTTTGGCAAAATAGATGTTACTACAAACAACAATAAATACGAACTAGTCGAAGAACTTGATTTTAGAGAAACTTCTCCAGGATTCAAAGTGCAATTTATATATCCCAATCGTCGAATGGACGAAGTGACTATTAAAACGAAAATACCAAATGACAACAACCTTCACGCTGAAGTTGACGTAAGTACACTGTTGAGCAAGTCGTTCTAACGTTTTTTCACTAGAAAGTCGTTTAAGACTTTAAGGACTTATTTTTTTATCAGGTTTTCGTCTTGGTTAGATTTGCTTAATCTTAGGGCGGATTGTATAAACACAGAGTAACTTTAAGCTGAGATCAATATCCTAGGCAACGAGTGTAACAATCGTTACTATGACAGCTGAACCAAGTTTAAAGTTAAACCACATTTTTCTATTTTGCGTCTATAATAAAGCTGTTAGCACCAAAACAGTGCGTTAATAGTCCATTTGAGTGCTTTAATAGCCCAACTTTTTCAAAGTTGGTAGCATTGAAAAAATAATTGAAAAAAACAATAAATTGACAAAAATTTCACTTAATTTTCTGTGTCAATCAATGAATTTTCAAATGTCACATCAGTGTTGTCAACTACCACAAAAATCCCTAAATTTTGAAATTGCGATTTTTTTTTTATTTAAAAAGGGAATAAAAGACGCAAAATAGAAAAAATAGCATAAAAAATTCGTTTCATAAGTCGTTATTGCACTCGTCCTTTAGAAAACTCGCCGCAAGCGGCTCGTTTTCTAAATTTGACTCGTGCAATAAATCTTGCCTTATGAAACTCGTTCTTTAATATACTATTATACAACTCACCCTTATTATGTCACCTCAAAGTTTAAAGAGTAATCATGGCAATCTAGAAAATTCGAAGTGTTAAATTGTCTATACTGCTGTAGAGGTTACTTAGATGCGTAGAGAGAATGTATGAGTTGTCAATTTAACTGCGAAACTATAAGTAGCGCGATATTTCTCGGAAAATAGTAATCATAATGATGATGAAAATGGCTTTAATAATAATCAGTATTTGCCCTGCTGTTTTGTAGATAACTGAAGCTAATAAAGTACAGATTCCATGGTAGCAAATTTCGTGGAATCTTCTGATTATTTAATTTTTTATGTGTAACCTGTACAGCGAATTAAATCCGGAACGTTTATATTACTGCTGACTGTATCGACAGTTTAACCTTTGTTACGGTCAACTGTCGATACAGACGGTGACTCTCTATTCATGTTCAATAAATATGTCTATATCAACTACAACAATCACTAACGTACGCAATAGACTTAATACTTAATTCCCAAATTGTTTTGGCGGAAGATTAACCATTAAGCGATCAATTTGGCTGACATACTTTTGATAAGCTTCTAAAGGTACTCTCAAGAATTTTAAACCAAATTACATTTTAATATACTAAAGCCATCTAAGAAATTAAACAGTTATAGTTGATTTGCTAAAGGATTGTTAATTAATATCATAAACTAAGATAAAAGGTTTATACCGTATATTATAAATAATTTCTTGTAATTTTTTTTCTAGGTCCAATTCCACGAGATTAACTTCGTCTTTACTGGAAGATTGGACGCTTCGGTAGTAAGTGAAGAAGATTTCTCAGTCAAAGTCACCGCTAACTGTCCGTACTTGCAAATAAACAATTTCATTGCTGACATTCAAAACCAGCCTTTAGGATCATCTGTACCTGAGAATATTGTAGCAACATCCGTGCCACACCTTGAAAATCGTTATGACCCATACACTGAAGATCCAAGATATAACGATCCTAGATATACCGATCCCAGATATACCGATCCCAGATATACCGATCCCAGATATACCGATCCAAGATACACCACCCCAGATCCTAGATATAACGATCCAAGATATACAACTCCGGACCCTAGATACAACGATCCTAGATACACCGATCCAAGATACACCGATCCAAGATATACAACTCCAGATCCTAGATACGACGATCCTAGATACACCGATCCAAGATATACAACTCCAGATCCTAGATACGACGATCCTAGATACACCGATCCAAGATATACAACTCCAGATCCTAGATACGACGATCCTAGATACACCGATCCAAGATATACAACTCCAGACCCTAGATACAACGATCCTAGATACACCGATCCAAGATATACAACTCCAGATCCTAGATATAACGATCCACGATATCCTCAACATAATCAAGCCTACAATGATCAAAACTACGATCAACATAATCAAGGCTTCAATGACCAAAGATATGATCAATATAATCAAGGCTACAATGACCAAAGATATGATCAACATAATCAAGGTTACAATGATCAAAGATATGACCAACACAATCAAGGCTATGATGATCCCAGATATAGCCAATATGAAGACCCACGATATACTACTACTACTACCACTACTGAAAACTCATGGTTATCTTCTTGGTTTAGATCAAAGAGGAGTTTAGATAAAACACGCAGTTATGGCCAGTCTAATTATTTAAAACCGCATACTCCGTCTTCTGCTTCTAGATACAATCCTTCGTCATCTCTTACTTCTTTTAATCATGGAGAACGTATTCGTGTTTCAATTCAACATAATGGAAGGAATATCCTGTCAGGAAGGTAGGACTTTATTATAAATGTATCCCTTTCGCGTACATCTAATTACATTTTTGTGTTTCATAAAAAGTGCTAGTTACATGTTACGAGTCGAAGGAGATAAATTTACTGCAGAGGGAACTGGTACGTTTAGATATGAAAATGAACCTCCCAGACAACATAACTATAAGATTGTACAACAAAAAATCTATGGTGGAAGAGACGGTGGAGAAGGAATTGAAGTAAGTGAAATAATAATTCTTATAGCGTCTACTGAAACAGAGTGGAGTTAGATGAGAGAAAATGATTTTTTCAGTACACATGGAATTTGAATGCTGACAGAGATGTAGTAGAAGGAAAATTAAAAATAACAAATAGAGAATTAGCCTTTGTTACCAATGTTTGCGAAACAAATTCACGGTGTCATCTGCGTGTACAAGCAGATAGTAAAGTGTTTTATATAAGTAAGTCGTTTGAAAGCGTATTTATAGTCCTGTCTTAATAATTTCTTGGCCCAAGAAAGTGACTGTATAGTAATTGTGATTAAAATTGATTAATGCTTCCGTGAGCTAAGAAATCTTGAAGGTTGGGCTATAAACATGAGACTTCGAGACCAAGATTTAAAGAATCCTTAAAGTTTATAATATAATCTTTAATTCCAGGCGAAGATAACTTTGAAATAGACCAGAACGCTATTTTCGATTTCGGTTATATGAAATGGAGTGAGATTGGATTTAAAAATAAAATTAGCAACCACGGAAATACATTCGATGCATCTGGAGAAGTATACGCCGATAACCAAATCAACAAATATCGCTATAAGGTTTTTAGTTCGGATAAAGCATTTGAAACATCTCTCACCACTCCACAACGAGTTATTTCATTAGAAGGAAAAGTACAATCACTTCGGTAAGCATTTTAAAACTATTTACGACAGTAATAGTCATTAGTTATTTAATACTGTTTTGTGCAACTAGGCAAAACTCAGGCACCAACTTTAATATCGACTTTTATCTTAATAAGAATTATCAGCCTGATATAAAGACTTCTCTGGTCGGTGTAGTTGACTGCGATGAAAGATCTGAAGTGGGAAAATGTAACCTAGAACTAAAATTCTCACACCCTGCACTCGCTAAGGTATTTTAATATAAAAATAACACGTGGAATCCGATCTTAGATGTTTTCAATTGCAGGAGTTTGGTATAATCTACACGTCAAACTACAATTCCCGCGATCTTCATGCTGAATCTAATCTTGTCTTGGACGTGTTCAGCAATCCAAGTTATAAATTAATCCTTACAGCCAAGGCTAATGCAAGAAAGTTTGGTAGAGATGGCATTTCTGCATTTGCTTTGTATGAAATCAAAAGTCAGGTAAAAGGTTTTTTTGGAAGCTCAAGATATAGGACCTAATTTTCTAAATTTACTTTTAGGGTTTAAACATTGATTTGAAATACCAAGAAGATCTCCACTATGAACCAAATTACGCACGTGAATTTAAATATAACTATCTGTTGAAATACCATGTTGGAAGGGCTAAGTATGATAATATTCTTACTCTTCAAGTCAATCCTCGACAGGCTCTTCTACTTGCTAAAGTACTTAACAAAGACGTATTCAATATTGATGCCAAAATAAATGACCGAAGAGATTTTACTACAATCAATGCTAACGTTCGTGCCTTAGGAACTCGTCCTTCCAGTGTTAATGTTGACGCCACAACTACTTCTCTTAAATGTACCGTTGCTCACTTAGGTAAGAACAGTTTGTTTTTTCTTTTGAAAGTAATTAGACGCGTTTATGATTTTGCAGATAATCCTAGTGAAAGACTGGAGATTTCCCTCTCGGCTCTCACGAGCAATACTTTTGACTTTACACTAAAATACTTCGAGAGAGGTGTTCCTATGAATTTGTTAGTATCTTACATTAGAGTGAACGATAATGACGAATTGGATACAGTGTATGTATATGATAGAGAAAACTTCCGAAGACTAATTATTGAACCAACGAAAAAGGAATACCAAAATTTTAAACGAGAACTTGAATATTTAGCCCAAAACGCCGAAAGAGAATTAAGCTCGCAATCACAGCAAGCTCAAGACAATGCCAAATGGAATACACCTGATTTTACAGCTTTAGAACGATACTATGCAACTGAACTTAAGAAGATCGACCAAGAATTAAAAAATGATCCAACGCTCAGAAAGATAGTAGGCTTTGTGTAAGTATTTAGTTGAAACAGACTAACATCTCCATTAGGTTTGCAATAATAGGTATTGCACTACTAGTTATTATGACTATTATACTTTGGAAAATCTGAAATTATATTTCAATTTTGTATCATTTCCGACTATGGGTGGCCATACTGAGGTTATAGAAATAGTTCCCGACATTTTTATACTATATTTGTTTAGGATCTTTGGTAAACACAGTTCCATGACAAAGTCACAGAAAATGTATGCTTCGGACGATGCTTCGTCGGTGTCTCATTCTAAACTTACGTAGATACGGTATTCACATTCCAGTCTAGAATGGGGAAAAGACACTGAAGAATGGGAGATACATCTCGTCAGATTTATTATTAATTAATCTACTCTCAGCTGTTGCGCTCCTATTCTAGTCCATATGTAATTCACCATTGTAATGATGGATGTAATTGTAAATTAAGGATAAGGCTCCATCATATTAGTTTATCCGAATTAGTAATCTCAAAGACAAGAGAGCACAGCACTCGATCTTAGTTAATAATATTCTAGTTTTGTTAATTCAGCATTCGTTGTTAATGAAAACACTATTTTAGAAAATGCTTGAAAAATATTTGTAATCCCTGTTGACACTCATTTCTCGATCGTAGCCTATTAAAAAGAAAACAGGCTGTATATATGATGTATATATGATACTTCCCCTCGTTCAGTAAGAATTTTAACGTGCCAAACATAATATTGGCAGGAAGTCCGCAGAGTTAGAAGAAGGTGTACATTTGTTTTTTTGAAATTAATTTGACACCAATCACATTTACGTCACGACATGATTTCCGTGATCGGATATAACCTATCAAAAGGTTGAAAATTTCAAAGTCTCCGAAAGTTTACAGCTTTATAGGTTTATGAAAAAAGTTTCATATAGTTATGCCATCATTTAAAGTTTCAGTTATACTACTGTAAGAATGGATTTGTAGTCAGTTCATTGGGTTTTATTTTAATTTGATAGGGCTTATTATCTTGGACCGATTCTGGAATGGGTCGGTGACATGTTCACTCGAATCGCAGAAATCAACACAAGTGCTGAAGAAGCCATCCAAGTACAATACGAGAAACTTCTTCAAGCTTACGAACGTGAATTATTGCCAGTACTGGAAGAATATATCAAGCAAATCACAGATGGACTCAAAAATTATTATGTATCAATAGAAGTGTCAGTATTAAAAATTACTGATGAAATACTTGAATTCTATGATGATAATGAAAAAGAAATCAGAGAATTTGCTGAATTTGTTGTGGACAGTTTAGAAGGTATTTATAATCTTTTAAAAAGTTGGTTTATGATCTACAGTGCTACTAAATTAAAATGCAATATACTCTATATTGCATTTGAAAATAATCAAGTAAAGGCATTATGCAGACATAGGCAACCAAATATATAGCATATTATTTTATAAGATTTATATTGCAAGGTAAATAACTAATTAACTAGTGCTGTATAACGTTTCTTTTTATTGCAGATGTTATCGTTTTCTCTATCAAACTTGCACAACAATTAGAAAGAGAACTGACAGAAGAACTGAATAAACTGTATAAAGAAATCAAAGCTGCAGCAGTGTTTGACGAGCTGGAATCTAAATTGCAACAGGCTAGTTAAATTTTTATTAAGACTCGTTCTAACTATACTTATGTTTACTTTTTTAGGCCGTAGAAGGCAGACCTGTTCCTGAAGAATACATACGACAATTTGAAGAATCTGTAGTTACCTTGCAAGAATCAGTGCAACATCCAAAAGTTAAAAAGCTCATTGCCCTTTTAGCAGATTATATTAAGCAGGTATAAATCTTACTGTATCCAACCAAAACCATAAATTAAATCAGATAGAATGAACAATCTTTTTCTGATTTTAACTATCTACTTACAGAAATTGAGACGTCAACCAATCGATGACGCAAATGCCATTAAAAATATTATTTGGGCTGGTTATGATGTATTAAACGAGGCTTACAGTGCTGCAGTTGGGGAAGATGTTGACGATTTCGAAATCTCTTGGGAAGCTCTCTATGCTATACCAAAACTCATAGAAGCAGAAATCTCTCCACTTACCTATTTGCTTTATGGTGATTGGCCAGACTTGAAAGATTTATTGGATTCTATCACTCTCGATGCAGATGACTGGACAATACCCGAGCGTAAGAATATGCAAAATTAAAATAATTCCTGTTAACTAAGTTTTTTTTGTATTAATCTTTAGTCCACGCTGTTGTTGCACAAGGTCAGTACATATTTACATTTGACGGAAAACAGTATACATTCCCTGGTATCTGCAATTACCTTTTGGCACGCGATGCCGTTAATGGCAACTTCTCCATTGCTGGAAACTATAATAATGGTCAACTTTCATCCATAACATTTGCTGATAAGTATGATACAGTAACTATAAGAAAAGGTGGACATTTATTAGTAAATCAAGGTATAAATAGCATTTATTTACATCTTTTTCTCTTGATTGTTAAGTGATGTAATTTTATAGCTCCCTCTGAATATCCAGTTCGCAAACAACACAGATTGGAAGTTTATCGTGATTATGAAGGCATTACAATCTCATCCCAAGCAGGAGTGAAGATTGTATGCGGACCTGAACTTATGGTCTGTGGTTTCCACATTAACGGTTTTTACCATGCACAATTAAGAGGACTTCTTGGTAAGAGAAATAATGCAATTAATAATTTAGATATTTATTTTTATTTAAAAATTAGGAAATGGTAATAACGAACCATATGATGATTACACATTACCTTCTGGTATAATTGTCCAAAATGCTGGAGATTTTGCAAATTCATATAAACTAGAAAGACATTGTGGTGATGCAAGAGCAGTCCTTCAGAAAGTACAAAGACATCCATCTTGTACACGATTGTTTAGTGACAGTTCGCCTTTAAGGTAAAACTGTTTTTGTAATAAAAATAAGCCCATGCTAATAGTAACCAAATTTTCTATAGTTTCTGCAAGTACTTTGTCGATCCAAAGGGTTATAGAAGAGCTTGCGATCACGGTATGGCTACTGGTGTTAAAAATGCAGATCTGGCTATTGCTACCGCTTATGCAGCTAGTTGCAATCAAGATTTCTATGCTACCATTCCAGATAATTATGGTAAGATTTATTATTTAAACTTTAGTGTCAATGGTATGCTTAAACATTATTATATTTTAATGAAAAAATTTATAACTGTATTACATTTACTCCAGTATTCAATTCAAAGCTAGCAATCTTTTATGTGTATATAAGTTAAGAGTTAGAAAAAAGCCTTCTGATACTCAGCAGTGGTATAATTACTGTGTACAGAACCTAACTGCTTTCTTGTTTTCAGTAAAATGTAATAACTATGAAAAGCCAACACGAGTTGATGATGAATTCAGGGTAAACACTCCCGGAAGAGTTGCTGATATTGTTCTAGTAATAGATCAAGATAAAGTTAATGAACCAGTCTTCAGAGATTTAATACGACCTCTTACAACCCAATTAGCAAGCGCTCTTGGTGTAGAAGGAATAAGGTTCGTAACTTTCATTTGCTATCTGTGAATTTTGAATAATGCTGGAATTTTTAGTGATGTTGACTTCCACTTGATTGGTTATGGAGGAGAATATGAAAAGCAACCAGCACATTATACAGTTGAAGGTAAATCAGTTTGCAAGATTTTATATTAAAATGCAGTGTTTATTAATTTTTTTATTGGTCTTAGGCAAATTATCATTCAAAGCTGGCAGACTCCCTAATATTCAATTCACAACACCTTTAAAGGAAGGTGAGAGGGATACATTTATAGAATATCTTGAAAGACTTGATGATGAGATCGAATTGCTTACAGGTAATACAATCTATTACTCCTATTAAAGATCTACCAAAGAAAAACCATATTCTTAATTTGTTTATGTTTATAGGACAAGATATGGTGGTTGAAGCATATACACAAGCCAAGAATATTCCATTTAGAGCACATGCTGTTAAATCTATTATAGTCCTTAACAGTAAATTGTGTGATGAAGCCCAAATAGGGCCTGTAAGTTTTCTGTTTATATATTCATGTATAAAAGGATCTAAATCTATGATTTATTTTTTCAGCTTCATGATTTAGTCAGTTTGCTGTTACATGATAAACAAATCTCAGTACACTTATTCACTCCAATCAGAGGAATAAATCCAAGAGATCAAACAGCTGGTAGCGTAGTTGGATTTGATGAAAATCATGTTTTCACTATCTCATCACCAGACGGCTCTAAACAGCGTCCATCATTTGATGTTGATAATGTCTGCATTGATTTTGCCTTAAGTGTAAGTAAACATTATGGAACTAATAAAAACAACTGTGGGACTCTATGATCTCATAAGTTACGAAACAGATAATAAATCATTGTTAACGATTATATTCAATATTAGTACAACATTGTGCTTTTTAGAACCCTTCTTACACATATAAATAATTAATCTTCTTTTAATTTTAGAATCGTGGAAATGTATTCATCACCAACAACTTTTTACAAACAAGGAGTAAGCAACAGTACATCCAAGTGGCATCTAAAAATATTGCGAAAAAATTAACAAATGTAGAACAATGGCTAGACTGTAAATGTACTATGGTTAGCGCTTATAGTGCTCAAAATAAATGTACAGTATCATATTCAAGAAAAAGAGAAACCTCATCAGTGAGTATTATTAAGTTCTTAGATAGTGTGTAATAGATTTCAATAACCTTTTATTTTTGATAAGTTAGTCGCGTTTTCTAGTTTATCGTACATTCTTTCTTCAAGACTAGTGTCCCTATGTCAAAAATAGTACATACAGTAATAGATTATCTTATTATAAAACACAAAATGTTATGCAAGAATTGTTAGTTTGCTGAACGTAACAAGATGTAGTATATATTCAAAACAGACTTTTTATACCAAATCTATGTCTGTTTGATAAAAGGTAGTCCCGAAGCACTGCGATAAACAGTAAAAAATTACAATAAAATTGGAAAACCTGACTAATTTAATTTATCAATGTTGAGGAACTACTACTTAACCAGTATTATAAAATCTCTTATTTTTGTTGTTACAGAGACAACCAACATATGGACGTTACGAATATTAGATTAATAAAAAGCGATTAGGAATAAATTACAAAAAACATGAAATGAACTATTGGTTCATTAAGATAAATAATAAGTTTTTGTATTATAACATGAACTCTGCTTCAAGTACAATGCTGGTATTGTAATGGATTATGTTTTATAAGTTATAAGGTTATGTTATAACTATTAACTACAAACATGTATAATAAATATTTTAAAAATAACTACTATGTCTTATTTTACAATGTTTAAGATTTTAAGAATGTCTAAAAGAAATCGCATGAAATTTTATAAAAACTAGAGTCCATCATCTACCTCATGATTAATCTCATAACCCATTCTCAGGTGTTCAGCGTTCTCATAAATTTTTCTACATCCTGTTTTTGCCTCTGATTTCTGATCTTTAACATATTTCAGTGAACTACGTTTAGCATATGCTTTAATTCTGTGTTTGTTACACCTAATTATTTGTAATGTATTTTTTTTCATGTTTAACTTTCTAGCCGCATTGCGTATGAAAATTGAAGGATTATTTTTGAAGACTTTATGCAGTTTCTCAACTATGTTAGCAGAACTCACATACAATGAACAACCAGGAATTCTTTTGTAGTTTTCTTCTTTTGTATTACCATACCTTCGCATAACTTTGTATATTGTTGATTTTGAAACCCCTCGTTTCAAAAGTGACAAAAGGTCTTGCACTTGTCATGATTTGCAACATTTTTATAAAAGTGGATAATACGTTTTGCAAGTGCTTCGTTTTGTTTATGCCTCATTTTGACAACTAACGACAATTATTAACTCAATTACTGTTTGAGCTTAGTAGAGAAATGTGTTGTTTATAAAATGACACGATGTTACTAGATTAATTTTACAAATTGGTTGTAATTATATTAACGAAAAGCTAATCTCCCTATTTATTGGACAGCCCCTTATTGTTATTAAATATTCTTCTGTTCATATCATGGGACACCAAAGCCATTTGTTTAGCTCATCATCATTGAACATAATAATGTCTGGATCACGGCCTCAGCTCATGTAATTTAACTGGTAAGATATTTAACAGCAGGTGAGTTTTAAGGATTCAGTAGCTTCATAAATTGATTACAATAAATTATACATACTTCTTTAATAATGTATAATTTATTTTAATATTGTAGGCTTGAAAGAGATACAGTAGGACCACAAAATGTTATAAGAAAAATAAAATAAACGGAATTAATATTAACTAGAAAAGCCGGAACAATTTATTCCAGTATTATTATTCTTATTAAATATTCTATTCGTATCATGGGACGTCAAAGTCATTTGTTTAGCCCATCATCATTGAACATAATGTCTGGTTGCCCTGTGGTCAGTTGTAATAATTGAAAGGACCATCTAGTCATTAATTAAGGTATTTGGTAGGAATCAATAACATTTATTACAATGAAAAAGGAGAAGGTGACTAATTAAATAATATTGGTATATTATTGTAGTCAAGTTATATGAAAGTGATGTCTGGTTTCGAAATAAATCTGTTATTGTAAAACCTTTTGATACCCTTTATCAAAATTACACTTTGAAATTATGGGCTAACTTGAATTTTGCAACAACTCAAAAATAGTAGATTATAATGATATAGTGATAATTATGTTCGATGAATACCAAATTTGCTTTTAATCTTGCTAAACATTGTGGTTCTGGAAAATTCTATACTTTTAGCTCAAAGTGTATGGTTTGTATATCTTTTACCCTTTCATATTCACTAGATCAGTTAAAGAAGAGGGACAAAAACAAAAACATTGAAGGAATAGTTAGCATTTATCAAGAACATCAAGTTTTATTTAACGTGGCCCATCTGCATTAGCATATGGCCCAAGGGGTCAACCATTCCCCAAAAAACGTACAGTGATTTCCAGTTTCTGGGAATACTTTCAAAAAACATCTGGTATTTCCAAGTATTCCCAAATATTTCTAAGTATTCCCAGGTATTTCCAAGTATTCCCAGGTATTTCCAAGTATTCCCAGGTATTACCAAGTATACTCCGGTAATTCCAAATTATTGAAAAATAGAACATAGAAAGTCAGATTATAAACTTAAATGGCTTAAAAGCTCTAAATCATTAGAAAACAGAGCTTTAGTAAAAAACATTTTATCTTTGTGAGATGACTTAAATGTTTACTTAAAGTATGGCAAATGCGGGGACAAGATTGGGACACTAAATAGAGCATATGTCAAAGTAATGTAATTGAAATAAAATAAATAAAACAATATTTTTAATATAAAAAATTATTCTCTACCAAGTTTAAAGAGATTACAGATTATACCTTCGTATCACTCATTCCTTACAATACATTAATTTATATCACAATT
This sequence comes from Agrypnus murinus, assembly GCA_929113105.1. Classification (NCBI taxonomy): domain Eukaryota; kingdom Metazoa; phylum Arthropoda; class Insecta; order Coleoptera; family Elateridae; genus Agrypnus; species Agrypnus murinus. Next base: position 83,240,014 of record OV816025.1, on the reverse strand, counting down.
TAGTATTTTTACTATTTTTTATTGCATTTTTCTATTTGCATTATAGTTGAACATAAAATAATAGTATAATGTTTAGAATATTTATTCTAGTACACTTAATTTTTCTGATTGAGATATCCATAGAACATATCTTTCACACAATCATTCAACAATATTTCAAAACCTTGATAGAAGTTTTTTCTTTAATCACTATTTAAACCCTTCTAATACTCCAAGCAATTTCTTGCAATCAAACCAGCAAGTTTTAGTTATCGATTTAGACCAGTGTTTGCAAACTGGGGGGGCGCACCCCCTTGTGGGGCGTGAAGTAACGTTAAGGGGGGCATGAAACCGCACAGAAAAAATCTTATACCTAGATAAAAAATTCAATTTTTTAACAAAAATGTAGCTACATTATATAAATTTGAAAATGTTATTCCTTGTTTACAAATAGGCCGTAAAGAACCTGTCTCACTTCTCCTGTTCACAGTCCAACACCACCCTTCACATTAATGGTTTTGTATTTTGACTTTTTTGTTAAATAAATAAATAAATGTTATTGCAATATGATTTTTGTCTTAATTATCGGGGGGGGGGGGGGGTGTAAGGTGTAAGGGTGATACCAAAAAAGAGGTGCCATAGGAAAAAGTTTAGGAACCACTGATCTAGACGAATAGGCATTAGCAAAATCTTTATAACAACTTTCTAGATTTTTATCAATAACCAATTTGTTGTTATCGTTTATATTTGATCAGAAAATGCACCCAAAGAACTTTTCCACTAATTATTTGTCTCGGGGACAAGGCTTTTCTTCAGCTGAATTTCATCTTTAGCTGAGTGTAAGCCATGTACAACAAATAACAGTAACTTTTATACTAATACTTATAACTTTTAGAGTATTTTGTACTTTTTTGAATATTTATAAAATTGTGCCTCTGGATGCAAAGGATCACATCCTTTAAAAACACAGGTTTCAGTTTCTAATGGTCATTTCTTCTTAATTATTTTCTTTGACGTAGAGATCTCAAGTTTTTTTGGGTTTTTGATTTATTTTTGAATTTTTTTTTTGTGCAGCTCTAACTCGTATTACTCTGTCAGCCGATAAATGAGCTTTTTTATTAAAAGAAAACGGCAATGTGTAGTCTTTTTAACCGTCATCGTTTTTTTATTTTTCAGTAACACTGCTAAATATGATTTATCATTACATGATTTAATTCCCAGCATTTCATCATAGTTCATCATTTTTTTTTATTTCGTCACTAAATGCAATTTGAGTTGTGTTGGATATATTACCGGTGTTATATGTATATATTAAATCTTCATCATCATCTTCGAAATTCTCATTCAAGACAGCCGTGAAATTAAGAAGTTCTTGAGATTCGATAACTAAGGGTATTCCTATTTGTTCACACAGTATTTCTGATGGTTCTATTCCAAAAGATTTTGCGGTTTTCTCAGCTTTATTTTTGCTTGTAACATACAACTCCATATTTTTTTCCATATCCAGAATTGAAAGATGATTTCTACTTGATCTGATCATCTCATGAATGCTTTAGTGCAGAGCATACTTACTTAATACATGAAATATATTAAAAATGCAGAGTCACTTCTATACATTAACGTAAATATTCTATGACGTCACGAAATATCGTTACTTCCCCAACGTCTTTAACTTTTCTTACATGCGGCTTTTGTGATCATAACATTGATAACCGAGTTTGGGTTAAACTAATTTGCCGTAATTGACTTTACTTAATAGATTTTCGTCTAATAAAGCCGTTAAAACGAAAATAAATTTCCACCCAAGCATGTATAATATCAAGTATTCCTCAAATATTCCTAGGTATTTCCAGGTACTGCCATGTATTTCCATAGTATTCCCAGGTATTTCCAAGTATTCCCATGTATTCCCAAGTATTTCCAGGTATTCCCAGGTATTTCCAAAGTATTCCCAGCAAAGTGTACAGTGATTTCCAATAGTGGTTGACCCCTCGATATGGCCACGGTCACCTAGGGGGTCAACGAATTGTGATATGCTCAATTAGCACATCACTTACTTACGTGAATGCTATCGGTTCTCACTGGTGGGAGTGAGGTTGTCTATTCACCCTCTACTAGCTCTCCAGGCTAGTGCCAAAGTTATTAACTTGCTCACCCATCGGGGCCCATCTCTGAGGGAGTCCTTTTATCCTAAACTCGATGTGGTTAATAGGTCCTCAATCTGCTTAGGATTTTGCCACCTTGAGCTACCATATTAAAAGCTTGACACGCCTTTAACAAAGCCCTATCCGACTCTACCTGAAAGTAGAAACCCGGCATTATACCAACATGGAGGTGGGGTTGTCTAAGTATGAGAGGCTAAGTGTCATATTCACTCTGTATTAGCATCAACTCCCTTAAATCCATTGATCCAACAAGGTAGCCCTCGTTCGTGGGTTCGACCATACCATCAGGATTCATAGCAGAGTAGTCTCCACTGTATCCAATCTACAGTTTTTACTACAACAGGGAAAGCACCAGGCAAAACGGTTTCTTCAAGAACAGTGACCAGAGGGCCACTGCCGGGATATACCTTGCTAATTACTTTTGCATCCCAGAGTCTCGACTTATTCTGGTACCATCCCCAAACTAAGGGATGAGAACCCATGACCAGTCCCGTCATAGTAAAAGACATAATAACAGCCGAAAGACATAACAGTTATCAGTGAGAATTGTAAAATATAGGTAATAAAAACTAGAATACCAAGTTTGTAAAAAAAGTCGATATTTAGAAATTACCGTAGAAACTCCATAATCCGAACACACTGTATTTCGAACATCCAGTAATCCGAACAACCACATTTAGGAGCTATAATCCGAACAAACCTCTTTAATCCGAAATCCCCTTTGATTCGAACAAATCTCTTTAATCTAAACAAGAGAGTTTTATGTACTATTGCGAGATAATTGTCATGGTAGGTTTTTTCTGTTTAAATTGGACTTTGTCGTAGCCTCTCTTCCATCGATGTAATGTTCCAAAATTATTAAAAATCCGCCTACTAATTCAATCGTATCAATTATTTATCTCACAATAGTACATACTAAAATTGAATATGTAGCGTTCTTGGGAGGTGAATATTATAAATGAGATTATAGCAGGTTGCTGACGTGATTTGTTGGCTGATACTATTACAAGTCGTCGGGTGTAGAAAAATTCTACAAAAAGCAATAAACACTTTTATTATTATTTATTAATATAAAGAGCAATAAAAATTCTGAATGTAATAACAGATACCATCACAGGCGCCTAAATATTTGGATGTTGCAGTTTTGCCGCAATTGCTCATGTAATGACATCATCTACCTTAAAACTTTTTTAGGCGTCCATATCTGATTTAAAAAACGTCAAAATGTTTTTTAACGATTTATTTAAAACACGGTGTTGATAAATCGACCGTAAATTACCGAGGTAAGTCACAGATATAAAGAAAAACAAAACTAAAATCCTAGAATGTATCATCTACTGACAAAGGTACAGAAAATAGAAAAAATCCTGAAATTAAGATCAAAAAATGCAAGCACACGCTATGGAGGAGAAAAGAGAAAGAAAGCTTTTAAAGCAAAAAAATACTGATTTTTTAATTAGAAATAAAAAGTTTATAAAATTAGTAAATTATATAGGTTCTTTATAATACATTACCATGGCATAACGCGAAGTTTTCGTTCGAATATCCAGTAATCCGAATTCCTTGTTAATTCAAATTTGCCTTGCATTTATAGGTTCGGATTAAAGATTTCTACTGTATCTCTAAATTAATAAGATTTAGGCAGCTTTCTCACTAGCACGCTGGTTTCATGAAACTAGTTTCATGCAACTGGTCTTACGCTACTGATTGCATTGTTGTTTTCACATTAAAGCAACCGTTTTGTCAGTCGTTACTATGTGTTCTGCTAATAAGGAGGAACATGTTGTTTTATAGTGGTATAGAAACAGGATAGACAGAATAACTATTTACCTGTGTTTCATTGCTTTTGCTACACTTTCCCAAGCTGCATCTACACTATCACACTTCAAATATCCAACTAATGTATTATTAATTATTCAAGAACTCATAGTTAGCTCGCTCCTAGATTTATAATTACCTACCTCAAGAGATTCAAAATTGTCGTACAATACATAATATTAGGAATAACGTAAAAATATTTTTGTTTGAAATTAGCGTAACAGAAATAAAAAAATTAAAATTAATTTAACTGACAAGAGAAACAGGGATGATTTAGTAGCGTCACAAAATTTTATCTTACCTATTTTTTACTTTTAACAGGTTATAACTAAAATTTTTGCAATTTCGTTTCTTTAAATGTCTTCATTACCCTATGACATTTAAAACGTAATGAAATTTTGAAGTAGAACTCGTTATTAGGGTGTATGTATTCAACGAAGACAAACGAAAGGTAAAAAACTACAAATATAACGAATGCTGCTGACTTTTTTTAACAGCCATGGTAACATAAGATGCTGCTTAAACACTCTTATCTTAATGTGTTTCACAGCTGTTGATCACGTGTTGACCTAAATTCTTTATTTTCGTGTTTAGGGTTATTATTTTACTTAATACGCTAACGTCACTAAACTTAATATGTAGTAATAACAATAATAAATTTAATATTTACTTAATTTCTTAATGTAATTATAATTTTAATAAAGCATAAAAATAATTATTTACCAGTGTCTTTCATTGCTTTTGCAACATGCTGCATCCACACTATCTCGCTTTGAATACCCATCTAATGTATTATTATATAATAGTGGAAACTTCTCTACTTCTCCGACTAGTTTTAAGTTAATTATATCTTCATTTAAAGGCATTTTTAGCCAGCACGAATAATATTAAATAAAAAGGTGTGAAACCATGCGAGGTGAAACCATATGACCGGGAAGGCCAGTTGCATATGGTTCCAGTTTCTTGTTATGACATGATTTAGATTATGATTTTAGATCCCATTGCACTGATATGAAACGGTTGATATAAAAGTAATGAGTCACTTTTATGAAACCAATTGCATAAGTATATACGATCGGTTTCATGAAATCAGTCGCGCTAGTGAGAAAGCTGCCTTAGTATAACGAATTTAGTATAAGATTATTTCCAACTCGAATTGTACAGAAACCTTCTTGAAAGGCTTTTCACCGCTGTGAAATTATACCAAGTATGCTACAAATAATTTTTATTCTACTATTTATATGTATATAAATGCATCTAACCAATTTCTAAACTAAATAACAACTAAATAAGACTACCGAACAAACTTGATAAAGTACACGTTAACTAGACTTGATTTATAAATTATTTGTGCGAGTTAAAATACGTGAAAATCATTAAATACATCTCAATCACTTTCTTCTTCATCACTAAAATATGAACTCTTTTTAATCTTCTTTTTATGTAGTGTTGATTCTTTTTCATTACTGTAATTTCCAGTAGCAACTTTATAACGATAACTATCCAATTCATACTTTGCTTGCTAAAAGTTTATATTATGCAAGCATGTATTCCAAATAAAATTATTTTTCTACAACAAACCTCTAAAGCAATTGCTGCACTTAATGTCTCACAATCATCTTCAATTTTATCATCATCTTGCTCATTTTTTACACGCCCAGACTCTTCATCTGAACTATCAAAATAGTTTTGTTCATCCTATTAGAATATCAAACTTATTACAAAAGCTCTTCAAAATAGTTTAAAATCCTTTCTTTACCTGATTTATTTCATCTGGATTCCTTTTCTTTCGTTTCCTCACTTTCTTAGGTGGCGGTTCTCGTTCCCCTAATAAATTCTTTGTACATTTATAACTAAGGTGACCACTTTCACCACATTCGTAACAACATGACTTATCTGGATAATTCTAAAAATGACAATATACAGAAATTTTTTAATAAAGCTTCAGATGTACTAAATGGAGTCCAACAATAAATTGAAGAATCTAGGTCAACGTGTTATTAACACCTGTGTAAACACATTAGGGTAAGAGTGTAAGCAGCATATGGTGTTATTGTGGATGTTCGAAATGTCAGTATCTTACGTTAAGATTTTACATTTTAACAATTTGTTTGTCGTCGATGAATACATACACTCTCTTAAAGACTTATAATTAAGAATTTCATGTTTTAAGTGTCACAGTGTAATGAAGACATTTAAAGAAAATTAATTGTGCAAATTTTTAGTTATAACCAAGCCCAACCAACTGGGTGCTGAATGGGTAGTTAAGTGCACAATTTCGTGTAGTCGAATGAATAGGTATAAAATTACGGCGAGTCCAGGTTTTTAAACTAATGCATGTGTAAACGATACGGTCCAGACCGGCTGATAATGCATTTTATTCTTTGTTTTAAATTCCCTAGTCGACGTGACGACGACGCCAATTTACTTTTTTATAATTATATTTTAAATAACCTTTTTAATTCCGTTGAGTTATGTATTTTTTTAACCATATTTAACTAATTTCTGTGCACGACTGTATGCTTACTGTAAAGCAATATTTAAACAAAGACGGATAATTTATTGCAATTATTGAATTAAATTTTTAAATAAGATTTTAAATCTTACTGAACTTACCTGGTATGCATTTCGTATATGCAAACAATACGGCCCAGACCGGTTGATAATGCAACTTATTGTTTTATATATTGTTTTACATGTATAAAACAATTAAATTTTAAATTATTGCATCTTTGTTAAAACAAAATGTAGCGACCTGTTTTTTAACGAACCTTTTTAATTCCATAGACAGAAATGTTTCTTCTCGAAATTGATTTAAATTTTGAAATTTATACATCGTAAAGTATTCCTGGGCTGAGGAGGTGGAAAAATTATAATTTAAATTATAGATAGGGAAACTATTAAACCTTAAATGCCTTAATTTTTTGCGTAATTTATTCTGATTATAAAGAATTGTTGAACAGTTGATTTACTGTTTCTAGTTATTACAGTTTAAAAACCTGGACTCGCCGTAATTTTATACCTATACATTCGACTACACGACATTGTGCACTTAACTACCCATTCAGCACCCAGTTGGTTGGGCTTGGTTATAACCAACAGTTATAATAAAATCAATTGACAAAGCTACTGAATCCTTCAAGTTCACCTGCTGTTTATCTTACCAGTTAAATTACATGAGGCAAGGACGTGATTGACACGTGATCCAGGATGCATTTTCGCCCTCGTGATTTCTAAATTCTTCAATTAATTGTTGAACTCTAAACTTCCTACCTTTCGACGAATAAACTCTGAACTTCTTCCATTATCCTTAGCTATACTGGCTTTTAAAGTTCGACCAAACATCTAAACATTTTAAAATGTAGTTTATCACTAACATAACATAACATTAAAGGACTTACTTCTTTTAAATTTGTTTCTTCTGCACATTTCTTGGCATCATCACGATTTAAAAATAGAATGAAAGCTACTCCTTTACTCTTCCTTGATAAGCGATCCTTAACTACAGTCACCCTATAATATACACATATTTATTTTTAACAAGCTTCAGTGATTGGAATACTTACTTTATAATACGACCATATTTTTCAAAAATCTTATGAAGATCATTATTTTTCAATTCATATGGCAAGTTGGAAATGTATACAGTGCTTTTACTTGGTGCCAAACCGTGACTCATTTTGTCATATACTTTTTATATTTTTCTAAACTAGCTTCCAATTTTATCACGTAAAATATGAAATGATTTTCTTTTAATTATTTTTGATAGTTGAGGTTATGTTTCATGTTTACAAATATCGGACTTACAAACCAAATATAAAGCATGTCCACGTAATGTATAGACAACCACCGTCACAGGTAAAACAATACAGGTGAATCTTCAATATTTCAATCTATATTTCGAACACAAATTAATATAATCGAGTCACTTCTAGATAAATTAATAAAGTATTAGGATTAATAAAAAGAATGTAAATATTGTATTCTTGGATGTTGTAAAATCATTTGACGTATTTCTCGCAAAATCTCATAATTTAACAACCAACTGAACTAATCTAGAAATATGATTGTATAAAATTCAAGGTCTATTAAATCTCAGCCAATGAAATTTCTGAATTTTGAATTTAATGACAATGTTTATTTAATTATTTATTTATTTTGTTTATCCACGGGCTAATGCCCTATTAAGATATACAAAGTATAAATTTAAAGCAAAATATAATTTTGGTGCTATTAAGTATAGACACTAATACGTAGTATGAGATTAAATAATGAAATATCACAATAGTAACTTAATCATAATTATAAATATTCAGACAATGCAAACAAAACAAGACATGTAAATAGTATTTGAATAAATAAAGCTATGAATTTTTAACAAATAAAATATTAATCAATTTACACAAGGCACTAAACATTAGAAATCGATTAAGTAGACCTACTCAAAATAATTACAAAAAGTAGTCAGAAAGCTACGAGATCACAGAAATAAGTGAAAGATTAACTCACATAGAAAAGTTATGGTTCAGTTGCTTAAGGAATTTCTTGGGTGAGGAGAAGAAATCTAATTCAGTGCGAACATTAGCGAGCCTAGAGGCCCTGGAAATAAAAGTATTATATCCAGATAGTTTGTTCTATGTGTAGCAACATAAAAACTATTGGTAGATCGAGTCACTCTGGGTGGTACATGAACATCAATTCTACTTAATAGTGCGGGAGCAGACACTTTATTATTTAGTATGTTGTATAATGTTAGCAGGTCTTTTCTTTGATGAAGCTTTAATATTGGAGTTAAGTTAAGTAAGGAAAGTAGTTCTTCATCAGTAGAATTGTGTAAATGATTTGTTTTATACACAATTTGTTTTAAAAACTTATGTTGGACACGTTCAAGATTTTTTGAATATGAATGCTGTAATAAGGAAACCAAACACAAGATGCATATTCTAAAATTGGCCGGACAAGACCACAATACAGCCTTTTTAGAGCTGTTGTACCAGTGAAATCAACCGTGCATATTTTAATAAATCCGAGCATTTGAAAAGCCTTGTTTACAACAATAGGCAAATGAGGTATAAAACTTAATGATGAGTCAAGTGTTACTCCCAAGTCTTTTATCATAGCTAAATTCTCAAGTGTGGCATTACCAATTTGATAATTAAAATTTATCTTGGTTTTGGTACGATAAAAAGACATGGTTTTACATTTTGCTGGATTTAGTGTTATGCCGTTTCTTAGACACCAGTCCATTAAGTTGTTTAGGTCATACTGAAGTTTGTCACAATCATCAGTATGCTCTATCTGACAGAACAACTTCAAGTTGTCTGCAAATAATTGAAAATGACAATGAGCAAAACATTCATGAATATCATTTATAAATACATTGAATAGAATGGGGCCTAAATGGGAACCTTGTGGCACTCCAGAAGAATTTAGTATTTCATGTGAGTAATAGTTTCCAACTTTAACAACCTGCTTACGTTGAAGTAAGTAACTTTTGAACCATGAGAGAAGTGGGTTACCAAGTCCAATCATTTTGAGTTTATGTAGTAACATATCATGAGGCACCCTGTCGAAAGCCTTAGAGAAGTCAGTGTAGATAGTGTCTACCTGAATTCTTCTCTCCAAGGTATCCGCCAAGATGTCTCCATGAGTAAGAAGGTTTAATTCAGTGGACCTTTGTACCCGAAATCCAAATTGTTGATCAATTAAAATTGGGTCCAGTTTAGGGGAGATAAAGTCGCAAACTAGGCTCTCAAAAACTTTAGGAATTGCACTAAGAATACTAATGGGCCTATAGTTAGAAATTGATGATTTATCTCCAGATTTAAATATTGGCTTTATAAAACTAACTTTCCAAAAATCCGGAAAAACACCACTGGAGAGTGAAAGGTTAAGAATATGAAAGAGAGGTCTAGATAAATTAAAACTACATTAATACACAAAAATGTAAAATATAAAAATATTTAAAACACAAAGTGTTTTATTAATGTGAGTATTTACATATATAAAATAATAAAAGTTTGAAAATTTTTCAAACGTTGGACGACTATGCTCACAACTAATTTTCAAACTTTTATTATTTTATATATGTAAATACCTACTCACATTAATAAAACACTTTGTGTTTTAAATATTTTTATATTTTACATTTTCGTGTATTAATTATACGGTCGGACGCTTGACCGGTTTTATTGTTATATTTTGTATATCCTGTATTGGGTAATCAGAAGAAAACCGATTGGTGCGGTCTGATTCCTACAGGAGGCACCACTATTATATGTCGGTGTTAATGTTATTTCCGAGCTGGTATATAAGCTCGAATGATGTGTATGGGAATCATGGACAGCGACCCCTAACTGATGAGAGCCATAGCTCGAAACAGTCTGTTTTAGGGTGCTGTCTGTGATTTACATACACATCATATTGAAATGTTGTGAGCGTAGTCGTCCAACGTTTGAAAAATTTTCAAACTTTTATTATTTTATATAAAACTACATTGTTTTAATAGGATTGTTGGAATACCATCTAGTCCAGGACCTTTATTTATATCCAAGGAAGAGAGTTTTGTGTAAATATCAGAAATCAAAATGTTGTAATCAGGAATGTGGATATTAGTCATAGAAACTTCATGCGATGGTAATTTGAGATGATCATTACAATACACTGTGGAGAAATAATCTGCAATCATATTAACAATTTCCTGACCTGAACAACTTTTTCGATTTTCATATGAGAGTTCATTAGGATAAGCATTACATTTACGCTTTGTATTGACAAAAGACCAAAACCGTTTTACATTTGAAGATATAGATTCCTCGGTGGTATGTATATATCTAGTATAGCATTCCTGAGTTAATTTCTTGCACAATAATCTCAGTCTAGAGAACTCCCGGTAGTCATAAGTTGATTGTGAGGATTTGAATCGTTTATGTGCTAATTTCTTTTCAATTATACAATTCTTTAGTTCCAATGAGTACCAAACGGGGAATTTTCTAGCTGAATATTTTTTGGTGGCATGGTGGAATATAAACTGCTCCCAAAATAATGCTTGTTTTTCCAGATCCAATCGACACGAAAATCTGCTCAATATTCTCAGGTACACTCAAAGGCCGACTGGGTATATCTTTTAACAGCAATTAATGTACCACCACCCCTCGAAAATATGCTAGTATCAACTGAACGATCTTTGCGGAGAACATAATCATCAAAATTAAGCTCCATATCATTAATGCCACTGTGTAACCAGGTCTCGACAAGGACAAGTACATGATGGTGACATGCCTATACATTATCCCGAAGATAGTTTAGCTTGGTACGTAAACCCTGGGTGTTCTGGTGGTAATAGATCGAATATGTAACAGATCCTGATTGAAAGTCTAGTTTTTTGGAACTATTTTTGGTATACCCTGATAATATCTAATAAACCACTGGAGATGCGTTGCCTATACTCATCCCTGACTTGAGATTCGGCTTCCCGCTGCAATTTTGTCAAATCTGGGTTTATATAAATTTGTTTATCCTTTCGCTTAACCGATTATAAATTTCGAATAATAGATAGAACCTCATCTTTGCTCCGGAGAAGTACTTTTAGGGTTCGGTAACCATTTTTGTTGGGTTTACCGATTCTTACAATATTCTTTACTTGTATCCCTTTATACACCACCGTATTTAATAAGTTATTCACATCCATTACATCGTTCTGCTGCTCTGGTAAGTTAAAAATCATAATGTTATTGGCTCGGTTCTGGCGTTTCTGAAGCTCTTCAATAATATGGTTATCAGCAGCACTATTTAGCGTGTTAATGTTAACAGAACTTAATCAAGCTTCCTGAAAGCGGCCATAAGAGTTGTATGTATATGTGTACAATTATAATTAGCTCATAGGAGAGAAGAATTTTTACTTTTATAGTTTATACAGCACTGGCAAAGTTTTAGTGCAAGAACAAACAGGCCAACAGTACCAAGAGAATAGATACATACTGACGTATGCAGTTCGATGCAGGAGGATTCCATAGAAGGGGTATACATGCAACAACCAAATGGTTTAAGGATGGAAGCGGCAGGGTGTGCAAACTAAATCGTAGTTTGTATGGATTGAAACAGGCACCCAGGTATTGCAACAAACCATTTGTAGATTTTATGTATAAATTAAGATTTGTAGGAAGTGCAGCTCTACATTCAAGTTTTTGTATTGATCGGAGGGTGCGAAATGTCCGCCATCTTGGAAAATGGAGTTAAAGTGTTTTTTCAATTTGTCTCGTTAACCGTAGGTCTGAGGAAAGAAGTAATTCATAACGTTTTTGTCGGAAATTTGATTCTCTACAACTTCCTCCTTACACTTCTTTGAGAAATGTTTGTAATAAAAAAGTTATAAACAAATAACTGAAAAGATTTAGGGGTTGCAAATTTTTGGGGTGAAATAACTATTTCATTTTTGGTCGTACGAGCAAAATTGTTATGACCTTTCTTGTAAACAATTTAAAAACGAACAATTTAGTGTACTCACTTTTTTGGTTCCGTTCTTTGGTATAGTGGAAGGCAGCGGTCGAAAACGAGGCAGTAAGCGCGTATAACGTTCTTCCTACTGGTAAGTTATTTATCTTCTTAACCGTACGTCTGAGTAAAAAAGTCTGAGTACTACACTTTTTTGTGTCACGTAAGTAGTTACAAACATAGGGGGGTGGTCATTTATATTGAACGTATGGGGTGAAATAAGTATTTCATTTTTGTCGCACGGAAAAGATTGTTCTTACCTTTCTTGTACACAATGTAAAGACAGGAATTTTGATATACTTACTTTTTTTATCACGTTTTTTTGGTATAGTGGAAGGCAGCAGTCGAAAGGTTTACCCATGGCATATAATACCGAATTTGTTGAACATATGCATTCTATACGCAATTAAACAATGCTTCGATAATAATTACATAGAATGTATGAGTAGGTGTACTTCTCTAGCGATTCAAATTTTGATGGACGCGAAACGTCATTACGTGAAGGTGAAGTTTGCGTTGTGAAGGAGAGAGGAGGAAAATGTTTGTTCCAAAGAAACATTGAAAGAGGGGATGAGGAGCACGAAGAACTTCTAAGAAAAGAAATTTCTTTTTTACCCTGTCGCCTAGACTATATCTGTTATAAGACATCTTGTATAATAAATATAGCGTAATACATTTATACCAAAGCTTTGTCAAAACAGTATAATTGTTTCATAAGTTGCTGCAATTCACTTTTTAAAAGCCACTCTGAACCGATTCTGAACGTAAATTTAGAGGTGCTTTCCAATGAACTGTTCTACTGACCCAGTATTACCTAGAATCATCACACCGAGCTACCTTATTTTAATCAACAACACAATATACAGTGCTATTAGCTTAAAATGCAACATGTGAAATATTCTCTGTGTTGCATTTGAAATAATCAAGTAAAATCATTATGCACACATAGGCAACTAGTGTTACAGTAGGCAATTTTATACGATTTACATATAGTATGATCAAAAAGTCTTTGGATCACGGTTGCCATGAAATTAACATCCTATCTATGAAATTGTTTATTTCTATTATGTTCGATATTTACTTCACAACTGTCATGTCACTAGATAATAGTTCAAATAAATTCCATTCTCTGTTCTTTTTATAAATGTTATTAAGTAATACGTAAAATAACTGCAAGCACAAGAAATAATAATAGCGTACGCTAACCTAACATTGTCTGTGTACTAAGGGGCTCTGTTTAGCGGTGTCAGCGCGTCATATTTTCTTGACACAGGTGGCTGTGTCTCCATTAGCGCTACTAAAGATACATTGGCGCTACTCTGTACAGTTCACAAAAACTACGGGCAGTAGAAGTAAATAATTTTTAGATGGTTTTTACATTCCATGGCTATTGAGATCCAAAGACTTTTTGATCATACGATACTTTGCCTAGTAAATAAATAGCGCTCTATATCTTACGCATTAATAATATAGACTGAGGCCGGGTTTCACCAACGCTAAATAAATCAATGAATAGTTATTCTATGAATAATATTTAATCTCAGGTTAACTAAATTACGGTAATTATTCGATTTACGGACCCCTATCGTACATGCATACCATACGGAAATACCTTAGAATATAAAACTTTAGGAAGGAGCATAATAATCTACCACATACGACCGAGATGGAGTCTCAATATGGCGGAGTAGGTGTTTCCGGATTTGTAATAAGATATTTTTATTGGCGGTTCTCACTATCTCGAAATGCGCACATAAACTACATAACCTCAATTTTAAAACAAAGTATTTTGAAATTAATCTTAGGATATAATTTTTATATTTAATACTTTAAACAAATTAATACTTACTTATGAAATCTAATTCCCTTCTTCGTATTTGTCGGAGTTTGAGAGAAAAGCAGATTTAGGTGGTGGCTAATAGCGGCCAGTGTGACATCATAACCGTCGCTTTTAAAGCTCATTGCGCCGGGCAGTTACGCTCCTTCCTACAGTTTTATATTCTAAGGGAAATACCAAGCGCTACGGGTTTTCGTTCGAAAAACGTCATAAAAACAGGTAAAAATTATAAAATATTCTTATCAGATGACACAAACACCATTTTTAAGCCATTTTCACGTAAATACAGACAACTTTTTACTAACTGTAACCTAACATTATAACATTCTCTAACCTCAAAATAGCCATTTTAACATTTTCTTATTAATTACCGGCGACCGGCGCGATGTTTTTTCGGATTATTGTTCTCTAAGTTATCCTCTACAACTCAATATAATTGGTTTACCTGAGTAGGTATTGGGGCACCTGGCCCAGACGGAAATTGACATGCCATGTGGCATGCCAATGGCATGGCTCCTCCCCTGCTTCTGATTGGCTACCCCCACTCCTGTAGCTCCTCCCCTTGCTTCTGATTGGTCGCCGCCATCTTGGATTTCCCCGCCTACTGCTCTCTGATTGGTTAACCCCCACTCCTGTAGCTCCTCCCCTTGCTCCTGATTGGATGAAGGCAGCTATTTTGGAACATCTGGCACCATTCTACCACGCCCTGGCGCCGTGCTACCACGCCCGCCGCCATTACGGGAATCTGTATTACCGGCAATCTGTGTGCTGCCAATAGAGGGCGTAATGCTACAATTAGTGTGTATTGCTAAGAGAGGGCGTCATGAAGAAATCTGTATGACCGGCAATCTGTGTACTACTACTAGGGGGCGTGTCATGAAGAAGAAATCTGTATTACTACAGAGAGAGGCAACCATTTTATATCAGAGCATGTGGAGCGCGCTAAATTTGAATCTGTCAATTTTAAAATTTGTCATTTTTGCATATGTCATTTTTGCATATGTCATTTATACGTCTGTCATTTTTACATATGTCATTTATGCGTCTGTCAATTTTAATCTGTCATTTTTTGCATCAGTCATTTAAATCTGTCATTTTGAATCTGTCATTCTTAAAGCAGCCATCTTACCAGATTTGAATTTTAGCGCTAACTCTGGGGGTGGATCCTTCCACTAAGCTGAAACTCTTTCTCTCTCTCTCATAGTATGACTACTTACCGGCTCTGCTTTGTAGCTTAGGATGTTTGCCGTCGGAAATCTTCGGCTTTATTCGTGTACTCTCTCGCTGATAACGATCTACCTTTTTATATAGTCAGCCGCCTTCACCCTTAGTCGTGCTAGTAAATGAAACAACAACAATGTTTATACATATTATTTATTTTTGATATTTAATGGACAATTGTAACATATTATTTGTCAAATTATTCATTACACAGTATGAGTTGAGATCATCGCGTAACACTTGCAAATTGTTCAAATATTTTTGTAACCTATTTCTAAGATCACGATGCGTTTTGTTGCTGTTGTTGGGGTCGTCGTCGTTGCAGCAGCAGCAACCATGAAAGAAATTTTTAAACATTGCCTCGACTCGTATATCATACAGCTCGAACCATTCACTTTCAGACAACACCAGTTCACCATACTCACAAACGTTATTCACGCACTCGAGCTTCACACTACGTCAAATTCTCCCTGGTCGTCGTCGTCGGGCGGAATAAGTCCTACTTGAATGTTGTGTATATGGTCGTAGTTTTCTTTTTCCCCGGGAGGTCTCGTAACATACAGCGGATACTGGACAGCCCCGAGCAGTTGAACACGGACTTCACATTTAGCTGCTGCTGCTTCTGCTACTGGTGTATCTATGATGGTAAAGTTTGCTGATGCTGCTACAGCGTCATCAGCGTAGTATAGAGGCTGCTGCTGTTGCGACAGGAACGCTAAAACAATAATAATACAATAATCGATTAATATAAGCATAAACACACAAAAGTTTTAAACATCTTACCTGTTTCTTCTTCTTCATTGTTCCAAGCTTGATAGTTGTCGGTACTTGCTATTGATGATGCATGATCTGCAACATCCGAACCTTCCTCATCTAAGCAGCAACAAAATAGACACAAATTAGCATACAAACTTGAAGTTTTATAAACAACAACAACAACTTACCTATTTCCAGGGGTTCGCTCTCACAGTTATCATAACAATAATTAGGACTGCTTGACATCATCGTAATTGCTGCTGCTGCTGCTGCTGCACACGTACTGTCTACTGCTACACGCTAACAACGGTCGGCTTTATATAGTCACTTGTACTTACCTAGATCCAGCGCATGCTCAGTAACATGTATACGGTAAACAACCTGTCATCGCTGGCAGACAAGTTTCATCCTGTCGCTGACACGTCATCATCATCACAGGCAGGTGTGTGTAGGTAATTACCTCATTCTCTCTCTCTCTCTCTCTCTCTCTCTCTCTCTCTCTCTCTCTCTCTCTCTCCGTTATAGCTATCACTTTTCATGCCGTGGTATAGATGGGGAGAATAGTAATAATACACATATATAAAACATTAATCTTTTTATTCTATGACAATCTTTCTCAAAACATTATTAAACAACAAAACAATAATTAAATAACTAAACAACTATCTGTTCTCGGATAACCATGATAGAACATTAATCTTTTATTCTATGACAATGTTTATCAAAATTATTAAACAACTAAACAATAATCAAAATAACTAAACAATTATTAGGTTGAAATCTGCTCGGATAACCATGAAGACATACTCATTTTTCATGAAACGTCCTATTGAATGCTTTGTACGCTTTGTTATGCCAAATATTCTTTTCAACAATGTCTTGATCTACTACTACTACTACTACTACATAATTGAAAAGAACAAAATCGCGTTTATCAGATCTATTTCATGAGTATGTTCCCCAGAGTATCCTCTTGTGATTTACATTCAATCACTCCCTCAAGTTTCACCATCTTTTTAATAATTAATTACTGTACATAAAGCATAACTCTCGTCAGCTTCACTTATTATTATAACTACACTATACTGACAAAAGATGATTGAACAATTTACAACAGCTAATTACCTAATTATTACATTCTTAAATAATTTCGAATATAGTATACACAAAGTATAAACCTAGACATCATCATCATCACTTATAATAATAATTACACCAAGCCGAAGATCGATGTCTTGTGATTAACATAACCCCCGACTACTACTGTTACTACGATTGAACTGTACAATAATTATATACATTATGATAATCAATGAAAACATCGACCTTCATATGATGTTGTACTTATTACTATACAAATATTTTGCTACTTAAGAGCTAGATATAATACTACCTATACAAAAATTTACAAAACTTAAAAATACAACTATACTACTATACACATATACACTGCGCGCAAAAAGTAAGGAACAAATTCGATAAAAGGGAAAGTATTGATTTTTGAAAAAATTCCAAAAACACGTCAATTTTGTTTTTAAAGTCCGCATTTTTGACATAATATTCAAATATACAGGGTGATGCGTTTAAGAGTGGTGACGTCATCGGCATTTTCTTTAAATAGCAACCCTTATTTTTTATTCCATATTCTGACACTTCATCCAATTACCAACATGGTAATGTAATAAGTTTGCTACATCACATACAAAATTTTTGAAAAAAATAATTACGAAGACAGGAAAGTGTTATAGTCACCACATTTAAACGCATCACCCTGTATATCCGATATGTCAAAAAGTGCGGACTTTAAAAACAAAATTGACGTGTTTTTGGAATTTTTCCAAAAATCAATACTTTCCCTTTTATCGAATTTGTTCCTTACTTTTTGCGCGCACTGTATATATTACTACTACGATTGAACTGTACAATAATTATATACATTATGATAATTAATGAAACATCGATCTTCATATGATGTTGTTGTTGTACTTATTACTATACAAATATTTTGCTACTTAAGATCTAGATATGATACTACCTATACAAATGATATACAAATTTTACAAAACTTAAAAATACAACTATACTACTATACACAGACATATATACAAGAGGTTTAAAAAGTTTATACACGTGGTCGCTTGCTGTTATAGCCGAACGGAACGGAATCAAAATCTTCTATACGCCGTCTCTTCGCGAACGTTATCTTATAGACTTTTGATTCCGCTCGCGTTACAAGCTGATGGTCAGCCGTACGCCGGATGTTGTTGAACTCTACAATAATCTTCTCGTCCATGCCTTCCAACAGCCTAAGCATGGACTCAAAGTTTATTTTTTGAGTCGCGGCGTGATTTAGGGTGATGCCCTTGACCTTGACGACCAAGTGTATCTGTCCTGTGGTCGGGGAATAAACTTTGTAGGCGTAGTTCTTCGGCCCGCCTGACACAAACTCTATAATATACGATCCGGGACCGTACTCTTCGAGCTCGTCGGTGAGGTCACCCAGGAAGCTTCCTGTTGGTAGATCGAAGTCGCCCGGCTTCGAAACGTATATTACGGAATCTGAAACAACGAAAAAATTAACTCTAATATAACCGGTGTTGATGTTTGATAGTACGTCTTACCTGTGTCATAGTATAATACTCTCTCTCCTAGCTGATCCAAATAGGAATACAGCTTAAGACGGGCCTGTGCAGTGACAAATGCCGCGATGACCACGTTAACTGACGACAGAGGATCTGCTGCTTCCTCTTTATGCTGCCAGTTAACTGCAATCACCTCGTCATTTATTTCCTGCACATGATTAACTTCTACGCCTGGGCTGGACAACAGGTCGAAAAACTCCTTGGACTCGCTGATTATGGCTGTTTTCGCCTGGTTCTCGCGCTGACCAAATTTCCCTAGAATACAAAAATATTAAGTAAAGAAAACTACATAAGGTTAGTGTACTTACCCCAGAAGGAATTCAGCATCAGTTTGGCCAACGATCTCAAACCAGGGTTCTTGACGATCTTCAACGAATCCAAGGAGACTCCCTCGTTCTCGAAGTAGTCATCAACGTACTGTTTCCGGGCTCCAGCGATATCATCCTCGCTGTTGGCAGTTATTGAAGATGGCCAACCGCTGGCTTCCTGCTTCATCTTCAGGAACTTGTCTATAAAGCCCGAAAACAGTCCCCCGGTCTTGGACGCTTTGTTGTACTGGGTTACATCGTACGACCAGATCTCTTGTATGTCCTGCACGATGTAACCCTTTCGAATGGCCATTACCAGCTCGTCCAAGACCCAGGTTCCGTTGATGACTCGATCCTCGACGCCGTGCTGACATTCGGCCTGGTTCAAATCTTCAGCGCAAGTGCGACATAGAGGGAACAGCAGCTTTTGGTGCATTTTGACGGGTAAGACCGGATGGTCTAGATCTTGCGGTGGTAACACGGTGCATTTTACTACACCATTGATCTGTTCTATGCCCCCTTTATCCCGGATAAGTTGTTGGCAAGCTTCATTGCCCACGTAGACTTCTGGATGGCCAACTGGGAATTTGGCGTACTTGCATACGCAGGGATAAAGGGAGCATACATCTACATACCGGATCTTTTCCCCGTCTTTTGCAACCCTCTTTAATTTTGCTGCCCCTGTACGGCCGCCGTAAAATGCCTCTCTCGGGATGAGTGGTATGTTTAGTAGCAAGGGATGTTTCGCTACCTGCTGTCTGAATTCGGGTGTTAACTGCCTGCGGAAGCGACATTCCCACTGCTCAACAACCTCGTATCCTAGCGACTTTAACTTTTCAGTAGTGGCTCGGGTCTTCTCGAGCCTCATATCCATGGTGTCGCTAGGATCGTCGTGTAGAGGCTCGTTGCGACGGGTGGTGAAGCAGGTGGGACATCCGTGGAAGTAACACCCGTGAAATTGAAATATGGTATTACCATACAACCCGTCCACCTTTAACCCGCCCACGATAGCTTCTCTCTGCCTGCCGGCGTGTTGAATCTCAACACCTCTTTGATGTTCTTCCCAGAGCAACCATTGGAGAGCTACCTTAGACTGGTTATCTGGGCGTCTATAACCACCCTTTGGTATCAGTCCAATGGTGCTTTCTTTGAGGAATTTCCTCCGGAACATGAGATTGCAGGCAGAGGCGATGGTGATGGCTTCCGTGAACGGGTCAACGTCGCATTCCTCAATAAAGAGATTCCTAAAGTGGATACAGGCTCTCTTCAAAATATCGACGTCTGTCCGGAAATATTCGACCAGGTCACGTTGCATGTCGAACTCCGTGATGTCTCTGTTCGCCTCGTAGCACTTTAGGAACGTTTTACGAGCCTGGGGTTTCATGGTGTCGGGGCTGTAAAATTTGATGTCCGGAAGAGGACCCACGTAATGGGCGTTGGCCTCGGTGTTAAAGAGGTGCGGGAAATATCCTTTGGGAGCCGGTAGATCGAATGCTTTAGGCAAGTCAGCCAGAGCCAGGGGGAAAACGTTGAGGGAATCGATAATCTTTAGATTATCTAGTTGCAGCAGTAGAATTTTTGAACCGCGCATAATGAGGTCCGGTTTCAAAGAGGTGTTGTTGTTGGTTATCAGATAATTTAGAATGAATTGCGTATCGAAAGCTTGCCCGTTATGGGCAACTGCTACAACCTTTTTGAATAATTTCCGCGAGTCTAGTAGATAGTTCAAAAACCGATCGATGCATTTTCCTCGCAAGATCTGTTCTCGCAAACCACATCTTACACAGATGGTAGCCGCCGACGATGAGTCGTTGTTGTAACACTCAGAACAGACTTGCTGGAAAACGCATAGATTCGGTTCATGGAGGTTGACGCCGGGCGCAATTTCTTTCTCTTGCCGGGTCTCCAGGTCGAAGAACACAAACAAGGTGTCTTGCTTTGTGTTCCTAGGCCCGGCAGGCTGTATATGACAAAAATGGTTTTCGGGTTTATGGCTCTGACAGATCTTACAATAGATCTCCCCGCACACGTGGGCCTGCTTCCGGGTCTTGATGTTGATGGTTTTGAAACATCCCTCGCATTTTTTAACTTCCCGGCACATGTTACCCTCCTGATGGATGTTAAAGCAGGCTTGACTTCTAAAATCTCGCCTGCAGTCCGGACACCTAATCAGCTGCGCTGTTCTTTCGCAGGGCGGAGAGCTACCGCAGCCTACACAGGACTATTCACACCGGTGATCTCTCTTGTTGTTATAGGGTACGTGACAGTGCTCACAGAAATAACTGCAGGCAAAGGCTGAAGTCAATGATGTTATGACGTTATAATGATGCTCGTGATACAACAGATTGATGTTCTTTGTTGCGGCATCGTTTTCAACGACCCCCTCAAAGATAAGCGAACGACCTTTCGAGCCGTAGCTATACACGGTTATCTTATAGTTGGGGGCCAGGAGCTGCTGGAACAACCTTAATTCATGGACCCCGGCTCCCTCCGGTGGAATGAAAGCTACTCCGGCGTCCCGCATCATTTCCTCGGCCTTTATCTTTTGCACTGTCTGATTATCACGGATCTTCTTGTAATCAGTACTGCCATCTGCGTGAGCCCTGCCTACGACCAAAGCCCTGGGTAGGCATAGATTGTCACTGGTGGTGTTGTTAATCGTGACAATCCCTCTGCGACGGCTACACTCTTCGGCAAAGGTGCTGTACGTACGGTTACGACAGCGACCTTGCCCGGCAGGTGGTGTTACTATTGTAGCTATCAGCCTGAAGGTGTCCGAACTCAGGGCTTCAGGATCGCTCTGTAAAATCGATTCTAAAATGCCCCAGACATCATTGAAGGTGATTTCATCAGAGCGCCTGAGGCTCATGTAGCCGGGAAGTTTTTGTTTGAAACTATCAAGCTCAAATGTGGCCCCTACTTTATCATTTGGTTGTGCTCGGCTTAACACATCCCTCAAAATTTCGTTGATGGCCGATTTAAAAAAGTCCAAATGATCTTCACCGATTGGCGCGTCGTTTACTTTAAACACCAGTCGATGTTTCAGGGTGCCAAATTTCTTGATGGTGGACACGTTCTCATCGATAATTTCGTAGAGAGAAGACAGGAGTAACAACAACAATAGCAAAAATATCGCACTTGCACACTTAACAACGGCTAAAAACAACAAAGATTCTATGTTGTTAATTTAAATAAACATTGACTAATTATTATTAAAGTTTAAATGCACTGCAAGCTATTAAATATTATACGAGGGTAGATCAGTATTTACGGTCCCTGACATAGTAGGCTTTGCATGATATCGTTACTCATTTTTCTATGAGAACTGTCATTACTAATTATTTGTTGTGTCAAGTTTTGCGTAGGTGCGTGTTGTTCTTTGAAAGTTATTAATAATTAAGCTGGTCGATAACAGACAATTTTTAAAAATGGAAAAAAGTGAAGTCAGAGCGGTGATAAAGTATTTGCAAAAAAAAGGATTAACACCTACTGAAATTCACAAGGATATGACAGACGTTTTAGGGGACTCTGCCCCTTCTTACCAAGTGGTGAAAAATATGTCTCTTGAGTTTAGATTAGGCAGAACAACTTGCGAACATGCGAAAGGTGCGGGACGTCCAGTTTGTGTCACCGTTGACAAAAACATCAATTTGATCCATGATATGGTAATGGCAGATAGAAGACTGACTATTCGCCATATCGCGGAAATAACGAACATCTCTTATGGGTCAGTTGAAAATATTTTAAGAAATGTTCTTGATCTCAGAAAAATTTCGGCGCGTTGGGTTCCAAAGATGCTGACCGTCGATCAGAAACGCTCTAGAGTGCTGCATTCGGAAGCCAATTTGGAGTACCTGAAGGCCAATCGGAAGCAATTTCTCACTCGCTTTGTGACTGTGGATGAAACATGGGTGCACCATTTTGATCCTGAGACGAAAAGACAAAGTATGAAGTGGCATCACAGAGGTTCTCCACCTCCACGCAAATTTCGAGTTCAACGGGCGGCTGGAAAGATTATGGCCACAGTGTTCTGGGATGCAGAAGGAATTTTGATGATCGATTATTTGCAGCGTGGACACACAATAACGGGTTCTTATTATGCAGGGTTAATTCCAAAATTTTTATTAATTTTTGTTCCATCAGAACAACGCTCCAGTCCACAAGAGCTGCATTGTCATGGCTGCCATACAGAACGCTGGCCTTGAAATCCTAGAACACTCTCCATATTCACCAGACCTGGCACCCAGTGATTACCATCTATTTCCAAAATTAAAGGAAAACCTGCGTGGAAAAAAATATAGAGACGATAATGAAGTTATGACCGCAGTAAATGGCTGGTTTGAGGAGCAACCGGAAAACTTCTTCCTGAAAGGCATTGAAGCATTGGAACATCGGTGGACCAAGTGCATTGAAGTCCAGGGAGATTATGTTGAGAAATAAATAAATAATGTTTTAAAAATTCTTTCTCTTTCTATATCAGGGACCGTAAATATTGATCTTCCCTCGTAAATTAATTATAAAGATCAATTTTATCAAGAATCAATCTTAAACTTTTAATAGCAAGCTAATTTAAACAAATATTATAATAAATTACTGTCCTTATTATAACAGCCACAGGTAAGAAATCACATAGCGACAAATGGACAGATAAAATCTTTTACCATTCACGAACTGTCTCTCTTAACCCTTAATTAAAAATAAAAAGCTTGGATGCTACGTGGTGGTAAAAAAAAATTGGCGCAAAATAAACAATAACTTCTGAATGCAATGCAAGCTATTAAATATTATAAATTATTTGCTTTGACAAAGTCAAAGAAAGATCAGTTTCAATGCAAATTAATAAAGCCTTTTAATCAGTATTAAACTTTTTAACAACAATCTAATTAAGCAAATATAGAGTTTAAAATTGTTACTAAATCCCTTTGACAGATTATTATTATAAAACAGCAAAATAAGCTAAAATTGTTTGAAATATAACAGCAGCAGGTAAGAAATCATATAGCGACAAATGGACAGATAAAATCTTTTACCATTCACGAACTGTCTCTCTTAACCCTTAATTAAAAATAAAAAGCTTGGATGCTACGTGGTGGTAAAAAATTGACGCAAAATAAACAATAACCTCTGAATGCAATGCAAGCTATTAAATATTATAAATTATTTGCTTTGACAAAGTTAAAGAAAGATCAGTTTCAATGCAAATTAATAAAGCCTTTTAATCAGTATTACACTTTTTTAACAACAATCTAATTTAAGCAAATATAGAGTTTAAATTGTTACTAAATCCCTTTGACATATTATTATTATAAAAAATAAATAAGGTACAGAAAAAGTAACTACGTAATAAAACAATTAATAATAAATTCCTACCTTTGTTGGCTGGCTGTCTTGGTTCGTCAAACACTCACAGCTTTATTCGAGACTAACAAATACACACATACACAAACACAATAGCGGTAAATAAGAGTTATTAACAGCGATAGCTGATGTAGACAAGTGATACCCTGAAGTTCAGGATTTTGTTTTTATACGTTCTAAAAAACAATCGTAGCGCCCTCTGGTTGTCATTAAAACATCGTTTACGTATTGCATGATATTGCGCAATATTACAAAATAGATAAGAATGCGCCTGTTCAAGGCTTTGTTAATTAAATATTTTTACTAGGTCATAAATCAGTCGGATGTCATAAACAAGCGAGCCCTCTTATGCCTGTTTCATCTTGTTTGTCAGCATAGCATCGTCTGTCGTGTCGGTAATGATTACACTCAGATCTGAGTAAAAGATAAGCTTTCTTTCTCTGAACAGGGTTATAATTCGTTCTGCTGTCATAATGATTTAAAATTTTAAAAGAATTTACCTGCATTTTTAGCATTCGATACGGCCCCTTTTTTAAAGGTGTGTGTGTGTGTGTTTATCATTTTAAAATCTATGGTAATAACTATACATTAACGTATATGCTCGCGTGTATGCATGGTTGCCTGCCCGAAATTCTTTGATTATATTATTTTTAATTTCAATCTTTGATAATGTGTGTAATAAATTAAATGCTTATC
Source organism: Agrypnus murinus (assembly GCA_929113105.1). NCBI lineage: Eukaryota > Metazoa > Arthropoda > Insecta > Coleoptera > Elateridae > Agrypnus > Agrypnus murinus. The sequence continues at coordinate 83,214,741 of OV816025.1, read as the reverse complement.
AATAGTTACATCTAAAAGTTGAATTTAAAATTTTTAATGTTGGAGTAAATTATAAAATAGTTTTTTACGACGACTATCAACCCTTGTTTAGTGTTAATTGACAGTGCAGGTGTCGACCCTTTTAACGATGCCCATTGCTCCGAGGGTAATAAATTAAGATTTTATCTAAAACAGCTGCGACAAACGTGTTCATTCGCGCAGGTTCGAAGTTTATAAAAGCTCTGTTGACCCCTTTCGTTTTTTAGTTTTGTTCTCGCGTCGTCGTCGGTTACAGTGATAGTAATAATTGTTATTGTTTGCTTCAACTAGGTATGTTAAAATAATCATTTATTATTCTTGTGAGTGTTAAAATTTTTACTGCTATTTAAGTTTTTGTTTTTTACATAGAAAAAATGGATTTGCTAATACAACAATTGAACAAATCTCCCGTTAGTCAGAAGCCGATCAAGAAGTTATGTGATTACAAAATAAAATAAATTGCAGAGATACTACAATTCAAAAGAGTCGTTTGCCGTGATAAACGTCAAAGTGTGATTGTTGTTGCCGAAAAGCATGTTACATTTCTACCAAAGCGAATCAGCGACAAGTTAACTGATCAAAGGGTTACCGAGCTTAACCAGCAGATTGAAGCTAAAACGATTTCTCTAGGCCTGGTGTACTTGGGGAAAACAAACTGTTATGATGATTGCCTGTTTGTGGAATTAAATAAGGTACGAGTAAACAGCAAGTTTATACAATAAACCCTTTTTTAATGTTCTATTGTTGTCGTTGTTGTTACTGCCCCTGGAACCGCAAATAGAAAACAGAGGTCAGTCCTGAAGTCCTCAAGCTATCATCAGCATTCTATCAACATTTTTATTATAAATTAAATGTAGCCTTAACAATATATTAATAAAAATAATTTTTTAATTCCTATATGGCTTTATTATTTCTTCTAGAAAAGGTAGGTATTTCTTCTAGGAAAGAGTACAGTGTGTATGTATGTGTGCGCTGGAGAGAGAAAGGTAGCGGCAGAACTTAGCGGGAAAATCAAATCTGGGGGAAATCCAAGATGGCTCCTTCAAGAATGACAAATTCAAAAAACGACAGATGCAAAAATGACAGATTAAAATTGACAGATTAAAATTGACAGACGTATAAATGACAGAAGCAAAATGACAGATTTAAAATGACAGATGCAAAAATGACATATGCAAAAATGACAAATTTAAAATTGACAGATTCAAATTTAGCGCGCACGCAAGATGCTGTGATATAAAATGGTTGCCTCTCTGTAGTAGTAGTAATACAGATTTCTTCTTCTTCATGACACGACCCCTAGTAGTAGTACACAGTCCATCGATAATACAGATTTCTTCATTACGCCCTCTCTTAGCAATACACACTAATTGTAGCATTACGCCCTCTATTGGCAGCACACAGATTGCCGGTAATACAGATTCCCGTAATGGCGGCGGGCGTGGTAGCACGTCGCCAGGGCGTGGTAGAATGGAGCCAGACGTTCCAAAATGGCTGCCTTCATCCAATCAGGAGCAAGGGGAGGAGCTACAGGAGTGGGGGTTAACCAATCAGAGAGCAGTAGGCGGGGAAATCCAAGATGGCGGCGACCAATTAGAAGCAAGGGGAGGAGCTACAGGAGTGGGGGTAGCCAATCAGAAGCAGGGGGAGGAGCCATGCCATGGGCATGCCACATGGCATGTCAATTTCCGTCTGGGCCAGGTGCCCCAATACCTACTTACCTGGGTTCAGAAGGGTCGGTATATCGAATAATTAATTAAATTACTGTTCCACCATCACGTTTGTAAACGTAGTTAGTTATTCGATGAATAAGGCGAAGTTCATTGTGAATGCGCCGTTACTGTTTACAAAATCTAGGGTCCCTAGACTAATTTTTAGGGAATTTAAGTTGGACACCAATACAATTTTTGTTACTTGTTTCTAGACGTACTCTTGCAGCATAAGCAGATAACAATAGATACCCTTGTAAAAACTAGCCGTATACCTGCTGCCTGCACTGGTGCTCAATTTCCTATTTATTTATTTCTTGTGATTTTTGAACTATTTCTGAGACAACTTTCAAAATAAATTAAATGCTCTGAATTGTTTTCTATATATGTACTATATATCTACGTATGTACTATGCGTGTTACAAAGAAATATTTTTTAGTATACCATAATCTGAATTAAAAATAAAATTGTAAGTTGTAGATATCCGTACTAATCAATAAAAAAACTTCATAAACTTGCAAAAATAAAAAGTGGACCCTTGAAATATCTTTCGCGGAACATAAGAGATGCAAATATTTTATATAAATATTTTCATGTTCATTTGGGATACAAGTAAATACAAGGCTGTATTGCTTTTCAAAGAAGATTGTTGTTCCACAAGGGCATCAGTAAAAAGGGTTATGTTTATAAGTTACAATCTGCCTAATAAGTAATAACAATGTATTTGAATTCTTGTTAGTCATCCTCATTTCCATTATTGTTATCTCAAAGCTTTTGTTATTTAACTACTTACATACATATTTCTAACATAAAGGCAACAAAAAGGTTGTCCATGTCTAATCTTATTGATACCATGTGTTCTAACCAAGGGATTGCTTGACCCAAAACCAGTTGGTTTTAAAAGCTTTCGTTTTCTTTCCAATATTTCCATTCATAAAATGTACATTGATAAATGATAAATAAAAACAAATCCGACTTTGGAAAGAAAAAGTATCTCATTTATTTTTATTTATTGTCATTATTTGGGATGGGATAAACTCAATGAAATGGAATTAGAATAAAGTATATAAGTATAAACGCTGTGTGTGTCAGTGGCGTGCGGTGAGAATTTAGGCTAGGGAAGCAACCACGACTTTAATTTTAATATACCTAGGTACAGGCGCGCATTCACGGGGAGGAATGGGAGAAATTCCCCCCCCAAGTTTAGAAATAAGTATACATAGAATAGAAACAAATAATGTTTGTTTAATTATTATTTATTAAAACAATTATTTTTCCAAAAGTTTCCCTCTCAAAATACTTAACTAAATACTTTATTAAAACAATTATTTTTCCAAAAGTTTCCCTCTCAAAATACTCTGGATCCGCCCCTGCTAGGTACAATAAAAAAACAGTGTTATGACTATTAAGCAGTGGCGTGCGGTCCATGGAAGCAATGCTTCCCTAGAGAATTTATTAAAAATAAAAACCAATGCTAACAACAACATTTTTATAAAGTTATGGTTATCGTTTATTTAAATTTGTAATATTTGATCAACTTAAAGCTCAATATCAATTCCGTATAGCAAAAAGTATAATTATTTAGAGTACTATTTTAAATGAGGCTCATTAAACTTGCACGGAAAGGTAATACCGATTCAAATGTGTTACATACGCTGCAATTAAGCACTGATTTCGTTGCTTATAATTGCTCTTCTCCTAGCCTTGATAAGCGGGCGTGGTCATACAGACGATGCGGTTAACATTGTTTGGTCGTTATTTTAGTGTGCTTCGTGCCCAAATGTTTATTTATTATAATATCACTTCAGTAATGTAAATCTGCGAATGAGACTGTATTTTGCCTCATTTTATTAATTCAATTTATATAAGTTGGATTTTTTTAAAAGACAAATAATTCTATTTAGTTTGTTCTGTATGCAAATTTAAAATTGCATTATCGTCATGGCTGCAAATTCAGCTGCTTCGGTGGAATGTTCGAGTACTTCCGATACATCCGAATCGGGACGATTGTTCAGTTTGTAAATTATTAATAAAGAATTTTCTGCATACAGTTTTGGAGAGAAATTACAAATTATTGAGCAAGGTAGATCAAAACCAGAACTTTCAAATTTAACAACAAAGCTTAAAACCTGCACCGATATTTTGCTAAAAAGACCGGAAAATCGAGTTGCATTATAAATACATAGTAGTAGTTTTTTAAAATAAAGAATAATAGTCAACAAATTCCATAAGTATAAAGTGTAAAAGTTCTTTGAAAAACTTTTAAGCTTAACAATTATAACACTGTTTTTTTATTGTACCTAGCAGGGGCGGATACAGAGAATTATTTTGAGGAGGGAATTTTTGGAAAAATAATTGTTTTAATAAATAATAATTAAACAAACATTATTTATTTCTATTCTATGTATGCTTATTTCTAGATTTGAGGGGGGATTTCCCACATCTCCCCCAGTGGATTCGCGCCTGTACCTAGGTATATTAAAATTAAAATCGTGGTTGCTTCCCTAGCCTAAATTCTCACCGCACGCCACTGTTATTAAGCTTAAAAGTTTTTCAAAGAAGAACTTTTACACTTTATACTTATGGAATTTGACTATTATTCTTTATTTAAAAAAAACTACTACTATGTATTTCTAATGCAACTCGATTTTCCGGTCTTTTTTAGCAAAATACCGGTGCAGGTTTTAATCTTTGTTGTTAAATTTAAAAGTTATGGTTTTGATCTGCCTTTCTCAATAATTTGTAATTTGCCTTCAAGACTGTATGCAGAAAATTCTTTATTAATATCTTGCAAACTAAACAAAAAAAAATCGTACCGACCGTATCGGAAGTACTCGAATCTTCCACCGAAGCAGCTGAATTTGCAATCATGACGATAATGCAATTTTAAATTTGCATACCTACAGAGCAAATTAAATAGAATTATTTGTCTTTAAAAAATCCAACTAATATAAATTGAAATAATAAAATGTGACAAAATACAGTCTCATTCACAGATTTACATTACTTAAGTAACATTAAATTTAACAAACACTAAATCGAACAAATAACCAAATTAATAAATAAACATTTGGGCATGAACCACACTAAAAATAACGACCAAACAATGCTAACCGCATTGTCTGAATCACTACGCCCGCTGATCCACGCCAAGGTTAGGAGAAGAACAGTTATAAGCAACGAAATCAGTGCTTATATGCAGTGTAAGTAACACATTTGAATCGGTATTACCTTTCCGCGCAAGTTTAATGAGCCTAATTTAAAATAGCACTCTAAAGGTAAATAATTATACTTTTTGCTGTACGGAATTGATATTGAACTTTAAGTTGATTAAATATTACAAATTTAAATAAACGATAACCATAATTTTATAAAATTATTTTAGCATTGGTTTTTAATTTTAATAAATTCTTAAGGAAGCATTGCTTCCTTTGCTTCCATGGACCGCACGCCACTGGCGTGTGTATATTAGAATGTTACCAGAGTTACAGTTATGTGGGTTACCTGGGAAATACTAAAACTTTTTTTGGGAAGTTATTAACTTCCATTTGTAAATCTTTAGTAACAAATATAAACAAAAAGGTTTAACCGTGAACAAAAGCTAAAAATAAATGAGATGTGAGATATTTTTTCTTTCCGAAGTGACTGAATAATAGAAATTGGATTTGTTTTTATTTATCAGTGTACATTTTCATCCATTAGAAAGTGAATTATTCCAAACATTGTATCCAAAACTGGTTTTTAATATTTAAAACCAGCTGTGTTTGGGTCAAACAATCCCTTAGTTAGAAACACATGGTATCAATAGAATTAAACATGGTCATTGGACCATTTTCTTCTCTTTTATGTTAGATATATATATATATATATATATATATATATATATATAAGGTATATTTTTAACTGCACTTTTGTAAAAATTTACATAATAGAGCCCCAGCTTATGAAATATATATACATATTTAATTAAAAAAATTTTGTATTGTACGGTATTTTTTAATGTGTACGTAGTTATTATTGTTTTTAGCCTGCAGTTCTATTGTCACAAACGGAATTATTTTAAATTAAATCCTTTTTGTAACATTTCAACTTGCATTCATTTAGTATCAAGAGTAGTGCGATAGCCACCCACACGCCGCCACGCGCGGTACACAATCTGCATTGCCTTGAGAATAATTTATACAGTTTGAATCTCCTTAGAATAATTTATACAGTTTGCATATCCTTGAGAATAATTTATACAGTTTATATCTCATTGGAATAATTTATACAGTTTGTATCTCATTAGAATCATTTATACAGTTTGCATCTCATTATGTATTCATGTGTTCTTCGTATCCCACTTAATTTATTCAATTATTCAGTAATACTTCCTCGTCCAGCAGTATATAACCAGCTTGCTTGAGCTCTTCAAACCAGTCAGTGACCATGGCTCGAATACTACAAGCAAGCTGGTGAGTACCTTTCAATTATTTTATGCTTAGTGCTTAGTTGAGTGGGTGGCGCTTAAACGCCCACGCTCTGCGGAATTATGGCCAGGCTACCCGGCTTAGTTATAATTACTAGGAGTCTAGCTCCTACGCTTAGTTAGTAGATTTAGTGCTAGAATAGGGTTGGTTTCGACCTCCCTTTGATTGTACCAGTTTTGGAGGACATATACGTCCTCACAATATGTATCAATATGTCAACATGTATGTTAACCTTTTGTACTCTCTTTATTGTCTTTAGTATATAGTTGTTTTTTTCAACTTGTGTTTAATTTCTCTCTACCTCTGACTACGTCCTCCAGTCACGAAAACCCCACGTGACACTATGATGCATCCAGATAGGGTTACGTACAGAAACATAAGGGTATTTATTTAGTGCATGGTCAATACATACTGAGACGTGGTCTACTACTATTGAGTTTATTACTACAAGAACGGACCACGCAACGCCGCTAGTGAATAGCCATCCTCTATTCATCAAAAATATTTAAAATTCTTTCTGGTTAGATATTTTATTTTGTTTATAATCTCATTTTCATAAGTTTCCGTCTTTTATTGTCTACAATCATTAATAGTATGTTTTTAAAAATTAACATTTGATTTCCTCGAATAATTTTATTAATGTTTCAAAGAAACATTTTTGTTTTACATTATATATTTTTTACAATACTTTCAATCGAATCAAATTTGATTGAAAATTTTAATATTTATGTACTACTTCAACTGTAGCAGTGTATGAATCAGTGCTACAAAAGAAAAGAAAGTTCCCTCTGTAAGTGTCATTCTTCTAAGGAAGAATCCATTTAGGACGACGTGTTGCCTATATCCTCCCTTAGCGGTGTTCAAAACAGAAAAAATGCTAATTCTTGTCAAAACGATTTCCGAGATTTTAGGATCAATTTAGAAAACAAAAAATTTCTAGATGCTGATTGTGATAGATCTATCATGTATCTACCTACCGACCTGAACAATTTTTAATTTTCTCAATATTTCATCATTTTATTAGCATTTATTTGCTAAAAACACACCTTATGTTTTTTATCCATAACATAATCAACGTCGAGAAATTCAAAAATTTCTTCGGTTCGGTAGTTAGTTAAAACAAACAACAATTATATAAAAAATTGATCATATCTCTATCTATAGCCTTGGTCTCATAAAAATGGAAATAAGTTAACCCTAAATGCGGTAAATTGCTAAGTGTAAACGCCGCCCTTAAGCTTGCTATTAAAAGATTGTTTGAATCAAGTAGCCATGTAGCAATCTTAGCGTTAAAATTATGACCGTTCTTTACAAAGTTTCTTTATTTAAACTTTGAACTCTTGATTGTTATTTGATTTTTGTTTTTAAACTTTAAAAGCAATGAGAGTATCCCCAAAATTTCAATTTTCGAATTTTTTTCTAGTAGGTATATTTGGTCGTAGAATTGTATACTCTTTCCAAATTCATCATATAAACAAAACACTGGGCCGTATTCTCATGCCACTATTAAAGGTGTATTTAACTAAAGTTATGATTAAGATCAACAAGAAAAGAGATAGCTTTACCTAATTCTAATAGGTGGGAAAAGGTTAGAATTAATCGCCATGGTAATTAAACATGCTATTAGGTTAATAGTGGGATGTGAATACGGCCCAATAAGTTTTATGTCAATAGTTTCAGACTTTATTAGAATTGCATTCTATTGTATACACCGTGACCTATTAAGACATAGTCAGACTTTGCCAGTGGTTAGATAACCGCCCACATAACCGAAGTTAACCTCGATTGTCCAGAACCTGATCATTTATTAACCTGGAAAGTTGATCTACCCGTGGTATCTTATATATCCACTTTGTGCATCCATGAAGGTTATCAAAGCTACAGTATCCGTTACGTTCAAATTATACTTGAGAAACAGTTATTCTAAATAGTTAACTTTATCGTAACCAGAAAGGTTGACTTTTGACAAACATTCAAGTCTTATAGTGGTTAGTTTTCAGTTACATCCTCAATAACAGGTTTTAAAAGTTAACAAAAAGATACTTATAAAGTCTAGCTAAAATTAACCATTATAAACAGTTAAAAATAATTATGCATATATAAAAATACTGAAGTCACTTTAGCTGGTAAGCAAATATTTTATTGCTCTGTTGTAATTAGTAACAAAAAAGTAACAAAAACAGATAAAAAGTTGTTTGTTAGCCCATAACACAATAAATCAATTATGTGTTTATTTAAGTTCTCGGCCAAGATAATTTTTGCGATTCTTTTGTTACCTTTCTTGGTTACCTCTTTGACAACCCTCTGGTTTTTCCTTGGGGTTATCTAAAAGTTAATCCATGGGATTAACGCTTCTGATACGTCATTTTCTTAACGGTTCATATTTTTCTATATATTTTAGTGCTAGAACACCCTTTTCTAACGTTATTGAAACACGGTTATAGTAATAAATAAGTATTCAGTTATTCAGTTTGTGACCAAAAGTAAATTTGTTGCTGGTATTGCTACGTAAAGTTTAAAATATCTGTCGTAAAAGATTTACACAACGTAAATTATTAAAAGGGTTGTGCATCATTAGTCATGCGCTGTATCTCACGGATTTACTTAAGTTATTGGCATTTGCAAAGATGGTTGGTCATTCTATATCATCTCTTCAAAGAAGTAGCATCAGTTCTCAATTAGTATTGAGTGTTAGTTCAATTAGTCAGTGTTCATTTAGTGTGTGTGTGCATCATTTCCAATAATTATTAAGGTAAGTTGATAATTCTTCTTTTTAGGTAGGGTTTTAATGTTTACTTTCAGTTGCAGTTAGAAAAATCATACACGGTGCCACTGAACTGGAAATTTTGTCATCCACGAAAATATGGATCCGGAAGTCTGCAGAAAGAATTAAGAAGTCGCTGTAAAAGAAGCCGCATGTAAAATATTTGTAAATAGCAATTACTTGTATATGTATTTTTTTATTTATAAATGTTTAATACATTTCTAGAATAAAGACAATTTATTATTATTGTTATTAGTATTACTATTATTATCCATTCTCAAAGAAATAACATGATCGATCTTAATCGAAGTCGTACTAGCATTATTTGGATAGATAGAAGCCTTTTTTAGTTATAAACCTCAAAGGTATTTTTTTGTTAGAATGAGCAGTTAACTTTTAGTTATGTTTCTCGGGTCAACTTTTGTACAGTCGATAATGGTTATCATTTGCACATCATTATAAGATAACTTAAGCATACTCACTTGGAATGATATAAAAGTTAATCACAGGGTTTACTTTTTGGCTTGTTGGGGAGGTGTCCAAAAGATGACTTTCAAGGTTAACTTTCGGGTATGTCGAGGGGGTGCCCCAAAGATTACTTTCAAGGTTAGCTTTTGGATATTTTTTCTGACTAACCTTTTAACAACTTTGAGGATGCCTTAGGGTTGCTCTATGGTTAGATAATTTGTGACATAGTTAACCTACAGACCAACTTTTGGTTGACAAATGGTAACTTTGTGTTTTTGAGAGATTAACTTTTAGTTACCTTTTAGGTAATTTTGGTTGTGTGGGCCATTAAAGAAAGAAAATTCCTATATACCATTTTTTTCGTATTTCTATACTTTTGGAGAAAAACGGCATCGAAGTTCAGCCTAATGTTTTCAAATTTAATAGTATGAATGCACATGACACATATTTTAAAAGTTCAAGCAGATATTCAATACTACTAGAATGTGCAAGGATAGCATAATAAAGTAATAAAAACGTCTTTATTTTGGTCAAGTGTTTCGTAGAATAACAACAGATAAACAGAATTAAATAAACAAAGCATGTTGAGAACGACCTCTCGATGGATATTGTTTCAAAAATGGTATTTTTGTTTTGTGTTGTTTCTGATTACTAAGACAATTTCAAATTCTTTTAATAGGCACATTAATCCCTATGTGTAATACAATACTGCAGGTTTGTGAATAAAAAATTATAGTACTCGTGATAGTGATACATCTTTTGAGGTCAAGATCAAGGAGATACCCAATACTATTTGGTTTCTCAAATGATAACAAATTGCAAACCCCTTACACTGCAGCTTTTAGTAATAAAACGTAACAGTACCTGTACTTGACTATGTAAACAAATCCATCAATCATTCAGGGTCGTTGAATTAAAACATCAAAAAGAATAATAAGGTTTTAATAATGAAACATTCTAGAATTCCAATAAAAATAACAATACCTATTGATGGATAGATCAAATTAGCTAAACATGTCTTTACTTAATTAAAACTAATATCTGTTTATTAACGCATAACACATCGAATTTAATGATACATTAAATGGGTCAGTATTAAAATGATGTCATTTCTGTCTGCGTTTACTATTAGAATAAAGGGGAATCCCCCGGATTAATAGATCGTTTTGTTTTAACATCTAAAAAATAGAATGCGCGTCGTTTGCATGCTTGTTGTGCTTGTTTAAACAGATGTCACGTTTTTACTGATGGTGTCAATTTCTAAAGATCTTGCTTAACCTCAAAGTGCGATCATTGAGTACTGAATCACCGTGTATACAATATTTAAATTATTCTAACGCTCGCAATTTGTAGTAACTGTCTGTGAATTCAATATAAATACGGAGACAAACGTACTGCTTATTAGTTTCACTTTGAGGTTATGAATCTCTAAATAATCATTTATAATATACCTGACAGTTGTTTCGACAGCTAAGCTTAGCTTAGCTTAGCTGTGTTATCGAAAGGTAATAAAAATATAAACAAACACTCGCTAAGGTAAATACAAAAAATAGATAACTAGATTAAAAGATAGAAATAATAAAAATTAAATATCTAACACTTGCAGTAACGAAGAATTCCTGAGCTCAAACTGTTCATTCATTGATGGTACCCTGAGTTTGTGTTGGTGTCAGAGTTTTTACAAGCGTGTTTTCAAAACAAGCTTTAAAGAATTTAAATATCTTGCCCAGGTAGTTGTCCATCTCTGTTTAATTCGGTCTGTTTCGTACACAGTATAAGGGGTATTTCGATTCTTAAAGCAGCAACGTCCTTACTCGGGACAAGACATTTGCTAATGACTGTACATCTCAAAACCTTCTAAAATGTCTAATTTGCTTTTGAAATTACAAAAATGTAGGAATTTAATATTATTTTGGGGAGTCATTAAAACTTGTGAAACTATTACCAATCTGTTTTCTTTATTTCATGATTATAAGGTTTCACTATATAAGGCTCGAAACAATAAACAATTTTATTTATTTATTAACTTTTTTATTTACTGGGGGGTCCCACTCCATATTTGTGTCCGGGGCCTCAAATAGGGTTGCCACCTTTTGAAAACCACAAAACCGGCTCATGGTTTTTTGAGTTTCGTCGGTGAAATAATCCCAAATCACTCTATTCTATAAGTCATATTTGGTGGTGCTGCGGTAAATGTTAAAGTAAATACCAAAAATTCAGCAGTCAATGAAGGAGTGATAAAGTTGGGTTACGTGAAAATGCAATTATAAATACATTAGTAAAAGATACGAGGATGAATTGATAAATCTCCGGCCTAACCCATATGGGATACAAATTTTTGCAATGTTTTTACGGCATTTTATTTTTTCATAATTTATCAGTATGGCTGTGAAATAACAAAAGTTTCTGTCAAACAATAATTGTTTGGCAAGTTGTCAAAGTCGATAAAGTTTTGTGTGGTGTTAAAATGGAAAAAGCTGAAATTCGTGCGGTTATTAAATATTTTCACATTAGAAATCAAAGCTGAGCTAGACGGGACATTAGGCGAATCTTCTCCTTCCTATAGCACAGTTAAAACCTGGGTTGCGGACTTTAAACGGGGTCGCAAAAGCACAGATGACGCACCGCGTTCAGGAAGACCGAAAACTGCCACCACAACGGAAATTGTCGAAAAAGTCCATAGAGTTGTGTTGAATGATCGGCGATTCAAGTTGGCAGAAATAGCAGATACCCTGGGCATTTCAACGGAACGAACATATCATATCCTAACCGAAATTTTGGGAATGAGAAAGTTATCGGCACGTTGGGTGCCGCGGCTGCTCACAGTGGAACAAAAGCTGACTCGCAAAACAGTTTCAAGTGAGTGTTTAGACTTGTTTAATCGAAATTCAGTGGACTTTCTGCGACGGTTTGTAACAATGGATGAGACGTGGATTCATCACTACACACCCGAAACGAAGCAGCAATCAAAACAGTGGACTGCCAAAGGAGAACCTGCTCCGAAGAAAGCCAAAACAGTTCCGTCAGCCGGAAAAGTTTTGGCTTCAGTCTTTTGGGACGCCAAGGGAGTACTTTTCGTTGATTATCTTCAAAAAGGTAAAACAATCAACGGAGTATACTATGCTACCTTACTGGATGAATTAAAAAAATATATTGAAGAAAAACGACCTGGATTAGCAAAGAAAAAAATTCTGTTTCACCAGGACAATGCACCTTGTCACAAGTCGGCAATTGCCATGGCAAAAATCAATGAATTGCAATTTGAATTGTTACCCCATGCCCCTAATTCACCAGACTTAGCCCCATCGGATTTTTATTTATTTCCAAACCTAAAAGAATTTCACGCTGGAAAGAAATACGAGTCCGATGAAGAAGTGATTGCTGCCACAAACGCCTATTTTGACGAGTTAGAAGAAAAGGCTTATAGGGACGGTATAAGAGCACTTGAACAAAGGTGGACCAAGTGCATTGAACTCGATGGGGACTACGTAGAAAAATAAAATTTTTGTTAACCTGATATTCTTTTGTTTTATTGCCTAGGCCGGAGACTTTTCAATTTATCCTCGTATATTCAAACAAAAATAAAATTTCCATAAATGTAACATAAAAATATAGGTACTTCTAACAAAGGATAAAACAAGTAAATTTTTTTTATAAATTATAAAAACAAAATGAAACAAACGTACAGTACTTAAGGACTTTTAGGGCTAAAATTTAAAAGTGTACTTTTTATTAGACTTTGCGGCCTTCATTAATTCATTATTTTTTATCACGTTTTCAAAAAATTCATGACAAGAATTTTTAATACCGGGTGATTTTTTAAATTTCTGATCTAGAAAGCCATGACATAATTTTAAAACAAAAGATGCGGAAAACGTAGGGCGTAGTTTGAATCGTTCGATTTGTCACAACTGTCAGATTTCAAAAATGTTGACATAAACATAACCTACTCCAGTGTTGTTCTCGCTTTTGCCGTCTTTTGTGCTTCACTGTTTCCTCGTGTTTTGAATTCCGTTTCGCCAGTTATTATCTCGGTTATTATCAAAAAGGTGCAAGGATTTCACCAGAAGTGCTTATTAGAGTGTTCGAGAATATGAAGCGCCGAGTTAATTTGTGTATAGATGCTGAAGGTCAACATTTCCAACAGTTGTTGTAAATTTTGAATAAATATTGTGTTAACAATGTAAATTGTTATAATTGTGAATAAATCTTGCTATTTCTTAAATCCAAGGAATAAAAATTGAAGCGAGTTGTAACCATAACCTAAACTTCTCAAGTCAATAATCACATCGAAATTGCACTTAAACTCGCAATAAAATGCACACTTTGGTAAAAGCATGTTTCGCAAATGATCACTGTTTAAATATTTATCAATTTGTTTAATAAATGTAAAAGTAAGTAGTCAATTTGTCACATAAATGACATTTGGAATAGCAGTGTGATCAACGCTACGCCCTACGTTTCGGTGACCTTCGATACGGCGTAAAAATCACGACTTACTAGATCAGAAATTTAAAAAATCACCCGGTATTAGATCTTATGCATAAATCGGCTTTTACCATTTCTGGAGATAGCCTATTTCTGTCATCTGTCCACAATTGGTTCGTTAAGCTAAATATTCGCTCTACGTATGCGTTACTACATGGAATGGATAAAATAATTTTGACAATCTTTTCCAAAACAGGAGCATTTATATTTAAAAAAAAACTGCTCCATTTTTTGACAGTGGTGAGTTCTGTTTTTTTAACTAAACCAGATTTTTCTAAGGCAGCGAGCTCATCAAACAGTGAATTTCCGTCTTCATCACTCAACTGAACCAATGGACTCACAAACAGGCAATATAGCGTCAAGAGAAACTCTTCTTTTTAAATTTATGATTTCGAACGACTTAAATAAATTATGATCGAAATTATACCACTTTTTAAGGTATTCAATTGCCCTTTGGTATACTAGACTAGCATCCGCAATAAATTTATTTTTTTCTGAATTGCTTAAAAATTCTAAGGTCTGAATCCAAAAAACAAATCCTTTTTCCTCTGTAAAAGTTTTTGTCTTAAAGTCATCATTATTTCATGAACGTCTGTAATTAACGTATCTGATTTTTCCAAAGATTTTATTGCATTATAAAAAATTGAAAGTACGTGATGTACAAAATATATATAACATTCTGCAAATGTCAAATGGTTACTTTCTGAAAGTTCGTCTTGTTGATCTTTAATAGAATTCCAAATAACACGGTCGCAATTATTATCGCCCTGTTTTAAAAATAGTATATTACATTACTAGTGTGGAAAGTGAAACTTTTCGTACGCACGAGTGTGAATTGACGCACGAGGCGTAAGCCGAGTGCGGAAATCACACGAGTGCAGAAAAGTTACTTTCCAACGTGTAATGTACAATATTTTTCCTACGACCCCCCAAATTTCAAATGTTTAAAAAATTTTGATTTTTTTTAATTTTCAAGAATATAATTTTTGAAGATTTTAAAGCAAAATTTTTATGGTTAGGTTTAACAGAGAAAATCACACTTAAAGCTAATTTTCTTAAGCCATTTATTTTTAGGATATAAAGTTTAATTTTTTAAACAATATAGTTTCACAATATGAATAATTATAACGAAATTTCTATCAAAACATTTCCAGAAAAATAAAATTAAGTTATCTTGACAACTTAATTTTATTTTTCTGGAGCTGAATTATGACAATTGTTAAAGTGAATGGGTGTTTGTTAACATTTTATTTAATAGATAGATTCTTTTACTAAATATTTCAATTTTAAAAACTCATATATTCATAACTTATTTAAACATAGTATAAAATTAAACCTTGGGTTTAGTAGCAAAATTAATTAAATGAATTGCTATTGCAATTTAACGGGTGTTTTTTTAAATTTGGCGTCAGAGCAAGCAATGAGAGTTCGATTGTGAACGCACCTTTGAATGTCGCCACGCCGCAGTGTATCTAAACCTAACCTCACTTTTAAGTTTTGACATTTTGACATTTGAAAAATAGTGGTCTATTCACAACAAACTCATAGTCATAGCTAACTAGGACGCCAAATTTAAAAAAACACCCGTTATAATATAATAATTTCAGAGGCACATAATTTATTTTTTATTTATATTTAATAATATTTCCAAAATTAACAAATATAACTTCAACTAATAACACAATGCCAGGTGTGAAGAGAGGTTGGCTAACTAAATTATTTGACATTACTCTTATTTTTCTCCCATTTGGCATCGCTGATTTTAATCTTGGCAAACTTGCTTCAATAATTTTCATGTATTATAGTGAGGTTACGTTAGGTGTAATCTATTAGATATTTCTTTTTGATAGCTAAAATAACTAATTAAACATTAATTAAAGTTATATTTATAAGAAAAGAATAGATACATAATGGTTAAAATGCTTCTCAAAATTGGATTAAACATTAATGTCATCATTTTAATGTAAACAAAATTCATGGATTTCTAGATATTGCTTAGCGTGACGTATTTTCATAACACACACGTGTGTTATGTTCCTAACATACGCGTGTTATATGACTCACTTTCTTAATATCGGTAGCGTTTGCTATTGTTCACTTTCGTATGGGGTCGTAGGAAAATATATTTTTACTGCTTCCCAATTCAGCAAGAGGCGATCGACTGCTTCAAAAAGAGAAAGCCATCTGACTGATATGTGCCTTAAAACTTTATGATAAGCTTGAAGTAATCATGTTCGTAATAGATTCTGAGCTTTCATTGCTTTCTTCTATGAAATCAAGGAGACAATCTTAAATTTCTTCTTCACAGCGAAAATCTATATAACGAGCTGCAATGGGGAAAAATTTAAGATTTCCTTTGTTTGATGCGTCTGTGGCAATAAAAAAAGGTATATTTTTTGATATTAACTTTTTGCAAACTATTTCAATTGAGTATGGAGTTAAAACATTTAACACAATACACTCCATTTTTGTGCGGCCAAGATGTAATTTCGAAGCAATCTCCGAATCCGAAAAAATACGTCCATCAAGTTTGTTACCTGTAAAAGAAAAGTGGAATTCCTTGAACAGTTTTTATTTAATACAAATACAAGCCACAATCAGTTGAAGTGTCACGTGGAGTTTTCGTGACTGGAGGGCGTAGTCACAGGTAGAGAGAAAATAAACACAAGTTGTAAAAAACAACTATATACTAATAACAATAAGAGAATACAAATACAAAGGTTTACATAAATATAAAAGGAATACATCGTGTGAGGACGTACTTGTCCTCCTAACTAATACAATCAAGCGGGACGTCGGAACCAACCCTATTCTAGCACTAGGTCTACAACTAAGCGTAGGAGATAACCTCCTAGTGATTTACAACTAAGCTGGGTAGCCTGGTCACAACTACCCATAATTTCGCAGAGAATGGGCGTTTAAGCGCTACCCACTCAACTAAACCACTAAGCATTACATAATTTAAAGAGTACTCACCAGCTTGCTTGTAGATGTAGTGTTGGAATCAATTCACTGACTGGTTTGAATAGCTCAAGCAAGCTGGTTATATACTGCTGAATGAGGAAATAATTAGCATCGTAGTGGGAATCAGTAGGCTGGAGTTCTCAGTAAGAAACTAAGGAAGTTCATGCTTCCTGGTTGCAGGCTTGTGGGTAGATTGCATTCGCGCTGCTGGTGCCTGGCACGAATCTGCAGCTGTGCGGAAGTGTTGGTAGATTCTCTTGAAGGAATGTGCACCTGCTTGCAAATCGTGTAGGTTGCCTCGCATATACGGAGTAAGTAGGCGGATAAGTTGCTTGCCAACTAATGCAGTTGTGGGTGAAGCGAGCGCGCTTCTTAGAAGACCTCGCAGCTGACCGTGCACATGGCTCCAAGTTGTCGGTGGTGAGACCGCAGCTGCTTAACTAGCGTGGGCAACTGAGTGTGGCCTTGCACGCTATATTGTACAAACGGAAGAGAAGTTGAGTTTTGTATATAATATTTAATCGTAAATATTTCTGTTTGTGACAGAAGCATAGCTTAAACCATGTTTTACGCAGTGAAATGTTCTTGCTATTTCCACTGCAACTATTAATTCTGTTAGAGTCTTTTGTCGGGAAAAATTTAGTCATTACGTTGGACATTTTTTGTGTTTTAATCATTGATTTATGCTTAGCTCCGATTGCGTGAGCTCTGACCGCTTTAATTCCATCATATTTGACAGTAAATGAAATATGACACAATGAACATTTTGCTGAAGCATCATCACTACCTCGCACTAACCAATCTTCAAAGTTCTTATTTTGCAACCATTCTTTGTTGAATTTACATTTTTTAACACGTGCTTTCTTTGGCGCCGGTGCCCTATCTTCTAAAGTTACAGTTACAGGTACAGCTGTCGAAGTAGATGCTTCGCAGTCACTATCGAAATCACAATCACTTGCACTCATTGTTCATGTAGTTAAGGTGCTATATTCTCGTTAGCACTAACACTAGCAACTTACAAAACCCTAAGAAAAGATGTAAACGTAGTTACACAAAGAAGAAATGTCATAATTCTGTCATAAATAGTAAATACTGTCCTAATTCATGCGTTGCACGCTGCACGTGTTTTAATTTAAGAATTTACGATTCTGCGTGCTGACTGCTGCCACGCAACACGCAAGCAAAATGACAAAACCACGTGTTCAGCTCACGATCGCGCAAAACCGACTTTTAAAGCCCATTGCCCGGCACCCGGCAGACACTAAAGAAAACCGGTCAGGCCGGGCCAAAACCGGTCAGGTGGCAACCCTAGCCTCAAATCCAAAGGGCGGCACTGTTTTCACCTCATTTATTTACGTTGAAATTATTCATCATTGTATCAAGATTTTACTCTCAGCAATGAAGAAGTTGTTTGTTTTGTTGCATCTACAGGTTAGGTTTTGTGGTCAGAATTATGCTCCAAAATAATTGGAAAATTATTTTCTGTTATGAACTGATTTTAAACTGATTTGATCTTAAAAACTGGATTAGTCCATTGGAAAGCATGTCTGCTACCTTCCGACTACCTTCTAAACAATCGAATACTTAAAGCAACAAAGATATCTAATAAAAGACTACTGTTATAAGAAAATAATATACCTAATGTATATATAAATAATATAAGAGTAAAATAAAAAGTGTGCAATGCATGTACATGTTTTACAGAGTTTCAAAAACTATTTCAATGTTATTTATGCTCATTTTAAATTATAATATTATGAGTAATTCCTGAATAATAATCGCCCCCTCCCTCCCGCACAAGCTTATAGCTTCTGGGGCCTGGTTTCCAGGCTCTGGGTTGTAGCAATTATTATTATTATTATTATATGGGAATAAAAAATTGATCCATTTTTAACCGGTTACGATTATACTGAGAGATTAAGTAGAGAAGTCAAAGGTTGCTAATTATTACAAGTTAATCTTGACTTAAGAGTTATCTAAAATACCACTCATACTCGTTCCGTCTTTGCATTTAATTATTATTTTAACTTTAAAATATTTATTTAAAAAGAGTTATACCTACTGCAAGCCTGTGTTGCTTTAAAAGGGTAAGAATTCATTTTTCTCTAATAATCTGCAAGATTAGTTTATTTTGTTTTATTGTTGTTTATGATCTTTTTATTTATTTTATATAAGAGAATTATAACAAAAACTTCATTAATTCACATCTCTGTAAACATCTTGAAATTCAATTCGCTACTAAAGCTAGTTACTTAAAAAATTAAATGCAATGCTTATTTGCGTATGCATGTAAATTCATTAAGAGATTATAATCATCAATTTGACTGGCAGTAAAATACAGAAAATATATAATAAAAATTAAACAATATTTAGAGACAATAAATTTTTATTTTTCATTTTTTCATTTTTAGTTTCAATACAATACGTAGATATTAATTCGAAAGTTTACTAATTGGTATATCCAGTGACTCAGAATGGCTAAAACCCTGTTGCTAATGTAAAACAACAGAAGAATCTGTCACCAAATCGTGTTTTCGGTAAATCATTTTCAGATATACAGCAACCTTGTCTTATTTTCGTATAAATTTTATTTATTAAACATAAACCACATCTATCGACAAAAATCTTAATTAGATATGAGATCGTAAATTTTAATTCTTCATAAATATTTTACAAAAACAGAAATTTCCAAATATTACTTATTTAATTGGCACCACATTCGGTCTCTGCGACCACGTCGTCGCCGATGTCGAGGACGTGGTCCAGATAATGATGCAATGTTTATTTATTGCATAAACAAGTTTGGCTTTAAGCTGGTTTGTATAATAAAATTATAAGTATCGTATTTCTTTAAAACGTTTCTATTACAATGAAAGAATATTATTGACTGCATAATACTAAATGCTTTTAATTAAAGAAAGAGATTTCATAATTAATAAGATTTTATAATTTTATTATACAAACCAGCTCGAAGCCCAACTTGTTTATGAAATAAATTACAACAAATGTAAACATTGCCTCATTATCCGGAGCACGTCCCCGACGTCGTCGGTGATGTGGTCGCGGAAGACCGTGTGTGCTCTACAAGACGCTCCCGAAAAATCTATATAAACGCAGAAAACTTTGAGTATCAACTGCTATTGTTATTGATAAACAGTCCAATGAATATACTCATAGGCGTAACTAGGGGGGGGGTCCAGAAGAATGGCCATGCCCCCCCCTAGGAAAAAGCCAATTGAGCGCCTGAATGTTTAAAACTCGCCGCGCTCCACACTGGACCGTTTAATACAAGCTAGACGTAAATAATTCTAATATCACTTTAAACGATTGTAGTGGTCATATTTTGTGTAGATATAGCTCAGTATAAGTAGTTAAAGTATAATTAACTATTTTAGAAAAAATAGTTAAGTGTACATAGTAAGCTCATCCGTGCAGACAAAAAAAAGTTTTTGTACGACCATGCTATTTCGGATTGTTTACCATACTTGGTTTTAGAACAGTAGGTTATATTTACTGGTTGCTAAGCAAAAACGTGTCGGTAAGTAATTATTTACCGTTCAGTTCTGTCAAAAACAGAACGGTAAGTAAATTATATGTAATTTATAAAATAAATGCATGATCTTTAGATGTCTCTTTCGCGAGAAATCATTTATTTTCTAAATAATTGGACTATTTAAAAAAATGTATGTTGTTTATTTAAATTTGCTCAGGCCTCTTCAATATCCCAATTATATTCGTTTTTGTACGACCATGCTATTTCAAATTGTTTACCATACTTGGTTTTAGAACAGTAGGTTATATTTACTGGTTGCTAAGCAAAAACGCGTCGGTAAGTAATTACTTACCCTTCAGTTCTGTCAAAAACAGAACGGTAAGTAAATTATATGTAATTTATAGAATAAATGCATGATCTTTAGATGTTTCTTTCGCGATCGCGAAAAAATTATTATTTTCTAAATAATTGGACTATTAAAAAAATGTATGTTTTTTATTTAAATTTGCTTAGGCATTTTCAATATCCTAATTATATTCGTTTTCAGATTCACTCCTTCTCACAAATTTGACAAATATAGTAACATTAAAAAATAATAGTAATTACAAACGTATCCATGGTAACGACAAAAATATCGTGACATTCAAAAATAAAATTACAAACGTATCCATGGTAACGACAAAACCTACTTAATATTTGGTGGATATACAGGGCAAAAATAAATTATCTTAAATATATTTTTTTACCATCTTCGGGATATTTCCTTAGTTAATACCTTTGTATTCATAGTGATCGTACAAAAAATAGTATAAGCATCTCGAACAGTAAGGAGTTTACCGATCTCCTCCAATATTGGCGACTTCGCTTCGCTCAGTCGCCAAACATTGTCGTCGATCGGTAAACTGTCCTTACTGTTCTTGATACTTAATATACTATTTCAGATTCACTCATTCTCACGAGTTTGACAAATATCGTGACATTCAAAAATAATAGTAATTACAAACGTATCCATGGTAACGACAAAACCTACTTAATGTTTGGTGGATATACAGGGCAAAAATAAATTATCTTAGATCTATTTTTTTTCGGCGATATTTCCTTAGTTAACACCTTTGTATTCATAATGGTCGTACAATAAATAGTATAAGCATCTCAAACAGTAAGGAGTTTACCGATCTCCTCCAATATTGGCGACTTCGCTTCGCTCAGTCGCCAAACATTGTCGTCGATCAGTAAACTGTCCTTACTGTTCTTGATACTTAATATACTATTCTTTCTTAAGATTTAGTTTATTACACTAGTTAGATTATAATTATTAACAAAAAGATTTAAATAATCTTGTAAAGAAATAGTATATTACATTTCGAGGGTTGTAAGTAGCAAATTACACTTTGAAATTTCATGCGTACATAATTTGCCTTACAACTAGAGCGATATCTTTTCTCCGACCACACATTAAATTGATTGCCAAAGTGTGACATTTTTTAAATAACAGTTTGGATTTTTGTACTTGTCAAATATTTTGACAAAATAACTGACAATGCCGCCAACACAAATATGTGATAAACAAAAATGTTCCCACTAACTGTAACATAATATACATACTGCCCTGCTAAGCGAACATATCCTATCTGCAAAACTGCAATGTAGAAATGTACTATATAGAATGTTTATGTGAGCTAAGAAAAGATATGGTATATTTCTGAGTTGATGTTTTGCAGATAGGACTTTTTCGCTTAGCAGGGCAGCATATTACATAACAGTTTTCCTTTTCATTACATAATAGTGTTCACCTGTTAGTGTCATAATAATGACACCTAAAGGTAAGTACTCACAGCAGCGGATCCGCAGGCGGATGTCATACGATTGGTCGATTTGACTCAAACCGACCAATCGTATGACATCCGCCTGCGGATCCGCTGCTGTGAGTACTTAGCTTTACTTGTCAAATAAATCATTGTACTTGACAATACGTACTTCACAACAACGTTGTATACGGAAGTAGAAAAAAGTAATTCATGATTTCTAGTAATGAAACCAATAAGACCAGCAGTGCCAGGGTTCTTGTGCACCTGGAAAACCTGGAGAACCTGGAATTGTCAGGGAAAGTTCTTTGTCTGGAAAATTCAGGGAATTTACAAATTTTAAAAGCACAAGAGTGCTGTCATCAGTCATTAATAATTGAATATGTAATATAGTTAGGTACATAAACAGATTTAAATTTCTACCGAAGTCAACTTGATTTGCTTTTTCGAGATTCTTACAGAAAACCAAAGAACAAATTGTACCCTTTTTCTCAGAAGCGGTCACATTTGATACTGCTTTCAGTACGAACGCAATAAATACGTTCCTGTAATATACTTTTTTTGTTACAGTAGGTAGTATATTTTTTACGGGAACCAGCGGACTTCCCTTTCTGGTTAGTTTTCTTTGATAGATTTTTGATTTAATCCTTCGTACAAAGTCACCACTAGCTTCTGGTAGGTTTATTTTATTGGCAATGTGTACAAATAAATTGTCATATCCTTCACATTTTGAAGTAGAGTAGCAAATTTCAAAATACTCCATGCGGGAAATGCAAAACCTACTCCCTGAAAATTAAAAAAAAGTGTCATGCAAATCCGTGCGAAATCAACCGACTACAGTATTGGAACGTAGACACTTCAAACTTTCATTTAAGCTATATATGATTGTTGACATATCGCGGCATATGTTACATACTAGATTCTCCAAAATATTTCATCAACATGCATTTTATAAACGCCAGTATCCAAATAAATTTCTGTACGACACGCAGAATGCGTGTCCTAATGGCTTCATTAGGACACGCAAATATAAAAAACTGTTTATAATTCGCAATTCTGGAATAGAATTTTTAGTTCACATCTCTATATTAAATTTAATAAAATCAGCAAGCAGACTGGCACAGCATGCTTTAAACTTTTGAATACATACCTATATGGAATTTAAACAACGTTCTATTTTATGTTTTTAATATTTTTAAGACAAGATGTATGTACAATATTATTGTGATGGTATTGGTATGAAACATATCCTCTCATACTAACAAACTGTTGACGTTACTTTCTAGATTAGGTTTAACGAATGTTCATAATTAGACGCGAACAAGACGTCTGTCTGCTGGTCGGGTAGTTTTAGTATGATTCTTGTTTTTATTGATTTAAAATCTATCTGTTGTTTTTAGGATACGATGCACTTCAAGATATTATTGAAGTGGACTATAATACTCAACCTCCAACAATTAATATTTGCTGCCAGTTGCAACTTGGATATATGGAGCTTTGCACGTTGCAGAAGACTCACCTCGCTTACAGAGATGAAGACAAGACTAGCAAAAATTACTTGGAAAGCTAATCAATTACTAATAGAAAAAAGCCATTTAAGTTTTTTAACGCCAGAAGCTTTTGAAGATGTTGGTTATGTGAGAAACCTTACAATTTCAAACTCTAGAATATCTCATTTGCCCAGAAAGGTATTTAAGCATCTGATACGATTAGAACGAGCTTATCTTTTTAATAATACCATAGAAGAAATCAATGAAAAAGCATTTGTAGGTCTTTCGAACTTAACCGAACTGCATATCTCTTCAAATAGTATTAAACAATTACCAGAAAATCTATTTAATGGCCTTGGCCTTTTAGAAAAATTATATCTGATTGCAGTTGGCTTAAATGATACAAACATAAACGCATTTAAAAACTATTCAAATAAGACCCTTGGATCATTAAAATACTTACATCTAGAAAACAATAGAATTACTGAATTAGAAGAAAAATCTTTTAATGCTTTAAATAAATTAGAAGAATTGTCACTGGCTGGAAATTTAATAGCAGAAACTTCATCCAAAGCATTCGAAGGGCTGTTCTTATTACACTCTTTAAATCTATCCAGAAACGTTATTGAAAATATACCGAATGACTTCTTCAAAAATACTCCAATACTTAAATGTTTAGATTTGTCTAAGAACAAATTACAGAATCTAACATCTTTAACCTTTGAAGGCTTAAAAGAGTTAGAAGAACTTTATTTGGATAACAACATAATTTCATCTGTTGAAATAAGAATCTTTAGTGTTTTCAAATCTTCTTTACTTAAATTACTAATAAATGACAATAAAATTGAGGACCTTCAGAGTAACATCTTTAAAGATTTACAACTGTTAACTCATTTAAATTTACAAAATAATAAATTAAAAACTTTAGACAAAGATATTTTTAAAGATGTTTCCAATTTAAGATACTTATACCTTCACGGCAATCAAATTGAGAGTGTTATTCCAGGATTATTTAGAAATCTAAGCTTTATTAGATCATTATGTTTGGACAGAAATTCTTTCCCAGATGTAGCATCTGGAACATTTGAGGGCTTAAATTCCTTAGAAACATTAGCACTGAACGAGGATTCTATAACTTACTTAGAAAATGGTAGTTTTAAAGGCCTTTCAAATGTAAAAGTTTTAGAAATGTCATATAATAATCTTACAAAACTGCCTTTAAATTTATTTTTAGAGTTAGTAGAAATGATTGAACTTAATATAACACATACGAATCTAGAAAGATTAGAACTAGATACATTTGCAAATTTAACTAATCTACGAAAACTATATTTACATAATAATGCAATACACTACATAGAACCAAAAACCTTTTCTGGTCTTTTAAGATTACGCATCCTTTCATTATCTTACAATAATTTGACGAATTTAAATGATTCTGAGATATTTAGCGGTTTGAGAAATTTGCATAATTTAGACTTAAGATCTAATTATATCTCCTTTATAAATTCAGAAGCTTTAGATCCGCTGTACTATCTTGAAGATCTTCATTTAGGTGGAAATCAACTACAATTACAAAATGATACATTCAGTAAAGTCTCTAAGCTGTTTCATTTAGATTTGTCAAAAAATAATATAAAAACATTACCATCTGGTATGCTGAGAACTGTAACATCCTTATTAAGTCTAGATCTAAGTTTTAATAATCTACAAGAATTAAATAATTTCACATTTGCATCTTGGCCTAGATTAAATAGCCTTTATTTAGAAGGAAATAGCATAGCCAGTATAGAACCAGAATCATTTAATCCAATACAAGGTCTATTTTGTTTAGACTTAAGCAACAATAAATTAGAACATTTACATAATGATACATTTAATGGGCTTCGTCATCTTTTCCAACTTCATTTGGAAAATAATAATCTAAAGGAAATAAATGAACACGCTTTCAAGAAGCTATTTCATTTAAGTCGATTATATTTAGAAGGAAACAATATAAATCCTGAAGAAATAAAGATGTTTTTTCAAATTAATCCGAGGTATGGAGCAGGTAAAATGTACTATAGCAAATCGTAGCTATAATTAATTTTTTATTTATTTACTATTTATTTATTTATTTGTAGAATTAAGTTGTTGTAATAAAGATTTCCTATAATAAAAAATAATTTGATCTTTGCTTCCACAGAGTACATAATAACCTGTGCTTTGATTGAAGCATCGAATATATAAAACGTGTAACAATTAAAAATTGCAAATAGAAAACCGTATTTTTTAAAAATAATTTTTCTTTGTTTACATTTTTTAGTATTATGCGGGTTATATTCTCGAATCTTAAATGAAGCTATCATTGACCCTTTAATAAGATTTACATTTTTTATTCAATAAAGTTCTTTGTCCACGACTGTAATATACCCAAGCAGCATTTTTAGTCGTCGCTACGTACCAGCAACTACCGGTGGAACTATTAAGTTTTAGCCACTACTCACAAGCACGTAATTGCTACGGTTTTGTTACGTGCCTGGAACCAAAGTGGGGAACAATTTTTGGGTAGCAGGTACGTGGCGGCGTAGTAATTGCTACTTTCGTGGAACTTCTTTTCTCTTTGACACATCATGTCGCGTGGTTGCTCTCTCTTGCTCTTGCAACTTAACAAATATTTTATCATTTTCTATACTATATAATGCTGGATCGTGTCACAAAATGAATTACCAGTTGATTTGTAATACGTACTTAATACAAAGAGCGATGAAATGTTTGATTATTTTGTCATTCCAGTACACCAAAATTATAAACCATTGCAACTTTTCTGTTAAATATGATGATAGATCGAAAAATAACAACGCGCCTTCTTTAAATATATTTTTTAGTAAAAAAATGTCTTTAATAAAACATGATAAATATACACGAAATACTTATAAGTTGATACACATGATAGAAACCATTTTTATATTATTCCTGTTATGTTCTTTTAGGTGTTTAAATAAAAGATACCATAAAATACTCAATTATTGTCATTAATTAACTTTATTAATATTGAGTGAGCAGGGCGAATTACATACACAATGCATAGACTGTAGAAGACGTGTATCCTCCAAGCGGGCTCGAGTGTTACTGACGCTCGCCCAGGGAACGGGCCAGGATTGGTTAGTTACATCACTACAAATTAATGTTGCCAACTTCAAGCTACATACATAACAATCCCTAAGGCACAATTTGGCACCAATTTGTTATTTTTATTGAAGGTTATATAGTAAAACATCTATTAACAATCATAACAAATTGCAAATTGATTAATGATTATTGATTAATCCAACATTTTACAAGTAAATATGGAGATGGAGTAGTTTACGAAAAATTACTTTAATGTGATTCTCCTGGGTAGCAAAAACGTAAGTGTTACATTCAATACTACTGTAAGGTTTTAAAAACTTTAAAGTAGCTTCGGGCAAGTTACTGCTACAATCATAATACCACTTTGAAGTTGCAACGACTTTAAAGTAAGTATACTAAGTGGCAATACCGTTTCACATGCTTTAATAGTTACTCAGAAGTAATGAAACTACATAGTTCCAATAAATAGTAGAAACAACTACACAATTAATAAAATATTCCGAATTAAAGAAATTAAACCTATAAAGTCATAAATTTAGTTGCAGTTACGTAACAACTACTCAATCAAAGTTCCGATCTCAGTTACTGCTACTTAATTGCTGCTTGGGTACTCATTATAGTTGTGCTCCTTCAATTATAATTATATACATTATTCACTACTAGCGGCAATTAATCATTAATCATTACTAGCGGTGATTAATATTATTCACTACTAGTAGTATTTCAATTTCTTTTTAAAATTTAATCGAGTAGGCGAGTAGGCCACTATGTGTCAAAACAATCACACATGTCATATAAAACTCATTAATTAAATTAAAAGGTCAACATCATATTTAATCAAAAATATTTAATAGACGTGGACAAAGTATAGTATTCTACTTGCATATAATGGTTATTATTCACTCGAATGATTTATCCTTGTGAATAATAGCCATCAATATATGCTCATTGAATAATACAGTATATTAATATACGGGGTGTCCACTCTCAAAGTCGATCATAGGCAATTAACATTGTGCATTTTACTTTTATGTATTTTACTTTACTGCTATACTAAATCACTCAATACAAAATCAAAGTAATGGACAGTATAAATAGTCGTTATTCAATTGTAAAGTTTGAGACCGTCATTATTAACTTCCTAATAACCTAGGTAAACAAGTGTTTATATACGCTAAAATGCAATAATTTGAAGATCATGGTTTATCATACTTGACAACGGTCAACTTTTAAATTAGTATTTCAAATTAAAAATCGCACTCTTAAATGTACTATTATTATTAGTATCATTTGATGTGCAATAATTTTCTATTGATACCATTATCTCTTTTGTAGTTAAGTTTGGCGAGCAGGAATCACCAAAAACGTTCAATACATGTTAAATGCATATGTTCGAGTTTAAGAATGAACAGGCTGTATATCTATCTACGACCACCTATTAGAAAATTAACACATTTCATACAGTCTAATAGTAACCATGAAAATGACTCATTGCTTACAATCACTAAACTGTACGGACATGACTGTGAAATATGATTTCGAATTTTAGTGATTCTATTAAAATGCCATAGATGTCAGCACGTGCAATATTTCTAATTATTTGAAATATGTATATAGTACATAGGCGTCGACTATGTGGTGGCTTGAAAGCTCTGGCCCTCATTAAAATAATGTAGTAAGGGCTGTGCCCTTATTAACATAGTATATTTTATGTAATAAAAATTCTAAATTAAAAATCTAAAGGGCGGGTCTACGCACTTATCAAAACTGAGATATTTTTTGCAAATAGGTAAACCAATATTTAGAGTTTATTAGATTTTTGATGACAACATCTAAATCCACATGTACAGTTGAAATAGTAATTTACGTTATAAGTCGTGGAAATGGAATTTACAGTCGAGTAAGATGTTACGGACAAGGCGACGAAGGAGCCGAATCCGGAACATCGTAACGAGACTGTAAGATGATTTCCAGGATGTATGACGTAATGCGTTTTATTTCATACTGCAATTATTGGAATATTGGTTTAATTTAAAAAAAATTATATAAAATAAATTTCCGAATGCAAACTATGGACATCTATGAAGAACGAGTATCCATAGTAACTGATTATGTACTAAAACATTATCCAGTTGATTGACTGTATTTGCGTCCGGTAAAATTTTTTACTGTCATACTAGACTGTAAGAGTAGATTACTTACCGAGGCAGGGAGTAGAACATTACGCGGAGAGCAATGTTGCTGCCCGAGGAACGAAGCGCCAAGGGCAGCAAATGCTCGACGCGTAATGTCTTCCCGCCGAGGTATGTATACTATTTTATTCACAATCGTACTTAATTATGTTCTTACATTGATACCTGTACCACAACACCAGCGTTTTTATTCAGGTGGCGATAAAATGACAATTGCTGCAACAATTGTCAAAGTAAATTCGTATCACTACTAAACCAAATTTAATTACATTGCTCCTAATTGCAATTTACACGATTTAAAATGTCTGATAGTGAAACTGATGTAAGTTGCACACCACCGGAATTGCGAGAAGTTGCTAAAACAGTGACTGACTGTTTGTTACCTGCTAAAAGTAAAGATAGATACGAAAACTTCTGCCATCTGTTGAGAATATTTAGAACGAGCAAGAGGTAAGTAATGGATATTACTAACCAAGAGAACTCATTACTAACCAAGAGAACTTATTGACTATGGTGTATAATAAACTACTTTCTAACTTTTTAAACGTCAGTAATGAACACATTATGTATCGATTGTGAATAAAATTTTTTACAATCATACTAGACTGTTAAATCGCATTTTCTGGACTGAAAAGTTTGACGTAAAACTGACAAATGTGACACGGTATGAAATAATAGTATATTATTCAATGAGCGGTAAAGAAGGCAATAACTCACGCGGATGATTTTGCGACACGAGACGTTAGTCGAGTGGCGTAATCATCCAAGTGAGTTGTTGCCCCTTTGCCGCGACTTGAATACTATGCTTTATCTACGATCATAACATCTTCTGTTAAACATAATTTTATTAAGAGTAATAAAAAATACTAATGCACGCTGTCAAATTTTTAATTTATTTGACATTTGTTTAAAACAAAACAAGATAGATATTATGATTCCGTACGGTTGCTATAAAAATACGATAGTCTGTGAGTTATTATAACTCACGCTTGTAACTCACGCACCGTAGTTATCTATACAATTATTCATCAAAAATCATTGAATAAAGACTATATAATCCAATGGGAGTAGATAAAATTCTTTACAGTCATACTAGACTGTTAAATCGCCTTTTCTGGACTGAAAAGTTTGACGTAAAACTGACAAATGTGACACAGTATGAAATAAAAGTATTTTCTGCATTAGGTAGACTAAAAAGCTATTTGCCTAATATTAATGCTTGCTAAAGTATTAGACATAGAGTAAATAGCTAAATAAATTCTAAATAAGTGGTTAATCATTTTACAATTCAAATATCTTCTGTTAACTGTTATTATTAGTATTATTATATTATTGAGACTTGTCGAAGATTGACCTGTTTTTACTTTTCTAGCGAAATTTAATAAAAATATTGGAAGGCTTGAAGGTTATATTACAACTAAAGCATGATAATTGGCCAACTACTTCATATCGACGTTATTTTGTCATATTTTCCCATATTTGTGCCCGGGGCCTCAAAATCCAAAGGACGGTGCTGCCTACATATTCACAGTTTTCTGTGTTCCTGTAAGAATGTATTTTCTGCTTTTAATACCGAACGTCTCATTTGGAAATCGAATATGAGGATTGACCTGTGCTTTTAAAAAATCGATTGTAAAATTTCCACAAGTAAATAAAGTTATTATTTCTGTTTATCAGTTTGTTTATTAGCTTAGACCAGTGGCGTATTTAGGTGAGGGTTTTTGGGCTGGAGCCCCCCTCCCGAAATCTTTTTTTATATTTATATTATCCAGATTGGCAAACCAATGCCATACATGGTTTGGTTACAATATCGTTAATAAATATAGCATAATTACATGGTTTAGTCATGAACGCTTTGTGTCTACGGTTTTTTTGTTGGTTTCACTGTTGATTGTTAAAACACTGTTTACTGTTCACATATATCTTGTGGAAGTTGTCTCTTTAATCTAGCATCGATATTACGTTGACCCAACTTGTAGAAAACTGCTCCTGGGCACTGGTTTAAGGAAGTAATGAATTTATTTGTGAATGAGAGGAATTCCTACTTCTTCATGTATTTGATTATTTCTTACGAACCACGGTGCATTTAGTATTATACGCAGCACTTTATTTTGAAACATTTGGGTTTTATTAAAGTTTGTTTTGCTGGTGTTACTCCATATTGGGCAACAGTAGGTTAGTAATGGTCTTAAGATTGACTTGTATAGTAAAAGTGCACATTCTACCTTAAGTGATGATTTTCGAATTAATAAGGGATAGAATAATGCCAGGCGAGTGTGACATTCGCTTAGCTTTTTATTTATATGAATACTGCGTTTCAGTTGCGTATCCAAGTATACACCTAGGTATTGTGGAGTCCCTTGGATTCCATTCGATGATTGTATTGTTAATTATAATTGGCGTGAGGTTACGTATCCTTCTAAGTGTGAATATTTTGCATTCGCATTTTGTCGGATTCATTTTCCTCTTCATTTACTGAACCACTGGGATATGTTATCTACGGCTATTTGCAGACTTGAAATCGTCTTGATGTTGTGTGATTATTGCAGTATCATCTGCAAACATCATTAGGGTTGAGTTAGGAGATTCAGGTATATCATAGGTATATACTTTAACTAAGGTTGGACTCAACACGCTCCCCTGGGGCACTCCTGCTTGGATGTTTTTGCTTAATATGTCGACTTGATTCGTACTGCAAAAGTTGTTTTGTAGGAATGAGGAGATTATTCTTATTAGATAAAGTGGAATGTAGATTTGAAATAATTTGTATATAAGGCCTCGAGTTCATATACTTTATCGAACGCTTGCTGAAGGTCGATGAATGCAATTGTGGTGAAGTGTTTTAAATGGAAGCCTTTTTCAATGATTTCGGTTAATTTTTGTAATTGATGTCCTGTGTCATGCTTTGCTTTAAAACCAAATTGGAACTCTGGTAAGATGTTATTTTGCGTAATGATGGTTTTTAGTCGGTTGTTGATAATTTTTTCAAATAACTTTGAAATTATAGAGAGAAGGCTGATTGGTCTGTAATTTTGGAGGTTGCTTTTATTCTTTCCGCGTTTATGGAAAGGCAGAATGTGGGCGTGTTTCCACTTATTTAGGTAATATCCCATTCTTAAACTTACATTAAATATGGTTACTAAGAGGCCAATAGCTTTCAGTGGAAGGATTATATTTGGGATTTGGTCTGGTCCTGGGGATCTTCGAGTTGGAAGTTGCATGCATGCATTGCTAGAAAATTACCAGAATAATTAATATAAATTCAATTTGTAATTCTTAGTTGTTAATTTTTAATTGTTAGTGAGTTTTATAAACCCATTTGAGCAAACACGTTATTTTCTAATTCTTATACCTGGTTTATACAGCAACTAACACCTAATACTTAACACCTAACAACTAATAAGAATTAGAATATGGTGTTCACTCAGATGAGTCTATACAACTCACTTAAAGACTAAGACTTAACAACTAAAATTACGAATTGGATTAATTTCTTCTATTAATTTTCTAGTTGAATCGTTTGTGCGCATGTCTACCTATAAAAAAACAGGTTAGCCACTACATTATGGAATTGCCTTTGAAAAATTTAAATTTTTGTGGGGGTATTGCGAACATACAGTATTGGGAAAATGTCGTCTAGGGATGGGGTTTTCATGTTTGAACAAGGGAAAAATAGCGAATATCAAATCATAGAGAAAGATATATATCACTGTATACTTGCCAAGTCTGAAAATATAGTAATTTACATAAATATAGTTTTAAATATAATTGGCGTTTGTCATTTTGACGCAATAACCTAAATTGTTTATTTTAGTGTTATGATATAGGCTTCCCAGATTACATGTATGCACGATGTGTTGTCTATCTGACAGGCGGCTAAATTTCTAATTTAAAAAAATAGATTTAACTTATTTAAACTTGGTTCAATTTATGAAGGATACACATTACAACACTGTGAGATGAAAAGGGATAAATTTTAAACAGATTCTTCACTTGAATTTCACAAACTCAATTTCAAGATGAACGATTTTCTGTCGTTGGTTGATATTTTGGCATTTAGATATTTTGAAGCCATTTTATGGCATCTTTTCACCTGGAAATTATAAAAAGCATGATTATTTGAATTTGTAAGTAAAATATTATACTGCAATATTGTTAACCAAGTTCTAGGGTGCATTTGACACTAGAATGTTAAAGTGGGGAACTTTTTATAGAGAAGGTTTAGGTCTTTGAAATTGTAACGTTTCAGCATTGTCTGCTAGAATGTTAAAATTTAGTTTATATTTATAATTTTGATGTCAGAATTTATGTAATTTTTGTTTGACAGGATCTTAGGATTAATCTTATGATAAGAAAAAGATGTAGCAAGATGTTAAAATGTTTTTATTTGAGTTTTTATAAAGTAATGTTTGTAAGAAAATTCAAAATGGTTGTCAATGAATCCTAACTTTAAATTTGCATTTTGATAGCTATGTTAGGTATCAATATTAAGGAAAAATTTTCCTCTTTCATTTTATAACATTTATTTAAACAATTAATTTAATTTTTTATCAACAATTTGGTTAGAAAGTTTTTTGGTGGGAAATATGTTCTTTTGTTTCTAGTAAATTACTAAATTAATCTAGTTCCTAACTAGGAAAATCACTAGCGACTCGCAATTGTTTTCCAATTATTATAAAACAGCACGAAAATTTAGTTACTCTTACTTGAATTTTCATACAGAGCAGAAGTCATGTCAGTTTGTACGTTATTTTGATAAAATTTCGAGGTTATGGTGGTGAGCTTTACGTCACTTAACTGCCAACAAAGTGAGGTTATGACAAATGTAATGTTGGTTTTTAAATTTTTTTTATTTAATAATTTAATTAATAATAATTATAAAGAACAATCAAAGTGAAATAAACAAAAGTGCAGTGTTTAAATTTGGTGTTCAGACTGTTATTATTATTTGGAGAAATTTTGGAATTTTATTTTGAATGGAATGAATTAAAGGAAGTTAATGGAATCTTGTTGCAAATAATCGAATTAATTTATGTACTCACGTAATGGAAGATACATGTTGCAACTTTAATAATTATAATTATCTTCATGAATCACAAATAAAATCAATTTGAAGGATGACTGGAATGTGCTCATCTTGTCAATAAATAAGCAGGTAATTTTACCAACTATAACAGGAATTTGCTAATCTTCAAGTTAGGGTAATTAATTTTTTTGTGTGGCGCAAATAATTTTAAAATTTAAAATAATTTTCGATTTTTATTTTTTTTAATAGTAATTTAAGATTGGTGGATTGATCAGATAAGAATTAAAAAGGGCAAAGAAAATTAGAAATTAGAATGTCTCTTAATTCTTATTTTGTTAAATCTATTTGACACCAAGATTTAATTGATTTTGTTTCACGTTTGTTTAATTGATTTAAATTTAAGATGTTAATGATTGTTTTCGTTTCTCGCCAATAAATTTTAAATTTTAATTTTTTTTGTGTGTTCATAAATAAAATTTATCTATTTAAATATTTAAAAAGAAATTTATTTGTGTGTTTATTTGTGTCTGGTCCATTAACAATGTTTTACAGATTTAATTTAAATAGCTTCTTAATAAATTACCAACTCGCCTGATTTCGCCTCATGCATTTATGGAACTTGTTTTTCAGTTTAGAAATTACAGCCGGAGAATTTTTTTATGATAAAGGTAAGTGATATTTAGTTGTGTATATTTTCGGACTGTTTTATCATGATTTTGTGTTTGTGAATTTCAACAATAACAAATTTATTTTGGAATTTATAACCTTTCATCTTTTATCAAGTGTTGGAGGATTTATTATTCCCTGCAATAGTTTTATTTGTTGACATCATATAACAATACCATTTCCCCTATTTTACAACAATAGTTAAGTTCATTTTACTTTTTAAAATAATAATTGTTCATTTTATTTAAAGGATAAAGTATTTTTTTCACTACTAGCTTTAAAACATACTATTATCTAGTCTGTTGTCACCTTGTGAAGTTAGCCTTCTTGCCTAGTGGTAAATAATTTTTTATTATTGACTACTAGTCAATAATCCAGATTTTAGTGTAACACGGGGCAAAAATTCATCCCATTATACACTGGCATCCAGGAAAAAATCCGTGATCGCGATAGTACGTTTTTTATGTGAGAAGAATAAAAGGAATAAAAGTACTAGTAGTGAAAAAAATTATATATACACCACGGTTGTGAAGTGTTTTCTAGAGCCTCTCATCTTATATCCCTCGATGCTGCGCATCTCGGGATCTAATAATGCTCGGCTCTAGAAAAAACTCTTCACAACCTTGGTATATAATATACTATTATTCACAGATACATTATAATTAGACTATTATTGCTAGACTCATCTAAACATAACCGTCTCTTTATGGCATTTATGGCCTCTTTATTGTCCGGCGGGCAATATACAAACGTCAATTAAATGTCAGAGCTGTTTTTTATAGATTTTGTGATTGGTTCTTAATATAATTTGTAAACTTATCACCAATGAAAGTAAGCTGAAACTAAATATTTTGGAATAGAGTAACGTACTTCGCATAAGCACATAAGCATACGCACAGCGGCTTGATGTACATACGTACTCATTTAATTATGTTTTTACATAATAGATTTGAGTTAAATCTGTGCATAAAATAGTGTATGTATAGTGGGCATAACGTTTTTAGAGAGTAAGTTGCTAAATTGCCAAGTGCTAGGTCCCTAAAACTTTTAGAGCCCGCTAGAAAAATTGCTACCCTTGTTTACGCCGTCTCCATAGTAATAACAGTAATTACTTATACAGCATGTCTCAAAAATAACGGACAATACGTGAATGCGAGATAGTTAATGATGTGTAGAGAGAGTTTTTCCCATAACTTTTTTTTCTAAAATATTTACTTTCAGAGTTATTTAAGGTTCAAATTTTGAGTCCGGTCCTGCACGTTCTGCTCCACAATCTCCTAGTGTCGCATAATGCAGAGGACTGTAGTTTGTTGAACTTTACAGCATTTGTCAATACAGCACAATTTTGTCAATGCCGCAAAATACCCGAATGAATTGAACTTGAAGAAACTCGTAAATAAGACACGTTCCGTTTCGCTAATGATGCAGTTTGTTTATTTTAAAATAAATTCAAGGTCTAATAACAGCTTAAAACATCTCATTTTTAAAGAGAGCATCTGATATCATATTTCAATAAGTTAAAGGGAATTTTTTATGTGTGGCGGCGTTGAACGTAATTTAAAAAACATAAAAAGTGTTGGG
Source organism: Agrypnus murinus (assembly GCA_929113105.1). Lineage (NCBI taxonomy): Eukaryota > Metazoa > Arthropoda > Insecta > Coleoptera > Elateridae > Agrypnus > Agrypnus murinus. Next base: position 83,178,496 of record OV816025.1, on the reverse strand, counting down.
CTTTAATAAGAAAATTACATTACTAGTTCTTCTAATCTGCGATGCTAATACATTTTACTAGAATCTGAAGCATTAATATTTAAAACTAATAGTAAACCTTTTCATTAAAACTGAAATAAAATTTTACAAAAATGATCTTGGGCTCGAAATTTCTCAATGAACATAAGTCAATAATCAAAAACTCTCTTTGTTATAAACATCCCCTTTCGCAGACTTTCCTTATTTATAGCAATTCTTTCTTTCGTATTCTGTGCTTGTAAATAAAATTTTGGACTAAACATTCCGCAAAAATACACATAGTGAAATTTGATCTATGTAAAATAAACAAAACGCAATTTAAAAAAAGGATACAAAACATAAATATATTTTTACGTTCTGTAATAACATTCGAAAATAAACAGAAGATAAATTAAACTTTTAAAAAGAACATTTTCATAATTAGGGCGCCGCCAGGTGAATTTGCGGCCCGATTGTGGTTTACTCAAAAAACTACAAGGGTCGCAATTTATTAAATAAGAGCAATTTTTACCATTAATCTATTTTATTTAAAACGGAAAACACCTTCAAATAAATTCTTGATAATAAAAATTATTAGTTTGATGAACTATCATCAAACATTTGGGACTTTTTTGCAACTATGCAGTTTATAACAAAAACGCTTATTACGGCGATATGTCATGGTGTTTATAAAGACGCGACCTTGACCAATATACGTGTTTTTAAATCGACTTCTCCGAATTTTTGCTTAACTCTACACATATCGCTTTACAATGTTTTGACTATCCCAATGCTGGATGACTTATTATTTATTATCAAATTGATGCAAAATATAACAGGACCGTATTAGCAAAAAGTATTGCAAACAATTTTTAACAAATTTACAAAAAAAATTTTTTGAAGGTGGAGTTTTTTTTTCTTTAGTTTTAGATTCTACCTCGGACGCTTTTTAACCCTCTGCGTTATTGTTCGTTATTTTTTAGACACCCTGTATACCATTGCCCCTACCTATACTTAAGGGTTCATCACTGCACCTACCTACTTGAGGTTTTGCACTTTGTGACATCCTAGTAGCCAGATGTACAATATTAATGCTCACGGTGCTCAAGGTTAAAAGGAGAGCTGGTAGGTTGGTTCGTCGATGATAGCTACTAAAAAATAACGATATGCTGCCTGGGCGCCATTCTAGAAACCTAGAAAGAAGGGGAATGACCAAATACACACAATCATAACAAAAACACAACACGATCATGTAAAATGTATAATTAATATTAAGATTTAATAATGTAATATAGATGTAAATAGTAACAGTAGTAATAACAAATATACAAATAAGTAATAACAAAAAGGTACAAAAATTTAATAAACAACAATAGTCACCAAGGGCTAAACAAACACCCTACTATAATAATAAGAATATATGGCCACAATATGGTATAAAGAATGACCACAGATATGACTAACAGCCAGTATAATATTTAAACTTGATAAATAATCAATTTGAAGCATCAATAATATGACATGCCATTTAAACAAAACAATAATAATATTACAAAATACATATAAATAATTAAATGCAACAATAGTGAACAGAGGTGTAAATAATTAAAGTTGAAAAAAAATTTGGGAGCAGTAAAAGGTGGGTAGGAAGCAATATAACAGGTAAGAACGCTTAAACTCAATTCCTAACCTTAAATCTTAACCAAACAACAAGTAATAATAAATGTAAAAAGATCATAAAAAATAACCTGTAATAGTTTCAGGCAAGCTTGCTGAATAAGGCGCCGTACCAGCAATAATTAATACCGAAGCAAAAATTTACAAGTACCACCAGTACCACTTATTAAAGATTTGATCACAACGAAGGTAAGTAATTAACTTTAATTAGGAATAAGGATAATAAGAAGGGAAAACACTTCTGTAATACTTACAGTTACAATACTCAAAATTTACCAAAATATAACAGTACCAAAGATGTCGATGCTGGCAAAACCAGCTACAATAATTAAACGGCAGAAACACTTAACTCCTGGCTGTGAGACAATGTGGTCTACGGGTGTCTTCATAGAGTTAAAACCACCATTACCGGAGAGTAAGATTATCACATCCAAATCTCAAAAGCAGGATAAAATAAGTTGACAATAACCAGCTTCTGGTTGCGAGACAGTGCTGTGGCCTATAGGTGTCTTCAATGATTTAAACCACCATCACCGGAGGGTAAGATTCTCACATGGAAATTCCAACTAGCAGGATAAAAAAATACTATTCTTTTAGAACTTGCTTAAACCAAGCAACCATTTCCATGATGCAAGCCAATAAGATTAGCCAAGTAGATCTCAATAAAATTAGAAAAACCCTCATCCATTAAGGTGAAAAATGTGGGGTATATAAGAGAGGCCTAAAAATAAAATAATAAATTACCCCCAAGCAAAAGTAGGTATAAATCTCAAATGAAAATCAAAGAGAATTAGAAAAATTCAAAAATTAGCAAACATATTTACCTAGATGTTCTTGGGCCAAAAGTTCAATAGGAAAAGAGCTTGAAAAATTTAAAATGTCTTCTCATTATCAAAAATAGATTAGAATTCCTCCTACACATAGTTGGTAAAACTTTCACACCAAGAGATAAAAAGAAAGTAGAAATGGCTGACAATTGTTTATAATAAGATAACAAAAATACACAGGGGAAAATATCAGAAAACACCCCTAAAGGAAAAATCCGAATAGTAATTTAAAGAATAAAAATAATTAAAGTTAGTTAGGTAGGCACATCATACTATAAAGACAATTCCTTTTCTTTTTTTTTAGGAAACTTGACTCCAAAGAATCAAGAGGATTAAATAAAAATTGGGAACGTCACAACTTTTCAACTTATCTTTCTTTTAAAATTAAATATTAATTTCGTGCTTAATTAGTGTTTTAGAGCCCTTTATCATCTTAGCGTCTTCGGCTTTCGCCTCAGATGTTAACTGACTATGCGGACTCTAACACTCTCAATTAAGCGTTTCATGCATAATATACTATTTCATACCGCAGCGGAATTATCAGTTGTTTATCTTTAGTTACTAAACGTACGTAGTATACTACAAGTATTGTTGACTTGAAAAAGTTTCAAACAATTTAGGTTATTGTGTCAAAATGTCAAACGTCAATTATATTTAAAAATCCTTAGCTGTTACACCAACCTTACAAAAAAGTTACTATATTTTAAGACTTAGCAAGTATACTGTAATATCTTTCCCAGATGTATTGCTATTCGCTATTTTTTCTGTACTCACACATAAAGATCCAATCCCTAGACATAGTTTTTCCAGTCCTGTGTATTAATTTATAATTTATATAAACCGCCAAAATTTTCGTTGTTGTTACGTATTAAATTTAGTTGCTAAGTCTTAACTGTTAGTTGCTGTATAAACCAGACATTAGTTAGAAATTGTTAGTTGTTAATTATTAGGTGTTGTATAAACTAGGGTTCCTTAATGAAAACTTTAACTGTGTTGTAGCTAAGTTCATATTTAGGGACCCTAGTATAAACCAGGTATAAGAAGCACAATAGAAAAAAAATAGTAAAAAATACACGTTTCATAAGAAATTTAAGTGCACTTGTTCATTAGAAGACTCTCTGTAACCGACTCGCTTTCTAAACTGGGAAGTGTGTGCTAAAATCGTCTTATAATGAAACTTGTTGTATAGTATAGTAATATTCAACCTTCGACGATTACGTAGACACTTCTTTGTAACATAATAAACATAACCTCATTTATAAACTTCAAAAAAGAATTTGGTGTTTATATTAATTTGTTGCATGTCTTTTTTTTAGATTACATAATTAAAAAGGTAACATAAGTACTACTTTTAATTACTTGTCCTATACCCAGTAAGGTGGTCTATATCTGTAAAAAACCATATTTTCCAGGTATAAAAAAAATAAACCAAAGGGGACACACATCTTAAATGAATTGTGCTTATGTTATTACTTAATAAAGTCAAATTATTTAACAATGATAAAGACTATAAGTTACAATAATTTTAGTTTTGGTATAACTGAAAGCACAATAAAGCAAGAAGTCGGTACTGATGAAGCAACTTTAAATTTTGTTGATGGAACTCATTTAGAAACTGAATTTAAAGATGACCTAAAAGATGTTAACACTTGCGTTAATGTAGGAAGTTATGAATTTATTTTAAAGGAAGAAAATCCCAGACAAATCTCATCATCTGCTTGTGTCATTGATGATAACGATGCAAATCTAATTACAAACAATGTATATAGCAACAATACAATTTATTTAAAATGTAATGAATGCAATTATGCTTCATCGAGAAAATGGTGTCTAAATCGTCACATGAAGGTCCATAGTGGTGAAAAATTAGTGAAATGTGAGAATAGTTCACAAAGGAGCCATATGACATCACAAGAAAATGATAAATTGTTTAATTGTAAACATTGCACTTACACTACATTACGTAAAGATAGTTTAAAACGCCATGAAACTCTGCACACTGCTGATAAATTACTAAAGTGTGATAAGTGTGGCTTTGAAGCTTCTTGTAAAAATAGCTTTAAAATACATGTCAGTACTCATACTGGGGAAAATCATTTCAGTTGTGAGCTGTGCGAGTACAAAACTACTCGAAAACTTGACCTAGCAAGGCACATGTATACTCACACTGGCGAAAAACCTTTTAATTGTATCGAATGTGAATATAAAACTGCCCATAAAAATCATTTAAAAGAACATATGATGATACATAGTGGATTAAATCCATTTCAGTGTAGTATTTGTGAATATAAGACATATCAAATAAGTTATTTGAAAAAACACATAAATAATCATTTTAGTGAAAAACTCTTTAATTGCGAGAAATGCGATTATAAAACTTCTAGAAAAAGTACTTTAAAACGTCATAGTTTAATTCATGTTAGTGAAAAATATTTTCAGTGTGATGAGTGTAATTACAAATCTTCATCTCAGAGTTATTTGAAGAAACATAGGACGATCCACATGAATGGAGAGGAATGCTTTAAATGTGATGCTTGCAAGTATAAAACTACTCGAAGAGTTGACTTAGAACGACATATGTTTATCCATACTAATGAAAAACCATTCCAGTGTGAAATATGTGATTATAAGACTTCATATAGTAATCGATTAAAGGAACATTTGATAATTCATTCTAAACAAAGTCCTTTTACGTGTGATGAATGTGATTATCAAACGTTCCATAAAAGTTACTTAAAAAAACACTTACTAGTCCATAGTAACCAAAAAATATTTAAATGCGAAACATGTGAATACAGAACCACACGAAAAGATACTTTACATCGACATTTAAAGACTCACACAGATGAAAGGCCATTCGAGTGTTTGCAGTGTGATTATAAAACATTACTAAAAAGCTATTTGAAGAAACATGTTATGGCTGTACATTCAAGTGAAAAACTGTTTAAATGTATAAAATGTGATTTTGAAACTGCGCGTAAAGATAGTTTAAGACGACATGAAAGCATTCATGAAAATGATAATAGATCAGTGTATAATATACAATAAAAAAACAGTTTTACAAAAATTAGAAATATAGCACAGTTATTTTAATTACACAATGGTATAAATATTTAGAAATGTAATTATTAATTTTTTACCAAATGCAAGATTATAGACTTTAAGATCTCTTGATTTGTATTAACAGGGCCACAAATAAAATAAATAAGAAATTGTAATAACTGTACATATTTTTCTTGACTTCTTTTATGAACTTAAGACTTATGTGTACCTTAGAAATTTTGTTCTAAAACATGTAACATGCATGAATTTGTAACGATATTGGCAAACCAATTGAAACAATTTTTTTTTCTGTAAACCACAAAACATTTTGACATAAGATTTCAGCAAAATGTTTCAATACTTGAAAAAAAATGCAAAGTTACTCAAAATCGATGATATTTAGCAGCATTTATCAAAGTTTGTAGGTATATCATAAATATAAGCTTCCGTGAAATAGTCATACGATTCTTCCACTTTAAACTAGTGATGGTTGTATTCAAAAATATTAAGTAGATCTCTAGCTGCAGAAACTCCGGATTAACATAACTTTGTTAAATTTGCCTTGACCCAAAGCTTGAACATAGATTCCCTTCCACTTGTCTGTTATCGTAAGGTGTTAAATACAGTGAAGTTTTTATTCCTGGCAGACATTAACATTATTTCTCTAGTCAGCATTATCATTACTTTATTATATTATATTTTTTTGTATAATAGTTCTTAAGGATCAGAAATTAAAAACTATTTACCTATTTATTGTGTTTTAATGTGCATACTGCCCTGAACTTGAATATTCATCCTCTTTTTGAATTTAATTTCGTATTAATAATTTAAAACTACGTGGAATATTGGTATCTGTACATAAAGTTATGTAGTTATATTTACAACGCACTAAAAAATTATTTTGAAATTTCTAGTGTTGCAGTAAGAAAAGAACAAGTAAACGTTATAAAAAATAGACAGCTTCAAAAATCAAACTTCACAAAATAGACTAATGATTGTATAAAATGGTAGTACAAATAAATTTTATAACATTAAATGAATGCAATAGCATACTATAAAACATTTAAGATCGACTACTTTGAAAATATTTGCCTAAACAATAAAGCATGTTGTTTATTGTTTCTAGCCGTACTTTGTGGAACTCCATAATCATGAAATAAATAAAGATTAATAAAACATTTCACAACCTAACCTGACAATATTGTTTCAACAGCTAAGCTGTCATTAGCAAAGGTGATATAAATATAAACAAACACATTGCTAGGGTAAATACAAAAAATAGGTAACTAGATAAAAAATAAAAATAATCAGAATTAAATATCTAACACTTCCAGTAACGAAAATTTACTGAGCTCAATCTGTTCATTCATTAAAGGTACCCTGAGTTTGTGTTTGTATATCTCAAAAGCTTCCAAAATGCAGTGCCGTAACGAGGGTATGAAGCGCCTGTGGCAGTTGTCTGACTTGCGCCTCTCCGTAACCCAATAATGACAAAAAAATTAAAAAGTTTAATGTAACAAGTTAAATTTTACTAAATGCAATATATTAATAGTATATAAAAGAACGAGTTTCATAAGGCTAGATTAATGCACGAGTGCAATAATTACTTATGAAACGGGTTTTTTATACTATTTTTTCTATTTTGTGCCTTTTATTCCCTTTTTAAATAAAAAAAAATCGCAATTTCAAAATTTAGGGAATTTTGTGGTAGTTGACAACATTATGTGTCATTTGAAAATTCAACTTTTTTTGAGTGAAGTTTTTGTCAATTTTCTGTTTTTTTTAATTTTTATTCAATACTACCAACTTTGAAAAAGTTGGGTTAATACACTGTTTTGGGTTCTTTAACAGCTTTGTTATAGACGCAAAATAGAAAAATACTATTAACCTCATCAAAATGAGTTGCCTGTATAGGGTCCGCCGGGGTTAAATATGAAACGAGAAATAAAACTTTTAGTTTTAAACTACCTTAAAATTAAAAAAGTCTTCGTTTCTATACATCAATAGATTCCTTTTAGCCTTACCTATAAGACCATATTAAAGCAATTTATATAAAATTATGTTTGTAGCCATGAAGAGGTAAACACTGCGTTTCATTTTTAACCAGGATATGGGGTAAATATGAAACGCAAACGGGAAAAAGTGAAACATCACCTTAAGTCTTTATTTATTGAGGTATCAAGTACGTCACGGGCATACCGGGTGTCCACTCTCAAAGTCGATCATAGGCAATTTAGGCCGGTAAAATTAGACCCGATTGGGGCCATTGGTGGAAATAAATGTTGGAAAGTGGGAGATAGTTTCGATCGCTTCATTTGACGTCAAATATCTTAGGTTTGCACGGTCTCTCGACGCGAGCTTACCTGAGGGCATCAAAAGAACCACGAAATCTTCGGACCTTTTTTAGTTTTTCGCTTATAACTTCAAAGCGGTGCTTTCCAACGAAAACGCCACTCTTACAAGAATTAAAGAGCATTAAATTCTGCGCCGGATGAGTATCCAACATTTTAAATTCGGTCTAGTGGTATGATCGAAATCGACGGACGAAAAACGACAATTTTACAAATTATCGATTTTCCGTTAAACCGGACACCCAGAGGCTTTCCGTATAAAACAACCCGTTGGACTCATTCTGATTGTTAATATAAGTCGAGAAATATCTAAGCTTTGATATTGTAGAGGTTACCGGATCAAACTAATGGCCATTTCTTTGTCATCCACCATCACAGCAATTGGGATCAATCGATATGAAGTTCTGCAGTACTGGTCGCTCGATCATTTCGAAAAAAAAATCTTTTGTATTGTTGAATTATTTGATTATACAATCAAACCAACTATTATCATTAGATTAATAATGATGGAAAAAGCATAATTATCAATAAAAACAGAACATTACACAAAGTAAGACTAATACTCTGATATCCCCTGTATATTAAAAATTATGAAATAATAAAAAAAACAATGTTGGGCGCCAGCTAAGCTTATCTTAGCACGAGACTGATACTCACAGGGTCTTTTAAAATTATCAAGGTTCAAAAATACGCAACTCTACAACACCTCAAAATTCAGAAATCAACTTTCATCAAATATCAAATGAAACAGTGAGATTCGTATACAGTGAAGTTTTGTTTTACAATATACCTGCCTTGCCTTTACACGAATTTGAATGGCGTAAGTATTTTAATAAAATAATTATCTATTGTTAGTGTTTATTGCAGATTAACCTATGTTCAAACTTTGGTTGTAAATGTTCACAATTTATTTTCCTTACCGCCACGAAGACGCTGTCCTGTGTTATCGGCTTCCAGATGATGGACCGCTTTCCTCAGGCTGTCGAAACGTTCCCCAAGATAAACCGGAAACCCATACAAATAGTAGGTACTTTGTATAAACTGTTTTCCATAAACTGGGCTTCTATTGTTGTTTAAGTAACAATTCTGTTCTTTTGTTGCAGGTAGGACCGGCAATTATTTCAGGACTTACACTCAGTATAAAATAATGCACTGCAGATAGAACCCAATATTAACCTTTTATTGTTCAATTGTAAATGACCTTTTACAATATTAAAACTTAACTCCTATTTAACCAACTGTGGTTGTTTTACATTATCAATAGTTCACATTGATAAACCAAATTAATAAACATAATAAAATAATCCATAGATTAAGCATCAAATTAATTGCGTCGATTTCCACCTTAAATTATACTTGACACTTTATTTTCCTGCACAATCCACTTTCCTTTAAAACACAGAATTTCTTCACCGACTAACATTAATTATTATAACTTGGTTTCTTTCTTATCAACTTCTATACAATTAACAACTTGCATAAAACAAACTTCATTTTTCTTCAATAAGCTTTTCCTCCCCTTCCTTGTCTTCGAATCCTTCTATGCTCATATCGGCGAATGGAAATTCTTCTGCCATTTTTATTTCTCTCTCTAGCTTCTTTTTACAAAAATTTACTATCCTCTTTTCTTTTTCTTCAAAAATATTGCATATATTCTTGGGTGACGTCATATAACCTAACCCTTACGTGTTTCTTATTGTAACTATTCCTTTATCAACAAAAACACTCCTTTTCCTTTTGTAAATTCTACATAAATATTTTATATTCTCAACAAAAGAAATCTAAATATTTTATCATTTGTCCTATAAATCCCAAAATTTATTTTAAATTCAACAAACAAATTCCTTTAAACTCTTATCTACCAGACCAGAAATTCCTAAAACATTATAAAGTCAATTCTGTTTTTAATTATTAATTCCTCTCTTTCCAATAAATTTTTGCATTAATTAAACAACACAACAAAATTACTAGTGACCAAAAAAAATCTAGTATTAAATAATAAACCCCAAATTACTGGTAGATAAATGTTGCAACCTCAACTAACTTGCCCCTACCACGTTGCATTCACCAAAAATTTTATTTAAATTTACTAACCCTAGCACGTTGGAGTCAAAAATGTTTAATTGCCCAAAAATGTTACATTGCCCAACCACGTTGGAGTCAAAAATGTTGTAATATATCCCTAATTAACATGCCCTACCACGTTGGAGTCAAAAATGTTGTAATATATCCCTAATTAACATGCCCTACCACGTTGGGCGCCAAAAATGTTGAATTATTTGATTATACAATCAAACCAACTATTATCATTAGATTAATAATGATGGAAAAAGCATAATTATCAATAAAAACAGAACATTACACAAAGTAAGACTAATACTCTGATATCCCCTGTATATTAAAAATTATGAAATAATAAAAAAAACAATGTTGGGCGCCAGCTAAGCTTATCTTAGCACGAGACTGATACTCACAGGGTCTTTTAAAATTATCAAGGTTCAAAAATACGCAACTCTACAACACCTCAAAATTCAGAAATCAACTTTCATCAAATATCAAATGAAACAGTGAGATTCGTATACAGTGAAGTTTTGTTTTACAATATACCTGCCTTGCCTTTACACGAATTTGAATGGCGTAAGTATTTTAATAAAATAATTATCTATTGTTAGTGTTTATTGCAGATTAACCTATGTTCAAACTTTGGTTGTAAATGTTCACAATTTATTTTCCTTACCGCCACGAAGACGCTGTCCTGTGTTATCGGCTTCCAGATGATGGACCGCTTTCCTCAGGCTGTCGAAACGTTCCCCAAGATAAACCGGAAACCCATACAAATAGTAGGTACTTTGTATAAACTGTTTTCCATAAACTGGGCTTCTATTGTTGTTTAAGTAATAATTCTGTTCTTTTGTTGCAGGTAGGACCGGCAATTATTTCAGGACTTACACTCAGTATAAAATAATGCACTGCAGATAGAACCCAATATTAACCTTTTATTGTTCAATTGTAAATGACCTTTTACAATATTAAAACTTAACTCCTATTTAACCAACTGTGGTTGTTTTACATTATCAATAGTTCACATTGATAAACCAAATTAATAAACATAATAAAATAGTCCATAGATTAAGCAACAAATTAATTGCGTCGATTTCCACCTTAAATTATACTTGACACTTTATTTTCCTGCACAATCCACTTTCCTTTAAAACACAGAATTTCTTCACCGACTAACATTAATTATTATAACTTGGTTTCTTTCTTATCAACTTCTATACAATTAACAACTTGCATAAAACAAACTTCATTTTTAATAATTAATACACTTGCATACAATTTCTTTTAGCAGATTTTAGGTACATTTTATATGCATGTTTTCTCAACGACATGCACCTGCTTGGCTTTCAAAACAGACTGCCTCCACACTCGCTCAAAACAACTGACTATCAATTTTATTTTCAACTTCTCTCTTTCTAGGCAAGGCACACTTTTAAATTTTCGAAGAATTATATACACATTTTTCTTAACATAAATATCATCAGCAAATCCACTCTTACACGAATTTCTTATTAAATTTAGCATTCATTACTTTAAAACAAAATGTCCTGCAGAGCTTCGCATTTTCCTTACCACAAAAAAAATAATATTTTAAACACAATAAAAGTTTCTCGCTTTAAAAAGCTTAGCCAGATTTTACTTTTAAATTCCACACATTTACTTAAATAAATTTATGCCTGATACGGGGACCGTTCAATAAATAAATGGTACACAAAATATTTCCTTACTTTATGTATCTAAAAAAACGAAATTACTCGCTGTATTTAATTTAAATAAAAGCAATTTAATAGTTTGATCATATAATGTTCATTAATTTTGACTAAATCCCATTTACGACAAAATAATACAACAGTATGTTATCACATCTAAGTATTGGTAGATCAAAACGGCTATTATTTTATTTTTATTCCGTTTGATTGAAATATGGCAGCCATATTTGTTTCGTGGTGCACGACGTTTCTTGCAGTTTTTTGATGTAAACGTAAATCTTGATATCTTAAGAAGGGTTGGTCCTAGAGACAAGCGGTAGAAACCATTGTATTGCTCCCATGTCGGACTACATCTTTTAATCTAAACATAATTTTCGTAGGATGCTTACTTATTTGGGGTGCAATTTAACTCCGAAGTTCAACAACGTTTTTACAAAATTTCCGCTTTTTAAGGGGACATATTTCATATATCCAGATGAAGATGAAGTCTTAGGGCTGATTTTCTTTTTAAAAGTACACGGTTAGAGGTAGTTTATGTATAAAATATTTTAAATCTGAAACTTTACTATTTTGGTATTTATGGGCTTTTTAAGTTCCTGTTATGATACGTAATAAGAAGATTTACGTTTACATGAAAAAACTGCGTACACCACGAAACAAATATGGCTGCCATATTTCAATTAAAAGGAATAAAAATAAAATAACAGTGGTTTTGATCTACCAATACTTAGATGTGATAACACAAAAAATCAGCGATCAGTACTGCAGCACTTCATATGGATTGATCCCAATTGCTGTGATGGGGGATGACAAAGAAATGGCCATTAGTTTAATCCGGCAACCTCTACAATATCAAAGCTTAGGTATTTCTCGACTTATATTAACAATCAGAATGAGTCCAACGGGTTTTTTTATACGGAAAGCCTCTGGGCGTCCGGTCTACGGAAAATCGAAGATTTGCAAAATTGTCGTTTTTCGACCGTCGATTTGGACCATACCACTGGACCGAATTTAAAGTGTTGGATACTCATTCGACGCAGAATTTAATGCTCTTTAATTCTTGTAATAGTGAAGTTCTCGTTGGAAAGCACTGCTTTAAAGTTATAAGCGAAAAACTAAAAAAGGTCCGTAGATTTCGTGGTTCTTTTGATGCCCTCAGGTAAGCTCGCGTCGAGGGATCGTGCAAACCTAGGATACTTATATTTGACGTCAAATGAAGCGATCGAAACCATCTCCCGCTTTCCAACATTTATTTCCACCAACGGATTCTATTTTACTGGCCTAATTAACATTATAATTGTTTTATTTTTATTTATTTTGCTGTACTATACTAAACCAATCCATATTAAAGTAATGAACATTTTAAATAGTCGTTATTCAATTGTGATGTTTGAAACCGTCATTATTAACTTCTTAATAACCTCGGTAAACAAGCGTGTATGCGCTAAAATAAAATAATTTGGAAATTATGCTTGTCATATTTAACAACAGACAACTTGTAAATTAATATTTCAAAATAAAAATCGCACTCTTAATATTATTAGTATCATTTGATGCGCAATAACTTTCTCTTTCTATTGATAACATTATCTTTCTTGTAGTTGAATCTGGCACGCAGGAATCACCAAAAATATTCAATACAATAGCCGCATTCAGCAGACTTACCGGTGATAAACCGGTGCTGCTCACCGGTAGATTTTAACTGAATTATGAAAAATTAGTTACCGGTTAGGCCCGGTCTTTCCATCTTCTAATAAAGTTACTAATAAAATTTATTTAGCTAATAAGCTGTAAATGGGTCTTTTCACCTCCTGATAATAAATATCTGTCTAATAAAGTGTTTTATTTGGCTAATAAGTTCTTAGCTACTCAAACTACCTAATAACATAAGTTAACCTCAAATACATTTGCACTTTTTCATATTTTCTACAATGGATATTTATAATGATTTTGAAGATAATGTAGAATATGATCTGATTAATTTAGTGGAATTGGTAAATGGTGAAGATAGACAACCCTATACTGTACGAGATCGTACTGATCATTTCAATAAATGGGAAGATAAAGAATTTGTTAGACGATTTCGGTTCTCAAAAACCTCAGTGTTGGATATATTGGAAGAATTACAAGAAACACTAGAACACAAAACTGATAGGTTAGTGGCTGTCTTGTTTTCTGTCGCTATAGTGATTTAAATTAATAATGATTACCAATAATTATTAGCATCATAAATTGTTGCAGAAACCATGCAGTTACTCCACTACAGCAACTTTTACTCACATTACAGTTTCTTGCAACAGGCAGTTTTTATATATCTTCTTCTGATTTTCTTGGAGTTCACAAATCCACAGGCGGGAAAATTATAAAACGTGTTGTGAATGCACTAGCAGATCTTCGAGCAACTTACATATATTTCCCACAGTCAGAAATAGAGAAGCAACAAGCTGCAAGAGATTTTTTTAAAATTGCACGATTTCCACGAGTTATAGGAGCCCTGGATGGTACTCACATAAGATTGTTATCTCCAGGTGGTGAAAACGCTGAACAGTTTCGCAATAGAAAAGGATATTTTTCCTTAAATGTTCAAGTTGTATGTGGTGCAGACAATATAATCATGGATGTAGTAGCTCGATGGCCTGGGTCAGCACATGACAATCACATTTTTAATAATTCACATATTCGAATGCGATTGGAAACTGGTGAATTTGATAATTTTTTGCTTTTGGGTGACAGCGGATATCCAGTAAAATCTTATTTACTGCCACCACTTGCTAATCCACACACTGAAGCTGAAAATTTGTATAATGAATCACAAATACGTACAAGAAATGTAATTGAACGCACCTTTGGTATATGGAAGCGCCGCTTTTCTATTCTTTCAGTTGGACTACGATGTCAATTGCCCCTTTCTCAAAAAATAATTGTAGCAACGGCAGTCCTTCATAACATTGCTTGTAAAAATCGGGACGAATTACCGCATGATGACGATGGTGACAATGTAGATGATGAAAATAATATTGTTGATAACATTGCAGCACTTAGAATAGGAGATGATGTAGTACGAAGATCAATCATAGATTATTTCCAAAGTTTGTTATGATTTAAGATAATATCTATATACATTATATGATTAATTTTGTTTGGAGACTTATGCTTGGTAATACAAAGTAGGCATTTTAAGTGTAGGATGTTCAAAAACTATGTGTGAAGTTGGCTGTTGTGTCCCATTATTATTGTAACTTATTCAGTTTCGCCCATTATATAGTCTCACATTCTAAGGTCATAATTCTTCTTTGTAATTTGTTAGTACTTATTTATTCAATTAACAATCAATTGGCCTATAGATTGTTGGAGAGTGGAGAAGATGCAATAATAATAGCATATACCTTCGGCCCAGCACAGCAAACTTCCAATGTACGAGTGTTTGAACATGCATGTTGTTGTCACAGTAAGCAGAAATAAAAATTAAATTAAAAAAATGATGTATTTATTTACCAACACAGGTTGACAATCAGAAACTATAATTATTAAAACGAATATTGATAAATGATGATGATATAAAAATATTGATAATGATGATTATAATTAATAACTAAGATAACCTAAACGACAATAATTTCTGATATCTATAAACTAGTCTACAATTTGAAATTATATCTCGCATCATATTACTCTCTTTGCAGGGAACGTAACAGTTCTTTTTCTTGAAATTGTATTTGTAATTTTAAGAGCTGTTCTTTTAACTGGTGGTCCCTAGCTTTTCTTTTGTCGTCATCTTCAAGAGTTGTTCTTTGTGTCTCTAGTAGTTTTATTGTGGCTTCATGTTCTAACACTTTCCGTTTCTCCTCGTTTTGTGCTGTTTCCAGTTGTAAGTTGATCAGTTTTCGTGCTTCAGCAATGCTATCGATCTTATCATTTAAGACATCCTTTTTGAGAACATTTCTTTTATTTTGTAAAACTTACTTTTTGCTTGTTTTAATTGTTTAGGATTCCATTTTGTCCAGGTACTTGGAGGCTTATTCTGTAACATCATTGCATAAATTACACTGTGGCAACAAGAACATCTGATTTTACTAACCTCATCTGCAACTGCTGTTGAACAATGTGCTATTTCCTCCCCAAACTCTTGCTCTTCTGGAATGACCAGGTACTCCTGAGAAGTTGTTTTATTGCAGTGTACATATCTAAATGTTGATAAAATAGTGTTACTGACCTCTGTTGCATTGTCTAGCAGTTCCATATTTTGTGCACTGCATTCATACGTAGTGCTATCTTCGTCCTTTGCTGTGATTGTGGTAGTGTTTAATATAACATTTGTTAATGGCTTTTCTGGAGGAATCTGTATGGTGTGTTCGTCTACAAGATAAAAAAACCAACAAATAAGTGGCTTTTCATTGCCGTCTAGTCTTTTTGATTAAGTGATTTAGCAAAACCTCCAGCAGTTTCAATTTGCTGCACATCTTATTTACTGTGATGAAAAATATCTTTGTACATACCTTGCAGCAGTGTTGTATCACTATTATTTAATGATCTCAGCCCTTCTACAGATAAGGTGATATAATATGATAATTTCATTTCATAATCTGTTAATGGTGATATCTCAGCACTTCCGCCACCTGTTTTGAAGATCTCCAGTTTGTTCTCACTTAATTTTTTCTTTAGGTTTCTTTTAATACCATCATATTTTAATCGTAACACTTTAGCAGTGCGGTTCTTGTAGCCTGTGCGGCTGTTAAATTCGATACCTATCTTTTCCCAAGTTTGAGATTTCTCTCTCCAAGTCACTGCATCAGTCTGCTTATTCTCTATTACATTCATGTGTTTTAGGACAATATCTATTAATATGCGAACTTCCAATTCAGTGAAATTGATCGCACGTTCGCGTTTTTGCTTCGTCTCGGCCATTTTACACACTCTAATAAGGTTTAAAAATCAAATTAACAATTGATAACAATTAAACGATGATGTTCACTCAGAATTATACAACAATTAACAACTTGCGAATAAAAGATTTGAAGACTACAAGAACATAAACAGAAATAATTTTAGGTTATGTATGAAATAACCTGTTGAATTAGGCATTCCAACGACCTGTCAAATCTAATTCCGAATGACAGTGGTTGGCACACATGTATGTAAACAATCATTTGAGCTTGCGTGGAAAGAGCATTTATATTCGTGTTTTCTAGTTAATTTTGTTGTTTGTTTTTCTCCAGTGTTTTTAGAGAGCTTTATTATTATTATGCCTGTGACTTGTATTGTTGTTAACTGCGCAAGTCGACGCGATCGTGACAATGTGTCGTTTTATAGAATTCCTGGCATACTGAGTTTACCAAATAAGCCACATAAAAATGAGTTGTCGAAAACACGCAGGGCCTTATGCATAGCTGCTATAAAGCGTGATGATTTAACCGAATCAAAGCTAAAATATCAGAGTCTGCAGCAAACATTTTATAACTGGTAAGTTTCTAAGACTTTATGGAAAAGTAACCTTCTTCAGCGTTTTGAGAAAGGAAATTTTAGTGGTTTTAGTTTCTAATACATTTACTATTAATAGGGGAGCCTGCCTTATTGGAAAATACCTAAAAACAAAACGATGGTTACACAGGTAAACAAGAATATAAATTGTTAAACCTACCTTTCACCAACATCTGGATTCTCCGCTGATAATTTTCGAAGATATTCACTGATCATTATAAAAAAATTCAGTTTATTTAATTAAAAAAACACACCAAAATACTTAAAAACACGATCTAACACTGCAACGCCAACAAAACAAATGCTTTGGTTATGGAGCCTGTCGCCATGTGTGCCAAACAACGTCAGTTTTGTTGACATTTCTACCACGTGGTTTGGATTGCCTAATTGTTATTTACTTATCCTTTTCTTTTATACCGAAATGCTGGTAATTGTGTCTTTGTTTAATCAGTAGAGTGAACCTGCTACAATATGCCAAGTGTACCAACCAAAACAAACTTTATTTATTTTGCTAATAGATAAAGTTCAAATAACATTCCATGGAAAGGCAGTGCTTGGTTATTAGATAAATAAAGTGTGGCCAATAAGTTATTTAAACGATAACTATTGGAAACTTTAATAGGAGATGGAAAGACCGGGCCTTTATATATTTAAATTTACTTGTCAAATATAGAGTGACATAACCTAATTCGATATTTGTACTAATAATAATGGAGCAACTAATAGTAGATGAGGATAATAAAACTAAATTGTAAATATCAACAGTTTTTTCGGTAGAGATTGTAAAAATATCTATTAAGCACAACAAAATAAACGTCAAGGGGCGCTGTTGTAACCTCACTGCAATTGTGCCGGTACGGTATGTAAACAAATCGTATTTAAAATGTGGTGAGCAAAACAACTTCCGGTAACCCAGACCGGTGTGACCGGAAGGTCTGCTGAATGAGCCCAATGTTGGAGTAGGTTTCGCGATTTTCTTTCCGCTTCAACTTTTTCACTTGAATACTTAGTACCATTCTTTTAGTAAGTAACACAAAATATTAAGAAGAAATGAGAAGTAAATCCAATAACATCTCTACCTCTAACTCATGTTGAATCTTGGAAATGGTGTTGCATTTTTTCCCAATTTTGTGTTGCATTTTTTCCCTGAACTTTGTAACTGAATAAACCAAAATCAAGATGTTATGAAAGCAATTTATTATTTGCTGCGTTAAGTAATCTATTCCTTATGTAAAAAATAGAAAATTAAAAGAGTATCTGGTATAGAATCTTAATTATCGGAAAAGTTTTATATATGCTTTTCAAATTTGTTTTGATGGTTTTTAGCAAATTTTATATTGAATAAAATAAATTGTGTATAAAGGGCAGTCCAACATGTTATAATTATAATCAAGTAATATAAACCGAAAGTAATTATATTAAATTTTTAGAATTTTCTAAAAATTAAAGATAGAGTGGTTATCAACATGTTTCACATTTACCCCGGTTGACCCTATAGAATAATGTATTTGTCAAGGTATTTGTATGAATAAATAATCTATAACCTAATTAAGAACAAATTTTTATTCATATTCAATGACGACAAAATTAGAGAAATACAAAGCTTAGGTATATTTTAAAATAATATACCTAATAAAAACATAAAACAGTTCAGCATATTTTATATAGCAATTTTTCTCGTTTTTTCATTTGCAAGCACATCTATTATATCGTCATAATTTAATGTTTCTTCTCGTAAGTTGATCTTATGAACGAGGAAAGCCCAACAAAGACGGTAACGCCTTGCTTACACACTATCTAGAGTCACTCTATATTTAATATAGAGTGACTCTAACACTATCCAGTATAGATCGTTCTTGTATGAGGCAACTCTGCAATCACATGAGCCGGGAAAAAGCAGCGTAACGTATTCGACGTAACTTTCTCAGCCAATCAGAACGTCGTATCAATGTCATCTGATTTCTACTGACGTTCTGATTGGTTGATTCGCCTCGCATTGTGATGCGCGCTCAATAATACGTGTCTCTGTCTAATTGGTCAAGAGACGAAAAACGGCCAGTGAGAGTCGGTGTTGATTGATGTAGAGAAGAATGGACAAGTAAAATAAAACCCGTGCAACTCTTAACCGGGTCGGTATCCTTTGTTTTGCGCCCCAAACCAAGTTGCGCCCGTGGAGGGCGCCTTCTTCGTCACGCTCTCGTTACGGCACTGCCAAAATGTCTAATTTGCGTTCGTTATTACAAAAATGTAGACATTTAATATTATTTTAAGGATTCATTGTATGATTTTGTTCTAAACGGTGTTTGGCATAATTAAATTTTTCAGGATGTTTATTTCTGTAACAACGTGCGTGTTCTTTATATCTTATGTCAAAATTTCGAAGTGTTTGTCCTATATATACCGAACTACAAAAAGAAAAATTTAAACAGTAAATGCCCGATTTTATGATATCATGTTTTCTATCTTTAGCATTAAATAAAAATGAAAAAGTGTTAGTGTTGGTTTTATAGAGTATTTTATAATTTTTGGTTTTTCTTAGTAATATGTGCAACTTTTTCTGATATTTTGCCAAAATATGGTATAGATATGTAATGTCTTCTTCCCGATACTTTTTAATGGTTTTTAAAAAGTTTGCCGCCACAAGACAATGGGCCTTATTCTCTAACTTCTTCTAACTTCATGTTTTAAGTTCTATTAACTAATTGAACTACTGACACATAATACAACCTTTATTAATAGTCCTATTCACTAATGTATTTTAAACTTGTTTTAACTAGGGTTCCTAAATATGAACTGAGCTGTGTGTTATTTAGAGTTAAGTCACACATGTCAAATTTTCCTAGTGACATTTCATATTTTGAAACTATCTATTAAAAGGTTGGTAATCATGAATATCGGTTTAATAAATTAAACTGTCAGTATGACAATTATATAAATCTGAAATTCGGTACAATTAATACTTTATTAAAAGCTGTCGTAAAATTGATATATGTACTACAGTAGTTTTAAAAATTCTTTACAAACAATAAATAAATGATAATGCGCACATTAAAAAATTTTACATGCAAAAAATAAACATGACAGCATAACCTAAGATTTATAACTGACAGCTGCTGAATGTTGTCACTAAAGTAAAAAGAGAGAAAAAAAGTATCTCTGTTTCAGACAGCTTAGTTTTGGCCTAGAAAGAGATAGATTTTGACATCTGTGTCCTAACTCTAAAATAACACAGTTAAAGTTTTCATTTAGAAACTCGAGTTTTAACTAATACAACTTATTTGCCTCTACGACGACAGCGAGAATCTGACAACACTGTGTTAAATGTGTAAAAAGTGCGGTTCGGTTACTGCTTTAAATTTTTGATGCATTGTTTTAACTGTTATTAGCGCGAATATATAGATAAATTATTAAGGTACACTAAAATGTAATTTATTGATATTAAAATTGCAAAATGTAGTAAACTTGTATAACTTCAAGGAAGTGGAATCTTGGATTATTAATTTATTTTTAATGTTGTGATAAGTATACATGTTTATAATAGAGATAAATCTATTTTATAAGCTTAGAATTAACTCACGTTCCATTTATTATTTTTAACTTACATAATTAGGTAAATAAATTATTTTCAGATGTTTTAAAAAACAAGACAACCAAAGGACCCTTCACAAAACAAATGGAAAACAGGGCACAGTTAGACTAGGCTGTTGTAGTTCATGACATCTTGATCAAAAGTCCTCCTGGCACAAAGTATGAAAATAGCTAGTTTTTGGGTAGTTATGAAGTGTCAAAGTCTACTGATCAAATGGTTACATGTATACAAATGTATGTGTTAGCCTTGTGGTAGCATATGTATGCAGTGCTATTAAATTAAATTGCAATATGTGCATATCCCTATATCTCTATGTTGCATTTGAAAATAATAGAGTCAAATCATTATGCACACATTGACAACTGATTATACAGCACGCTCTATTATGCATGGTAAACAAATAGCACTGTACAAGTGCGTGTTATTGTTGTATTATATAAAACAAACCTTTTAACAGAGATTCGATTACGAACGCCTGAAAGATAGGCAACCGAAATTACCTATTTAACATTTCTACCTGCAAATAACACAGCAATACGTTGGGTGCCAGTCTTTAACCGATGTAATACCAATCTTGGTTGAATCTTCCAAATATTGGGCCTGGATATGATATGTTACCCATATAGCACCAATATTGGGTCAATATCTTGTGCTACTGGGGTAGTGTGTAAATGACAGGTGCGTTTAACCTCGGTTTTAAAAATGATTGTTAGTATTGACAACATTGCAGCACTGCACAATTTTAGTTTTATATGATGTAACTGCACTGCTATTGTAAATTTCTCTTATGAAATCTGGAATTCTTGTCTCCAATGCAGTGGTGATAATGACGCACGTCGTTAGAAAAAAGAAAGTAATTTCTCTCAAAAATCACCCATATAGAATTTTCCAAACGGGACAATATTGGCTCGCCATTGGCACCGTTATTGCCAATATTGGCAACCAATATTGGGACAGTGCAGAAATGATAACACCGGTAAGTACTTGGGCCATTTTACATAGCCGATATTGGCAGCCAATATTGGGCCAGTGTCGAAATGATAACACTGGCAAGTACTTGGACCATTTTACATAACCAAGATTGGCTTAATGTTGTTGATATGTTGGTATAACTCTGGTTTCATACTGGCACAACATTGGCTGTATATCGGTTGCATACCGGTGCATCTCTCGTTTCGCCATTGAAACGATGCCATAAGAAGAGATTGTTCTTGGATATAACAGGATTAATATCTTATTTTCTTTATTTAATGTTGATGTTTAGTTTGTTTTCTCGGATAATCATCAACGAACTTGGCAACAACCTTAACCAACCAAATTTTGTTGTCAAAACGCGAAATTTTATGCAAAGGTCACGCGATTAAACAGCCTTATTACCTCGTAATTAGAACAATGCGAACATTCGACTTTTTGCTAACCGAGAAAATTACAACAGTGCAATTGCTATTGACCGTACTCAAATTATCTTATCATAATAGCAAAATCCATTTCGCTAATAAACTTTGGCATTATGTGCAGTTTCCTGTGCATGTGTAACTTTCCAGTTATACACCGCAAGGTTTCTTTCTAACCCATACAAAAATCTAATAGATATATGACATATACTTTCTGAGAAAAAAATTATTGAAGTTACTTTCAATGAAATTGTCCCTAAAAATGGGTACCTTTTATTGCGTATCGTCTGATAAAAACAAAAGTATACCAGTTAGAAATATAATATTTTACTGTAGTATGTTGAAATGAATTTACTATTTGCTCGTTTTTAAAATATTTAATTCGGTTCAGTAGTTTCCGAGCAATACGCTTTCAAAGTCAGAGGACTCTAGAAAAAAAATGGATAGTAGTTCATGTTATTTTTCCTTTATTATAGTCGATAATTTTAAAATTCATAACGCTATCAGTCAGTGCTGTGTCACCTAAAATTATATGTTTCTTTTGTATTTTGTTTCGTGTAAATTGAATTTTAATTCTGTTACAAAATAAAACATATTATTATTAATTAATAAAGACAATAATACAATTTTAAATCATTAGTTTATGTTACTTTCTTATTTCCCTAATTAACCTAGTACTAACAGTTTTTCTATGCTTTTAAGAGTTCATTTTAGAAATATCTTACTAAACAATATCGTAACCATATTTTTTGTCCGATCGGGCGTTTTGGTTCATTTACAAGCTCTGCTCTTAGGGCGGTAAGTTCAACTTACCGCCCAAGGCTCGGTAATAAAGTACCTCGTCATTTAAGTCGAAAAACACTCACTATCATTCTAAAATTCGTCCGGATTGAGAGAAAAATTGTTCTTGCATATTCAACTCCATAACAACCAGGCACATTAACCGACTAAAAATTCACATTTTCAGTGTGATGTGTTTAATGTTTACTCTATATATTTAAAATTTACTCATAGATCCGATCGGGCAAAAAATAGTGTAAGCATTACGGGCGTTACGTGCGGTTTTCCAGTCTCAGCTAATATGGAGACCTCCGCTACGCGTCGGTCTCCACACTATTAGCCTCGACTGGTAAAGCGTACCTACCGCCCTTAATACTTAAATAACTATTATGCATATATGTAACACAGCAATCTTGGCATTGGAAACAAAATAAGAAAATTTTAATTGCCTTTGGGTTATAATCTTATGGTTAATGATAATTTAGTTAAATTAAATGAAATTTATATTAAAATTAATTTATATCCTTAATTATTTTTTATGTTTAAAATATCATTACAGTTATTAATATAATTCAAAAAAGACTGAAAACTCGCTATTGCAATCTTAAAAATAACATTCAAATTTTGCGCCATAAAGTTGTATCAAAATGGCCGCGCCCGTGTTTCCCATATCGCGCATACGGTATACTCATTCTAAATCTTCTATTGTCTATGCTTTCAGTACCTTCCTTAGTGCTGGAGGCTCGTTCCGCATAAAAAATTCATGAACCTGCGGAATACTCTTATTGGAATCAAAATAGAAGAAAAAGAAATATGACACAATTGCAACTGCACAGTACAAACGTTAACGAAAACTGATTGCATATACGTGTTTCCGTATGTAGGTAAAGTAGCTTAAGCGTTAATGATACCACGTGCGCGCCGACCAATAGCATCGCTTATGGTTTACGTCTTGCGAGTTTATTTCAGACAAGGTTTAGATTTTCTTACTCTCAGAATGTACAAACTAATTTAGGAACTAGAAGGAACACGCACTTATCAACCACCTGCATATGTACTATGAACAGATAGTTAGACAACTTTATTTTGACATATTTAAATTACAGATTACTATTACAATTTACGTCTATAAATTTTTTTGGTTTGTTCAATATGTTGTCCATTCGCTTTCAAAACACCTTTCAATCTTCTTTTCCAAGATTTATTATTTTTATCTTTGGTAGTATCTCACTCAAGCAGACCAGGATCGACTCCCGATTGGGTCTGCATAGTAATAAAATAGTCGCCCCTCTCTCCTGCATAAACTTTATAGCTTCTGGAGCCTGGTTTTCGGGTTATGGATAGTAGTCATTATTATTATTATTATTTTTGAATAGTAGCTATCGCAAAAGCATTCGACTCTTTATTTAGAATTTTCCAAAGAACTTCAAGTGTTGATGGGCGTCTCTTAAAATCTTTTCTAATTTTCCTATTCTTGTCCTGTCTAATTTGATTTAATATTGTTGTTT
Source organism: Agrypnus murinus (assembly GCA_929113105.1). Lineage (NCBI taxonomy): Eukaryota > Metazoa > Arthropoda > Insecta > Coleoptera > Elateridae > Agrypnus > Agrypnus murinus. The sequence goes on along the minus strand of OV816025.1, from coordinate 83,154,083 downwards.
TATAATTCCTTAATAACAATAATTTAATACTACTAATTCTTATAAGTCTATTATACTGTTTTGTTATTTTGACTTATTATTCGAGTATTGCTTATTAGTATTGTGTTAACTGCGTCACTGCCGTTGAACAGGCAATCAAAAGAATTGGGTGCTTCTTTAATTGAATACTTTGAGCACGAGAGTGATAATAAAGAATATAATAAGCTACTATGCAGAATAATTAAATGACACGTTTTCAATGCTATAATCTTAATGGTAGTTGGTACCCCAGTAGCACACACGTTGGAAAAATATTGTTTCCACTATTGGCCAAACATTGTAAATGACAGACACTGACGGGATTGGCACAATATGTGGAAGTAATATATCTCCAGTACTGCATTTTGATATTGGCCATACATTGGAACATTATATTGGTTCAATATGCGTTTATAGCATTGGCACAATATGTGCATATAATATGTCTCCAACAGGATATTCATAATAACACTGTTCAAACGTAAAATTGGTGCAGTATACTTGTACTAGTATTGGCACAATATGTTGATGTGATAATGTGATATGCTTGATATCTATATTTTCGTTTATTTCTATTAATGTCTCCCTCAACAGGTTATATTTGTCACAAATGACTTTGTATATCTTCTGTTCGTTTAACCCAATCATATTAATAACCGACGACGACAATAATGATAATAAACCGACAGTACATATCATTAAATCAATGCTCAGTAGATGAAGTCGGAGGGAGAGAGGGATATCGTAATTTGAAGAACTATTATCCGCTAAATGTGATTCAACTCTGTTATTATGTTCGTTTACACTTAAAGCTATCGATATATCTTCTGTATAGAACTCGTTTTAGGTGTCTGTACTTAGCACAATAATACATTTGCATCATTGCGCAAACTGTAGATACAAACGCATTAAATTCTGTTAATTGGACTGTTATCTATTGGATTTCTAGTTAAAAAGTTAAATAGATTGTATCAACGTAAAACAAATAACTAATAAAATTAAATATATCAAAAATATATTGGCAACATATTGCGCCAATAATATATACTAGGAGTATTTGTTAAAATTTGTAGCTTAAGTTTGATATTTCATTCACTTCAATAAAAATTTGTAAAAATGTATTGAAGTCGAGATAATGCTATTTTTAATAAATTTGAAATTACATAATTATGTACCTACTATTATCATATTTACACATTCTGAAAATAATCGCAGACATATTGTTTACACAATTTTATTCATGTTTAAACAAAACGCTAACTAAACTAGGCGGTTATAGCAATTAAAATATATTAATGAATTAATCATATAGTGGGCTGAAATATAAGCCCAATATGGGATGAATATAGAGGAAAACATATTTTCAACCAAACTTGAAAGTTTGGTTACTAAGATCTATATTTCTGTAGTCCGTTGCAGAATCCAGAAGTGATACAAAGCAAGTGATATATGGATTTTATGTAGTTTTTAACGCTGATCACGAATATCAACTCAGCTTTTTGATATCTCAAATAATTATAAAAAAAATCGACATATATATATATATGTATATACATACATACATACATACATACATACATACATACATACATACATACATACATACATACATACATACATACATACATACATACATACATACATACATACATACATACATACATACATACATACATACATACATACATACATACATACATACATACATACATACATACATACATACATACATACATACATACATACATACATACATACATACATACATACATACATACACTTGCTTTCAAAACTTTCTATGGAGTTCAAATCGGGACTATAGGAAGGCCAAGGTAATACTTCAATGTTATTATTTTGATACCACTGTGTTATTATCCGAGCGGTGTGGATAGGACAATTGTCCTGTTGAAATATGAAACCATTAGGATACAATTGTTCCACAGATGGAAGCATGACATTTTCCAACATGTCAAGGTAAACTGCTGCATTAAACCGACCATCAATGCGCCAGGCTACCCCTGGGCCGAGAATACTTATCCAAGCCCTAACGTTGACAGAGAATCGTCCAGACTTGTCTCGTGGTGACACATATCGTTCAGAAAATCTTGAATTTGCCGGTCGATACACTCGCACACGACCATCGTTGCACGATTTAAATATTTTTTCGTCAGAAAATATTACAGTGTTCCAAAAATTTAGAGGTCGGTATATATAATTCAGACAAAATAGTATCCGGGACTGCTTCTTTTCTTCTGTTAATATATTTTTCTTTGCGCTTGCAAAATTTCTAATTTCTGCATTTTTCACACGACGGCACGCTGTCACCCACGATCCAGGGAAGTTGGTCTCAAAAACTGCTTGTCTGGCCGTATTAAAAGGGTTCCCCCTTAGGTTATTCAAAAGGGCTTCATCTTGCTCCGCACTTGAAATTTTGGGTCTTCCCGAACACGGTCTTCGAGCCACGGTCCTTTCTTGTGCCCACCTCTTCTTTACTCGAAGAACCGTGCTTTTATCTATCCCATAATGAGTAGCAACTCTTCGTATGGTCCAACCCTCTTCTAACTTGGATAGTATTAAAACTTTATCTTGCTCTCTTAGTCGAGGCATTTTGACATGATTTTGACTTTTCAAAAATTTAAACGTCAAAGTTGATTAATTACAACCCTGATTTAATACAGCGAAAAATAGGTGTACGCGAAAGTTTTGAAAGCAAGTGTACATACATACATACATACATACATACATACATACATACATACATACATACATACATACATACATACATACATACATACATACATACATACATACATACATACATACATACATACATACATACATACATACATACATACATACATACATACATACATACATACATACATACATACATACATACATACATACATACATACATACATACATACATACATACATACATACATACATACATACATACATACATACATACATACATACATACATACATACATACATACATACATACATACATACATACATACATACATACATACATACATACAAACATACATACATACATACATACATACATACATACATACATACATACATACATACATACATACATACATACATACGTGCTATGTAACAGCTCTAAAAAGAGTAAAACAATACATTCAATATTAACAATGGACTATAGAAACAATAATAATGAATGCTTGAAGATTAATTGTTTACAATTGAACGCACAACACTCAAAAAATATAACCAGTAAGTTAATGCAAATGATATCTGAAACAAATACAGATATTATATTTTTACAGGAACCTTATGTTTTAGACAGTAAATTAGTGGAAATAACGAAATCATATAAGATTTATACCACAAAAGGGGGGAGAATACGAGCCGCAATAATTATAAATAACATAATTATGGATGTTGTTTTAATAAATCAACTTTCGGATGAGGACAGTGTGGTAATCGAAATAAACTATAAAGGTAAAAAAATATATGCAGTAAGCATGTATTTCGACATCGAACAAGACATTGAATTAGATTTTAGGAAAATTGAAAAAGTTAAATCCTTTATTAAAGAGAACGGATTAATTTTATGTGTGGATAGTAATGCTCGTTCAGTTAACTGGTATGACTATGTAAGCAATCAGAGAGGAAAGAAAATGGAAGAATTGCCGACTGGAAACTGAAGACCAGCTCGGCTGGATCGGGACTTCGCCTTTCCCTTGACTTTTCCTCCCTTTCCTCGTCCAGACATTCTCGCTAGTGGGTATATGAAGTGGCAGAAGATGAACACTGACTGTCTGTGTCGGCGGTCGAGCGCGGAATCATACAATATTAACAACAAATTCATGTAAAATTGAAAAAGAAGTAACAAAAGGTTGCCCACAAGGGTCATGTAGTGCACCTGGATACTGGATTATTCAATATAATTCCTTGTTAAACTTGAAATTTTCTGAACATAGTAAAATACTAGCTTTTGCAGATGATCTGATAATTCTAGTGAAAGAAACTTCAAAATTACAATTAGAAAATTATACTAATATAGAACTACATAAAATTCAGGAATGGTCACATAAAAACAAAGCGCAATTTAATGAAGAAAAATCCAAATTCATGTTAGTAACAAACAAAAGAGACTTACTAAGAGTTAATCTTAACATCTATCTAAATTTTAAAATACTACAACAAGTACAAGAATTAAAATATTTAGGAATACTATTAGACAGAAAATTTAATTTTGACAAACATATAAAACATACAAGTGAAAAGTGTCTTCTACTAATAAACGCTTTATCAAGATCTGCTTATTTATCATGGGGACTACGACATGAAGCACTAAAAACCATATATAAAGGAGCAATCTTACCGGTATTAAGTTATGGTTTTCCTGTATGGATTAGTGCTATGAAAAAACAGAAAAATCAAAATCTGTACAAGAGAGTTCAAAGACTTATTAACATTAAAATTGCCAAAGCTTTTAGAACAATTTCATATGAAGCGTCGTGTGTAGTAGCCGGAACATTACCAATATTGATTAAAATACAAGAGTTAAACTTCATTTATCAAGTTACAAAAGGAAATATTAGAGAAGGAAATTTACAAAGCAAATATTTTGATACCCATTTGGAATGTAGAAAATGGCCACATCCTGCAAAAATTGTAATGATTAATACAAATAATATAGAAGATACTACATTTACGATATATACCGATGGAAGCAAGAGTAACGATAAAATAGGATCTGGGATAGTGATTTACAATAATGGGAGATTATTATATAAATTGAAATATAAATTGCATGAAAATTGTTCTAACAATCAAGCAGAGCAAGTTGCGATACTGAAAGCACTTGAAAAAATGAGCACATTTCGACATTTACCTAACAATCAAAAATCTATAGTAATATATACTGATAGCCAAGTAAGTCTAGACTCACTAAAAAATACCAGTTTACATAGTTATTTAATAACAGAAATTCGGAAAGTGCTTAAGATTTTAGAGTTACAAAATTGGAAGATCAACTTTACTTGGACGAAAGCCCATGTGGGTACAGTAGGAAATGAATTGGCTGATGAGCTAGCCAAGGAGGCAGGCGAAAGTGCAGAAGTGATTGTGTACAAAAAATTTCCTAAAAGCACATTAATATCAGAAGCTAGTAAAATTAGTATGGATGATTGGCAGAGAGAATGGCTGACAACAGAAAATGCCTCAATAACTAAAGAATTTTTTCCATCTGTAGTTAAAAAACTCAAAGCAAAAATACCAACATTTCCAGAATTAACTGTATTCCTAACAGGTCATGGTAAAATCAAAAACTATTTACATCGGTTCAAAATTATAGACGACCCATCGTGCTCATGCGGCAATGAACGTCAAACTATTGATCATTTAATATATCAATGTAACAAATTAAGAAGACAAAGAAGAAATTTAATAAACTCTATTATTTTAAATGGTGGCAACTGGCCTGCCACGAAAGAGGAATTGATAACTAAATATCTAAAGCCATTTATAAATTTTGTTAAAAAGATTAACTTTGATTTATTGTAAATATAATTATGGACGCAAAAATTTAATTTAAAAAAAATATTAGGATATAACATTTTTAATACAATTTAATTAAGTAGTTTACTTAGTTTATGAAATTATTTAATCTGTTATGTTAACTTATTTATGTTAAATGTTATTATTAATGTTATTATGTTATTAGTGTTAAAATGTTATTGTTATTATTGATGTTAAAATGTTAAAAACCTTGTTTATTGTTTCCAGCCTTATTTTGTGGAACTCCATAATCATGAAATAAATAAAGATTATTAAAAGTTTCACAGTTTTATTAAAATATACCTGACAATATTGTTTCGACAGCTATGCTGTCATTATCAAAGGTCATTACCTTTGATAATGACAGCATAGCTGTCGAAACAATATTGTCAGGTATATTTTAATAAAACTGTGAAACTTTTAATAATCTTTATTTATTTCATGTTAAAAACCTATTTATAAATTATGTAAATTTAAAAATGCATGTAGTATTGCAATATTGCAATGGAGCATGCAGAATAAATGTATTAAATAATAAAAAAAAATACATACATACATACATACATACATACATACATACATACATACATACATGCATACATACATACATACATACATACATACATACATACATACATACATACATACATACATACATACATACATACATACATACATACATACATACATACATACATACATACATACATACATACATACATACATACATACATACATACATACATACATACATACATACATACATACATACATACATACATACATACATACATACATACATACATACATACATACATACATACATACATACATACATACATACATACATACATACATACATACATACATACATACATACATACATACATACATACATACACACATATATTATGTCAAATTAAATTGACATATTTTGTACTTCGTGAAATATTAATAAATATTTACATAATAACGTGAGAAATATATTGATTTACGTATATAATAGTTAACTTGAGTTCAATACGCTTCTGAATTGCATATTAGTTAAGATATGGAAGGCGACGTGAATGAATCTTTCGATAATGCACTTACAACGTTAACTAGTGTTACTGACATAAGTGGGAATCTACGAAAGGATTTAAAGATGGACATACTAAAATCAGTAAGTGTATTAAGACAATGTTTCGCTAAAATGAAAAAGATTTTAGATACTAAAACGAAAGAAGTTGAGAAATTGGAAGAAAATCGACAACAAGAACTTCCTCAAAGCCAACAAGCAGGAACATCTAATGTAAAGCAACAATCATATTCTGAAGTTGTTAAAGGTAATCTCCCAAAAGTACAGGAATGTACGAAATACAAATTACTTATAAAACCAACTGATGCAATGAAAACAATAATTAAATCAAAAGTAGATCCTGTTGAAATTCAAGTTGGAATAACAAGTTTTAAGTCGATAAGAGATGGAAAACTGCTACTGGAAACTCAAAGTAAAACAGAAATAGAAACAATAAAGCAGAAAATCAACGAAAGTTGTGGGGAAAATTTAGAAGCATATATGCCAAAAATGAGAAATCCCCAGATGGTAATTTATAACATACCGGAAGAGATAAATTTAGAAAATGCTCAACATATTATTATTAAACAAAATATAGAAATTAATGTTAAGGAAGACGACATAAAACCTAAGTTTATTTATAAAAACAAAAGGAACTGTAGAAATTTAGTGATAGAAGTCAGTGCAGCAACAAGAAAAGCAATTCTGGGAAGAAAATTAAAACTTTGTTGGGAAATATGTTATTGCGAAGATTACATATCAATTACAAGGTGCTACAAATGCAGTAAATATTCACATAGGGCACAGGAATGTTGTTACGGTATATTTTCGATCTAAGATTTTCATATCCCATGAACCTTTATTTGCGGTATAGCGTTGAGATCCGATGAACCGTATTGTAGTTGAGATTAGATGGTCATGCGTATTAGCGTCTGTTGAGGGTTGTCATTTGTCAATCGCAAGGAAATTGTTCTTTCTTTCCGATTTAAGTTTGCTTCGTATCGCACATATTGCTGAAGGATTTTGGCTTATTGAATTGATTGGAATTGGTTCGATTATTGTTATAGCCGCATCTTAGATGGATTAAAGTTCTTCAGTTAATAAGAAGATTAACTATTTGGTAGATTAGTTTGGTTAATTTTCATCTTTCGAGGATTTGATTTTTGTGCATACGTCGTGGATTTATTACCTTGATCCCGTTTGTTATCTATAGGGATCGTCGTTATCATCGTCGTTATCATCGTCGTTATCATCGACGTTATCATCGTCGTTATCGTCATCGTGGTTATTACCTCTCTTAATTTGTTAAATATTTAATTATTATTCATCGTATCATTAGTATTGACAACACAATCGTCGTCTATTTTATTTAAGAAGATTAAATGTAATATTTGGATGGAAATTACATTTTGATAAGTGAAGAAGTTGGAGCTGTTTTATTTTCTTTTGTATGGGTCTTTGGTGAATTTAGTACAGCTGGAGATCACTTGGTAGAGATCTTGAAGTAACCTTGGAGACCTTATGGATATGGAAATCAAGAAGTTCAATCTTGTCAATCAATTTTTGTAATAACAGACAATTCACAGGAAACCGATAACTTCTTTTGAGGGTTATAATTATTATTTATTGGTAACCGGGTAATGTAATTTTTGTTTACTTATCTAATTTATAACTTATTTGATTCAAATGTTGTGTTTGGTGTATGCTTGATTGAATGGAAGTAACATTTGTATAAATAAGGTACTTCTCGTATCTAAAAAAAAAATTCTATCAACTATATTTTACCATTTTGCCTCAAATTAAGTTGGGTAATTATATTATTTCTTTTGGTGTTTAAATTTATAAATATTAATATTGATTATTTAATTGTTCAATGTAGGTTATTACATATTCAGTTTATTAATTTATCTATATGACATGAACTTGATCATTTCTCTTACTATTTTTATGTGGTAAATTGTTTGCTTTATTTTTAAACTTATTGATATAATAAATCTCATTGTGTTTTTGGGTACTCTTATATCTATTATTGTATGAAACCTTTGTTCTTGTCCGAACTAATTTTAGGTATTAGGTGGGTGCTTTTGGAGTTCTTGGTGGTAAGAAAGCATTTTGAAATTGAGTCTGGTATTTACTCTTAAACTAGGGTTAAACCAAGTGGCGCCCCGAGCATTTATTTTGATTGTATAGGTAGGTGGTTGATTTTAATTTCTTTTATTTTCACCCACTTCCCCTCTCCGACATCTAGTGAGCTAGTTAAGCCAGATCAAGATAACAACATCACCTTTACCGTTTAAGCGGGCGAAAGCGGTGACAATGTAAGGGTGAAACAACATGCCCCCTTTGCTGTGGACCACACAAACTTAAAGAATGTCAAGCTAATATGGCAGAATACAAATGCATTAATTGTAGTAATCACAATAAATATAATAAAAACTCTAAACTAAATGAAAATCACTCATCTTTAGATAAAAATTGTCCTACTTACCAAAACGTAGTTAAAAGGTACAAAAATTCGATAGAATATTAATAATGGATTGTACAATTGAAGAAGAAAGAACAAATGAACATATATCTGCAGTGGCGGATTTAGGCACAAGCGTTGGAAGCGGCCGCTTCAGGCCCCACAAGTCAGGAGGCCCCGCAGAGGCCTCCTGCCAAGGACCGTACTGGACACGCGACAAATACAAATTATTGGCGCAAGAATTCACTTGAAAAAGTGAAACAAGAAACAGTTCATATCGTGTACAGGCGGGTAAATAAGGTGTACGGTAGACGCAATATAGAGTTTTGTGCGAAAAGGCAAGTATTCAGAGTGATAGGTAAAATTTTATAATGGAATATACAGTTTCGCAGCAGACCTGCAAGGAATGTATCATCTCTGTCGCTCCGAATGGCTTGCCTTCAATGCCTTCTAGTAAACTCTGCGCGGTCGTCCAACTTACATCAACTTACATCGTCATCCAACTTACATCAACTTACATCGTCGTCAACATTTACCAATGTTGAAACAATTTAAAAAAAATCTTAACATTACCGATATGTGATGCAACTGGAGAACGATCGATCTATCTTTGTTCTTAAACGTGTAAAAAAATTTAAGAAATAATCTTGGACAGTCATTTAAAGAATTTATCAGGAATGTTTATTGAAAATGACATTATGCAAAATTTATGTTTTGAATGTTTGGAAAATATTATTGATAAATTTGATGCTTCTAAAAGCAGATAAGTTTCATTATAAATGAACTAATTATGGAATAATAGTATATTAAAGAACGAGTTTCATAAGGCAAGATTTATTTCACGATTCCAAACTTACAAAACGAGCCGCTTGCGGCGAGTTTTCTAAAGGACGACTTTTCTAAAAGACGGAAATAAAGATTAATTTATTTTTAAAAGTTAAAATTGTTAATGGACGACTATTATACTCACAATTTTATAGTGATATGTGTATAAATCACAGACGGCATCCTAAGACAGCTGTTTCGAACTTTTGGCTCTCCTCAGTTAGGGCAGCTAGTCTGTGAATTCTACACACATCTCCCGAGCGTTTATACTAGCTCTGAAATAACTTTAACACCATCAAAAAACTGTGGTACCTCCTGTAGGTATGAAATCGCACTACTAGCAGCATAATTTGATTATCCAATACAGGAATATACAAAATAAAATACGGTCGAGCGTCCGACCGTATAATTAATATAAATAAAATACAAAATGAACACAAACGTGTTTTAATAAAGTTTTTTTTAATAAATTTAAAAGTTAAAAATTGTTAATGGACGACTATTATACTCACAATTTTATAGTGATATGTGTATAAATTACAGAAGGTACCTTAAGACAGCTGTTTCGAGCTTTTGGTTCTCCTTAGTTAGGGGCAGCTCGTCTATGATTTATACACATATCACTATAAAATTTTGAGTATAATAGTCTTGTTTATTATTTCCATCCTTACTTTGTGGAACTTCATAATCATGAAATAAATAAAGATTATTAAAAGTTTCACAGTTTTATTAAAATACAAGCTGACAATATTGTTTCGACAGCTATGCTGTCATTATCAAAGGTAATATAATTATAAACAAACACGTCGCTAAGGTAGATACAAAAATAGGTAACTAGATAAAATAATAATCAGAATTAAATATCTAATACTTCCAGTAACTGTCGAAACAATATTGTCAGGTTGTATTTTAATAAAACTGTGAAACTTTTAATAATCTTTATTTATTTCACAAGTATAATAGTCGTTCATCAACAAAACTCACTTTATTAAAACACGTTTGGGTTCATTTTGTAATTTATTTATTTATGTTAATTTATTCTGTTTAATTAATGTTTTACTTTAAATTATATTTTGAATGCAAATCCATACAGAAAAATTATCACCCCCGCTGGAAATCGAACCCTGAGCCGTCCACTTTCTGAGCGACATCTCTACCTCTGAGCTCCTGTGTCGACTACCAGCATATAAAGTTACGATTATGACATTGAGTTATACGCATTTCTTAATTTTTACAACTAACACCTGTTCTCCGCAAACTGTGGGCATTGTCTACTTTTGACAATCCAGTATCTCAATCTCAAATCATATTGTAGGTTAAATATCTTTCCTAGCTTCTGCCCAAGCAGCATTTTTAGTCACCGCTACGTACCAGCAACCACCGGTGGAACTATAAAGTTTTTGCCGTTAGTCACAAGAACGTAATTGCTACGGTATTGTTACGTGTCTGGAACCAAAATGGGGAACAATTTTTGGGTAGCAGGTACGTGGCGGCGTAGTAATTGCTATTTTCGTGGAACTTCTTTTCTCTTTGACACATCATGTCGCGTGTTTGTTCTCTCTTGCTCTTGCAACTTAACAAATATTCTATCATTTTCTATACTATATAATGCTGGATCGTGTCACAAAATGAACTACCAGTTTATTTGTAATACGTACTTAATACAAAGAGCGATGAAATGTTTGATTATTTTGTCATTCCAGTACACCAAAATTATAAACCATTGCAACTTTTCTGTTAAATATGATGATGATAGATCGAAAAATAACAACGCGCCTTCTTTAATTATATTTTTTAGTAAAAAAATGTCACAAATGTCAAAAAATAAAACATGATAAATATACACGAAATACTTATACGTTTGATACACATGATAGAAACCATTTTTATATTATTCCTGTTATGTTCTTTTATGTGTTTAAATAAACGATACTCAATTATTGTCATTAATTAACTTTATTAATATTGAGTGAGCTGGGCGAATTAAATACATAATGCATAGACTGTAGAAGACGTATATCCTGCAAGGCGGCTCGAGTGTTACTGACGCACGCCCAGAGCATGCCAGGATTGGTTAGTTAGATCACTATAAATAAATGTTGCCAACTTCAACCTACATACATAACAATCCCTAAGGCACAATTTGGCACTAATTTGTTATTTTTATTGAAGGTTATATAGTAAAACATCTATTAACAATCATAACAAATTGCAAATTGATTAATGATTATTGATTAATCCAACATTTTACAAGGAAATATGGAGATGGAGTAGTTTACGAAAAATTACTTTAATGTGATTTTTCTGGGTAGCAAAAACGTAAGTGTTACATTCAATACTACTGTAAGGTTTTAAAAACTTTAAAGTAGCTTCGGGCAAGTTACTGCTACAATCATAATACCACTTTGAAGTTGCAACGACTTTAAAGTAAGTATACTAAGTGGCAATACGGTTCCAAATACTTTAATAGTTACTCAGAAGTAATGAAACTACATAGTTCCAATAAATAGTAGAAACAACTACACAATTACTAAAATATTCCGAATTGAAGAAATTAAACCTATAAAGTCATAAATTTAGTTGCAGTTACGTAACAACTACTCAATCAAAGTTCCGATCTCAGTTACTGCTACTTAAATGCTGCTTGGGTGGTGTTTTATTACGTTTTTGTGGTCGTAGATAAACTATAGTGTGTAACACTTAAAAAACGCCAATTTCACACTCGTGTGACTACGGCATGAGACGAAGTCGGATTATTTAAAAAATCTTGAGGAGGCAATTTCCTCCATCCCCCCCACCGTGAATTCGGGCCTGATATTAATAATTTTATGTACTTAATTTTTGATAAAAAAGATAAAATGTATATAAATTGTAGTAATTGATTTATACTATGGGGCCCCAAAAATGTGTAACGCTTCAGGCCCCTTAAGTGTTAAATCCGCCACTGTATATCTGAGATTGGAATCCAAACAGCAACAAACAAAACTAAGATTTATGCGGACAACAACAAAAATCAAATAGAAATGCAGTGTATACAACTAAATGCTCAGCATTCTAGAAACGTAACTAATAATTTAATGCAAATAATAACAGAATCTACGACAGACATTATTTTCTTACAAGAACCGTACAATGTTAATAATAAATTATCGGGAATATCGAGGTTATACAGGATTTACACGGCTGGAAATGGAAGAAAAAGGGCAGCTATACTAGTTGGAAACAAATTATTTGATGCTATGCTTCTAAAACAATTTTCGGATGAAGACTGTATCGTATTAGAAATAAAATACAAAGATTTTAAATTTTATGCAATAAGCATGTATTTTGACTGTTGTAGAGAAATTGAAGAAGACCTAAGAAAATTAGAAAATGTATTAGCTTTTATAAAAACAATAGGATGTGTTATATGCGCAGATACAAATGCACGGTCAATACAGTGGAACGACCTACAAACCAATACAAGAGGTAAAAAAGTAGAAGACTTCTTAATAATACATGGCTTGCATTTGTCAAATAAAATTACAGAAACGCCGACATTTCTAACAAAAAATGGCAAAAGTTGGGTAGATCTAACGCTAACAAATGAGAAGCTAGTCTCAAATATTAAAGAATGGAATAATGATACAGACGAAAGTGGATCTGACCATAGTTTAATAACTTTTAAGATAAAAGAGCGATCTACAGGAGAAGAAGAAATAATCTTACCTAGATTTAGATTTATAAGCGATCCAAGCAGATTTAATAACTTTAAACTAATCTTATTAGATAATATGGCCAAGAAATTCAAATGCGAAAGCAACAATGGAGAAGTAACAAACATTGACGAAGAATTAACTAATAAAATCAAGAAAAGTGAGAATATTGAAGTGTTTATGGAAGAATTTCAAGACTGTTTAATAGCTTCTTGTAAAAAGGCATTCAAGCAATCAAAACCATTGAAAAAGACAGTTACGGGAAGAACAGTACCATGGTGGAACATGGAATTAACAATATTGAGGAAGAAAGTCAATGCTCTAAGAAGAAGATTCCAACGAACCAAAAACAATGATGAGCTGAGAGAAGAACGGAAGAATAGCTACTTAGAAGAGAAGAAAACGTATTTGACAAGAATAGGCATTGAAAAAGTTAAATCCTGGAAAGAATATTGTACATTAACTACATCGTTAAATCCTTGGAATGCTGCATATAAATTAGCATCAGAAAAGTTTACAAGCAGTAGTGTTCTTTCAACAATACGTAAACCCGATGGGACTTATACTACCAACATACGAGAAACAACAGAACAAATGCTAACTTACTTTGTTGCTAAAGATTCTCCAAAAACTGACAATACAACCCAGAAAGAAATAAGAGAAAGAGTAAAAGAGGAAATTGACACTCAAGACGACAAGGATTTTACAAAAGAAGAGGTAGAACAGGTGATAAAGAGCATAGACCGCAAAAAGACTCCCGGTGCAGATGGAATAGATAGCAGCATTTATAATGAATTAGGTAAGGCACTTCCTTTATTTGTAACTGCTACATATAACGAATGCTTAAAAAGGGGAACTTTCCCGAGCATATGGAAAAAATCCATCATCATACCAATTACCAAACCTGGTAAAGAAGAAAGTGATGACCCATCCAAATACCGACCCATCAGCCTAATAAACACAGGTGGTAAAATTTTAGAAAAACTATTCATCAGTAGAATAATGTACAATTTGCACTCAAACAATTTATTAAGTAAAAACCAATACGGATTTACGCCGCAGAAAAACACGGTTGATGCAATTATAAGTATTAAAAAATTTATTGAAGATAATCTTACACAGAAAAATGAAATAATCCTCATAAGTTTAGATGTTAAAGGGGCATTTGATGCTGCTTGGTGGCCATCTATATTATATGCGCTACGTGAATTTAAATGTCCTAGGAATCTGTACAAACTAACTCAAGATTATTTTAACAATCGCAAAGCATCTATTACTTTAAATACAATCCAATTAGAAGAAACTCCAAGTAAAGGTTGCCCTCAGGGTTCATGTTGCGGACCTGGTCTTTGGAACATACATTACGATTCCTTATTAAAACTTAACTTTTCAAGGCGAACACGGGTAGCAGCATTTGCTGACGATCTTCTTGTTGTAGTTACAGGAAAAAGTTTAATTGAAGCAGAAAGCTTTGCGAATGTAGAAATGCAAAAAATTACAAAATGGGCTACCAATCATAAAATGAATTTTAATGAAAATAAATCACAAGTGTTAGTAACAACAAGGAAAAGATCAACTGGTAGAAAAGTTGAAATTTACCTCAACGCTGAAATTCTAAAGCAAGTGTCGGAACTAAAATATCTGGGAATAAATATTGACGAGAAATTTACTTTTTACTCACATGTAACTTACATAACAACAAAATCTTACAAGCTCATCAATATACTAGCGAGATTTGCCAAAATGAAATGGGGCCTACGCAGCGAGGCATTAAAAATAATATACAACGGGGCTATACTACCGCTGATATCGTATGGTATACCAGTTTGGGAAAAAGCATTAACGAAAAAGTCCAATCGAACAAAATTAGAACGAATACAAAGGCTAATAAACATAAGAATAGCAAAAGCTTGCCGTACGTTATCTTATGAGGCATCGTGCGTTATAGCAGGAGTAACGCCAATAATAATTCAGTTAGAAGAAATTTCAAACATTTATAAAATCATACAGGGAAGGAAATTGAATAATTTAGTTTATGATACACCAGCACCAATAAACCAATGGATACATCCAGCCGAAATTCCGACGATACAAGAAACTGAAGATATTTCATACACCTACGAGGCATTTACTGATGGCAGCAAGACTGAAGATAAAGTGGGATCCGGTGCAGCAATTTTTAAAAATAAACAACTAATATGTACACTAAAATGTAAACTAAGCGGGAAGTGCAGCAAAAATCAAGCAGAAGGTGTAGCAATCCTCAAAACGCTGGAAAAACTCATTAGTTTAGAAAACATCCAAATTCAAGATAAAACCTTAGCTATATACACAGATAGCTATTCACGATCACTTCAAAATTATTCAAATCATAAGACCATAATAGAAAAAATAAGACAAAGAATCAATTTCCTTACAAAAGAAGAATGGAATATATATTTTAAATGGGTTCCAGCACATGTGGGCATTGAAGGTAATGAACTTGCAGACCAACTGGCGAAGGAGGCAGCTCAGAAACCAGAAGATGTTGCGGTTTACGTTGCTATTCCAAAAAGTGAAATTGTTAGCACAGTTAAAAGTGAAAGTGTGGTAAAGTGGCAAGAAAGATGGACCAACTCAGAAAAAGGTTTACAGACAAAAGCATTTTTTCCATTTATAGATCAAAAACTCAAAACAAAAATACCTACATTCCCAGAATTAAAAGTATTTTTAACAGGTCACGGTAGAATAAAAAGCTACTTACATCGGTTTAAAATTATAGACGACCCATCGTGCTCATGTGGCAACGAAAGTCAAACTGTTGACCATTTAATATATGAATGCAACAAACTAAGAATCCAGAGAAGACATTTAATAAATTCGATTATTTTAAATGGTGGCAACTGGCCTGTCACAAAAGCGGAATTAATTACTAACTATCTAAGACCATTCATAATTTTTGTTAAAAAGATTAAATTTGATTTATTAGAAACATAAATATTGTTAAATAGTTCAGAGTAACACTTTAATATAGTAACGATACAATATAAATCGTTTGCGCACCACTATGCAGACGGGCTTGGTGAAGGAAGTTATCCCCAAGTTATATATTGTAATACTTTACACATAACGTCAAAAAGCGGGCAAAAAAAACGATTTGACATTATGTTATGCATTAATTTGTTTTTAATATGCCTTTTTGATAAATAAATTAAACTATTAAACAGAAAAAGAATAAAAATCCTCAATAACGCAAACACAAAACTACATGGACGGAACATTCCCGCCCACCTTAAAAGGCCAAGACCTTTTAAACAAGCTGCTCATTTGGCAACGGACAAATTTTAACAGGGCGCTTAAATAATCCCTGTTTAGTGCGCACTGTGATAACACGAGTTATACCGTCAGCACCAGGATGTATTTGTTCAACACGCCCCAGAAGCCATTTAAGTGGGGGAGTAATTTCATTTTTAATAAGTACCATAGCACCCGGTACAATGGGTGTGGACGGAGTGGTCCACTTACCCCGCTGGTGTAATGTGTGCAAATACTCATTATGCCAGCGAGTCCAAAAATCCTGGTGGAGGCGCTGCAACAACTGCCACCTGGTTAAGCGGTTAAAAGGAACCTCACTAAGGTTTGGATCGGTCAAAGCGGTTAAGCGCTCCAAAGTAAGAAAATGCCCAAGAGTTAAGACATTTAAATCATTAGGATCAGTACTTACGGGACAAAGTGGGCGAGAATTGAGTATCGCTTCTATCTGGACGAAAACCGTGTAAAGTTCCTCATATGTCAAGATTTGATCTCCAATGATCCGTGTTAAATGAGTCTTAACAGATTTAATGCCCGCCTCCCACAAGCCACCAAAGTGAGCTGCCGAGGGGGGGATTAAAGTGCCATTCTAATCTTTCACTTTCAACAGCTTTAGACATTAATTTTGAAATTTGTTTAGACGCACCTATAAAATTGCTGCCACAGTCACTGTACATCTTACTGCAGCGCCCTCTTCGGGCTATAAAGCGCCGTAGAGCTGCCAAAAAGGCTTCAGTTGAAAGATCAGAAGCGAGCTCTAAATGTAGAGCTTTTGTGACGTAGCATACAAATAGGCAGAGGTACGCTTTCTGCGTTTTGGCTCCTCTCGTCTTACCTAGAGTAATAAAATATGGTCCTCCAAAGTCAACACCTGTACAAGAAAAAGGTTTAACTTGAGATATTCTTAAAGCAGGTAAGTCCCCCATAAGAGGCTGACGCGGAACAGGATTAAGACGCCAACATTTATGGCAATTCGAAATAACTTTTCTGATCACTCGTTTAGCGGAAATTATCCAAAATTGTTGCACCAACAAGAAATGGAGGGTTTGAACACCCGGATGTAAAAATTGAGTATGCACGTTTTCTATTATTAAAAATGTTAGACGATGATTTCCAGTTAAAAGTGCGGGATATTTTTTATCATAAGATAAAGTAGAATGTGCCAAACGACCGCCTACTCTTAAAATATTACTCGAATCAAGAAAAGGATTTAGTTTTCGAAAAGTTTTGGGATGAGGATTATCATTCTTTAAGCTATGTATCTCTTTAGAAAGAAGTAAGTGTTGAACACGCTTAACTAGCACCAATAAAGCGTCTTTAAGATTAAGAAGAGTTAAAATACCTGATTGTTTATTTTGAGGGTAGCGAGTGTTATGAATGAATCGAAGAAAATACGCAACGATTCGTTGTATTTTGGGAAGAGAGGAATATCTTTCAATTAGATAATCTAAATCTGTCAAAGTAATAAAAGATGAAAGAACAACTTTTCTTTCTTCTTCGAGAGATTCAGTTGAAAGAAAAGAAGGAACATTAACTTGAGGCCAAGAATTGGATGAAGTAGA
Source organism: Agrypnus murinus (assembly GCA_929113105.1). Lineage (NCBI taxonomy): Eukaryota > Metazoa > Arthropoda > Insecta > Coleoptera > Elateridae > Agrypnus > Agrypnus murinus. The sequence goes on along the minus strand of OV816025.1, from coordinate 83,135,627 downwards.
AAGCCATGGTGGTCCCGCCCACCATAAAGGATGCTTGCATAACTCAAGCGGTAATAGACCGCGAGAGGCGCAGTCTGCAGGATTGTCTGACGATGGAACATGACGCCACATGTGAGAAGGAATGTTGTCTTGGATATGGCTCACGCGATTACTAATAAATGTCTTCCATTTATGAGGAGATGATTTTATCCAAGTGAGTGCAACTAGAGAGTCTGTCCAAGCAATAATGCGTGTAAAAGAAAGTTTGTTGTTGTAGGTCGTAATTATAAGCGTAAGCAGATTTGAAAGAAGCACAGCACCACATAATTCTAAACGTGGTATGGAGATACGTTTTAATGGTGAGACTTTAGATTTTCCTGAAATAAGAAACACTTTTATATTTTCGTCTTGAACAACGCGAATATAAGCCACAGCTGCGTATCCTCTTTCCGATGAATCACAAAACCCATGCAATTCACATGACGTGTACGAATCTGTGATTAAGCGTCGAGGAATTTTTAAATTAGAAATTTGTGGAAGTTCCAATTTGTATGAAGCCCAACGCTTAATGACTTCTGGAGGAGGAGACTCGTTCCACTGTAGCCCCAAACTCCACAAGTACTGAATTAGATGTTTTGCAAAGAGAGTCAGGGGAGTTAGAAATCCTAACGGGTCAAAAATACGTGCTACTTCGGATAAGACTGAACGTTTCGTACATAGTGTATTTAACGGATTAACTTCAAAAGAGAAAAAATCTGAAGTAGACTGCCAATGTAAACCTAGAACTTTAATTGTAATGGGACTTTCTGAATCAAACGGTAGATTACTTTGTTGAATATATTCATCGGGTAACTCAGAAAGGATTAAAGGATTATTACTAGCCCATTTTCTGAGCTCAAAACCGCTGGCATTAAGAAGGTTAATAAGCTCGGTCTGAAGTGTACGCGCATCGTTAAGAGAGGAACAACCGGTGACAATGTCATCGACGTAAATATCATTTTGGAGAACTCTAGCAGCTAGGGGAAATTTAGAACCGTCATCTTGAGCTAGTTGGATGAGGGTACGAATTGCTAAGAAAGGGGATGGAGCCAAACCGTACGTTACGGTGTTCAAGCGAAAATCTTGTATATGCTCAGTCGGAGAAAATCTCCATACGATTCGTTGATAATCTCTATGTTTAGGAATAACCAAAATCTGTCGTAAAAAAATAACAAAAACATTTGACGGATGTCAGCAGTAAAAACAAAGCGATGGAGTCGAAAGTTCAAGAGTACTGTGACAATATCTTGTTGAAGCTTAGGGCCTTTATAAAGAGTATCGTTTAGGGACACATTATGAAGAGATTTTGCGGAGGCGTCAAACACTACTCGTAACTTAGTGGTAGTGCTGTCAGGTTTCAAAACACAATGATGTGGGATGTAATAGGCATTGTCATTGCTGGAAGGGCATGAGACCAGTTCCATATGACCTAGAGTGAGATATTCTTTCATGAATTTTGAATACTCATTATGAAGAGAGAGGTTACCTACTAAGCGACGTTCAAGCGAATAAAAGCGACGAAGAGCAGTATCACGAGTGCCAGAAAATGAAGGTTCAGAGACTTTGAAAGCAAGCGAAACTACAAAACGTCCTTCAGTCGTTCTGGAGTGAGTTTTAGCAAAAATATCCTCGCAAATGCGATCATCGGGAGTGAGCGAATTTATTGAAGGAACTTCTTCAAGTTGCCAAAACTGCTTTAAAATGGTATCTAATGAAGTATTATCTACAAAACTTGAGAAACATTGAATAGAGGGTTCGATGGGAATCGGAATTTTCCCATTAAAATCCGTCCAAATATGGTTTGAATAGCTACAGGTTCATTTATATTTCGGCTAATACGACCAGATTTGAGGATATGAGGGAAAGTGTCGGATCCTAATAATAAATCGATATTACCAGGAATGTTAAAATTAGTATCGGCTAGTTCCAGGTTAGAGATATGAGTGAAAGCGGTTTTATCAATAGGGAAGTTGGGTAGATTCTCACAAATGTTGGGAAGTACTACAGCATCGATAGTAAGTGAGGGATGTAAAGTATCTTGAGGGCGAAGGGTACAGGTGACGCCTAAAGACGCATCCGATGTCATTTTGCCTAACCCTCGTATACATAAAGATAATTTTTCTTTGCGAAGACCTAAGCGATTGGCACATTTATTCGTTATAAAGTTGGCCTGGCTGGCACTATCTAAGAGGATACGTAATTTTTGGTAATTACCTCGAGAATCGAGAGCCTCTACCACAGCGGTAGAAAGAAGAACAATACTTGCGCCTTTTGAGGGAATTACGTTGGTAAGAGAATTAATTTGCTGAGCAGCAATCTCAGAGCTTTCGATTTGATTTGGAGAATGATAAGGAGTGCCAGTAGAGATGGGTGCAATATTTCGAGGAAAATGTAAAAGTGTGTGATGCTTATGTTTACATTCACGACAAGTAGAACTAGAATTACATTTGCTATACATGTGTTTACTGCCTAAACAATTGACGCACCATTTATTTTCTTTTACTAAATTATACCGCTCTTGTGGTGACTTTGCTAGAAATGAAGTGCATTTATAAATTAAATGGTTAGCATTACATAACGCACAATGAGCATCTGTACTTGTGGAAACAAAACTTTGTTTTTGTTTAGTAATTGATGAGTTACATACTTTTAGAGGCACTTTATTTTTGTTAGTATCTAACTTTTGAATATTAGAGTTAAACGAAACAGTCTCTAAAGCGGTACATTGTTTGAGCAAAAACTCTTTTAAAGATTCAAATGACGGTATATCAGTAGAACTGTGCTCTAATTCAAAACGTGTCACAGTCGCAGAATCAAGACGTTTTATGAGCATATTAAACAAAATAAAATCCCAGGATATCACCGGAAATTTTAGATTCTCAAGCGCAGCTAAGTTTTCAGTAAAAGTGCATAACAAATTGCGAAGCTTTTGAGATGTTACTTGAGAATCCAAAAGCCTCGGTGCCTTTTCAATCCCTTGCCAATGAACAGTTGCAAGTAAACGTTTATTTTCATAGCGTTTTACTAAAGCATTGTAGGCAATCATGTAATTATCACCAGTCATTGGTGTACACTGAACCAATGAAAGAGGTGCTGCATGTAACGAAGACATCAAAAAATTAAATTTCTCTATATCAGAGAGCTCCATGTTTTCATGGACTAATGAGTTAAACATATCAATAAAAGTTTTCCAAGTTTTCACATCGCCCGAAAATGTGGGTAATTCAATTCTCGGTAACTTAACGCGTTTAGTTTTAGATGATGATTCTTCAAGCATGTCGTTCTTTGGTTCAGGAGTAAATAGAGTTTCGTAAATATCTACAACCTTATAGTAATCAGCATAAAAACTTTTAGAAATTATGCCTTGCTCTTCCTGATTCAAACTATCAGTTGTGGCAAGAAGAGCAATTAAAGATGTATGTTGTTGTTTGAATTCATCAAAAAATACGTCTACGTGCTTATAACGAACCTTAAATTCATTTCGTAAGTTAACATCATCAACAGATAGCTTAGCAAACATATTTAATTCTTGCATTTGTTGTATGACAATCTGTCTAAAAGCCGTGATTTGTTTAATTTTGTTTGCATTAGCCATTTTATCTATCCAGTATTAAAGTAAGCAAACAATAAGAAAAGCTAAGACCTAAACCCAATATTTAGGTAAAAATGTCAAATTGACAAGTCGCGCTCCACAATTGTCAAAAAGAGAACAAAAATGATCAGCTTGTTTTTATTGGCCTTGGTACAAAACTGAATATTTTATGAAGTTAATAAAGCATTTTATTAATAAAGCGTACAATTGCGAATGTTTATTTTCCACAAACAGCATATCAAAGATCCGGCCAAGAAGGTCCAAATGTTCTTTTGAACTTGCGTTTCAGTGGACTGTATTGAAAATTTGAAATAGATAAATTTTCTGTTTGTGAAATTTTATTAAGATATGATTAAATGGCGGGTTTATGCAATTATAAATAGGGAAGAAGGGGATAAATCCTTACCTTTATCTTTTGTCGCGTGAGTCTTCTTATCCTGAGCTCAGGACGTCTAGTTGGGAGGCCGCTGTGATCACTCTTTCACTGTCAGTACAGCTTCAGGTCTCAAAATGTTAAATAGTTCAGAGTAACACTTTAATATAGTAACGATACGATATAAATCGTTTGCGCACCACTATGCAGACGGGCTTGGTGAAGGAAGTTATCCCCAAGTTATATATTGTAATAATTTACACATAACGTCAAAAAGCGGGCAAAAAACGTTATGACATTATGTTATGCATTAATTTGCTTTTAATATGCCTTTTTGATAAATAAATTAAACTATTAAACAGAAAAAGAATAAAAATCCTCAATAACGCAAACACAAAACTACATGGACGGAACAAATATGAAAACAAAATTTTAATTTGAAAAATATTGGGATATACCCATTTTCTGTTATGTTACATTATTTATGTTAAAATGTTATTATTATTTTATTGTTATAATGTTATTAATGTTAAAATGTTATTATGTTAATGTTAAATTTATTTAATGTTAAAATGTTAAAAATTTAATTATTATGATGAGCATGTAGAATAAATGTATTTAAAAAAAATACATACATACATACATACATACATACATACATACATACATACATACATGCAAAAGAAATAATATTGATGCAAAATCCAGACCTTAAATTAGAAAGTGAGGTTATACGAGCAATATTTACTTTTCATAACAAGAAAAAATTTAAAAATTTAATTTTAGAAATAGATGGAGAAACAAGAAAAAGACTATTGGATAAAAAATTGAAAATCAATTGGGAGATTTGCAGATGGGAGGATTATGTGGTAGTCAATAAATGTTTTAAATGTAATAAATACACAGGCCATAAAGCCGAGAACTGCACAGGGAATTTAACATGCCCCAACTGTAGCTTAGAACACAAATTGAAGGATTGTACAGTAACGAAAGATAATTATAAATGTAGTAATTGTATTAATTATAATAAATTTAATATAGGTGCAACAGTAAATGAGTGTCATTCCTCATTGGATAAAATGTGTCCGTGCTATGTAACAGCTCTAAAAAGAGTAAAACAATACATTCAATATTAACAATGGACTATAGAAACAATAATAATGAATGCTTGAAGATTAATTGTTTACAATTGAACGCACAACACTCAAAAAACGTAACCAGTAAGTTAATGCAAATGATATCTGAAACAAATACAGATATTATATTTTTACAGGAACCTTATGTTTTAGACAGTAAATTAGTGGGAATAACGAAATCATATAAGATTTATACCACAAAAGGGGGGAGAATACGAGCAGCAATAATTATAAATAACATAATTATGGATGTTGTTTTAATAAATCAACTTTCGGATGAGGACAGTGTGGCAATCGAAATAAACTATAAAGGTAAAAAAATATATGCAGTAAGCATGTATTTCGACATCGAACAAGACATTGAATTAGATTTTAGGAAAATTGAAAAAGTTAAATCCTTTATTAAAAAGAACGGATTAATTTTATGTGTGGATAGTAATGCTCGTTCAGTTAACTGGTATGACTATGTAAGCAATCAGAGAGGAAAGAAAATGGAAGAATTTTTAATAATTAATGAATTGAGTGTAATGAATGAAGATGTGGGAATTCCGACCTTTCAGACTAACAGAGGTCAAAGTTGGGTTGATTTAACAATTTGCAACAATAAACTGGTTCAATGTATAAAAAATTGGGACTGCGGTAAACAGGAAAGTGGTTCAGACCACAATGTTATAACCTTTAATATAGGAACAGCTACGCAAATACAACATATACTCAAGTTTGAAAGATTCAGGTATATAGTTAAAACAGAAAATTATGAAAAATTTAACAAAAATATAATTGCAGGGATGAAAATAGAATATAATTCCAGCAACGATATAGACCAGGTAGAAGAAATTGATAAAGAGTTATCCAACATGGTTAGTAAATGTAACGATTTGGAATTCTTTATGAATACTTTTCAAAAGGCACTAACGACTGCTTGCAAGAAATCGTACAAAGTATCTAAGCGCAGATTAAAGCACGTTAAAGGTAGAACAGTGCCCTGGTGGACTGTTGAGTTGACCATTCAAAGGCAAAAGGTAAACGCATTAAGACGAAGGTACCAGAGATCTGGTAATAATGATAGATTAAGAGAAGAAAGAAAAAGATTATATTTTGAAGAAAGAAAAGAATATATGGCAAAACATAGGAAGAGAAAACAGGAAATCCTGGAAAGAATATTGTAATTTAACCACAACTCAAAATCCTTGGAATGCCGTTTATACAATAGCTGCAGGTAAAACAAAACCTTCTGTAATATTATCAACCCTTAAGAAAGCCGATGGCTCTTACACAGTTAACTTAGAAGATACGGCTGAACACATGATGCAATACTTTATTCCCGAAGACAAATTGGAAACGGATAACATAACACAAAGGAGGATCAGAGAAAAATTAAAAGAGGAATTTAACACTTCAGATGATAAGAGATTTACTGAATATGAAGTTGAGAACGTGATAAAAAATATAGATAGTAAAAAAACACCTGGTGAAGATGGGATAGGTAGTGATATTTTAATGCTGATATACAAAGTGCTACCCCTATTCATTACTTCCTTATATAATGAATGTTTGAAGCGAGGGATTTTTCCAAGTATTTGGAAAACATCAATAATTGTTCCCATAGTAAAACCAGGCAAAGATCACAGCGAGGAGGTAACAAAATACCGACCTATAAGCCTCTTAAATGTGGGAGGTAAGGTGCTGGAGAAGCTGGTTATACAAAGAGTAATGCATTTTACATTCTCTAATAAATTATTGAACTTAAATCAGTTTGGTTTTAGGTCACAAAGCTCTACAGTTGATGCTATAATGGCAGTCAAAGAATTTGTTGAAGCGAGTCTCAAAGAAAAGAATGATATAATAATAATAAGTCTTGACGTGAGAGGAGCGTTTGACGCTGCATGGTGGCCGGCCATAGTTAAATCACTTAGAGAGTTTAAAACTCCTAAAAACTTATATAAACTTATAGAAAGCTACCTTAACAATAGAACTGCAAAATTGCAATTAAATGCAATAGAAGTAGAAAGAGCAGTAAATAAGGGCTGCCCGCAGGGCTCCTGCTGTGGCCCTGGTCTTTGGAACGTAATATATAACCCTCTATTAAATTTAGAATATACAAGTCACACAAAAGTTATCGCATTTGCAGATGACCTTTTGGTACTAACTAGGGGCAAGAATAAAAAGGAAGTAGAAAATTACGCAAACATCGAAATGTACTCGGTATAGAAAAAGAGAATACCACATACGATGCTCCGACACCGCATCATAACTGGCTTCACCCAGCCGAAATCCCTAGAATAGAAGAGATAGATGACACGACAAAATCAATCATAGAGATATATACGGATGGAAGTAAAATTGAAGAAAACGTAGGTCTGGGAGGGGTAGTCTATAATCGAGACCAATCAATAAAAGAAATAAAATATAGGCTGAGTAAATCATGCACAAACAATCAAGCAGAAGCCTTGGCGGTTCTGAAAGCTTTAGAAGAAATTAATAAATTAGAGAACATTCCTGATGAAGAAAAAATAGCCACAATTTACACGGATAGCAGAGTAACATTGGACGCTCTAAGAAATACAAAAGATCATAACAACGTAAGTGAAGAAACAAGGAAGAGATTAAGAAAGATGCAAGACAAGAATTGGCAAATCACATTTAAGTGGATAGAATCACATATAGGAATTATAGGAAATGAACGTGCGGATGCACTAGCTAAGGAGGCCACTAGTTTACCGGAAGAAACAGCAATTTACCACCGAATGCCAAAATCAAAAGTTATAAGTGAAGTGCAACTAAAAAGTAAAGTGGAGTGGCAACAACAGTGGGATATATCAGATAAGGGTGCAATAACAAAAATGTTCTTTCCAACAATAAAAGGAAGACTAAAATATAAAATTCCAGTGAACTCGAAGTTTACAACAATAGTGAGTGGACACGGAAACTTAAAATCTTATCTACATAGGTTTCGAATTATAGAAAGTCCTGACTGCTTATGTGGAAACGGTGAACAAACAGTTGATCATGTATTATACCAGTGCAATAACCTTACACGCCAAAGAAGAACCTTAATAAACACTATCTTACTTTTGGGTGGTAATTGGCCAGTAGAAAAACACGACTTAACCTATAAATACTTACCAGCATTTTTAAAGTTTGTTCGATCCATAGATTTTGAAGTAATATAAAAATAAATGACAAATCTGTAGAATTGTTAGGAACGAGTTTATTTATGATATTCGATTTATAAATTATAAACTTAAGTTATTTTAAAAAATTTTGTTAGTCAAATTATCAATTTAATATCTACACATTATTATTACAATTTTACAATTTGATTATATAGTAATTACATTATTATCTAAGCTAAATATAAATGTAAGTAACTTCACTTATATTAGTATAAGCTCATAGTTAATTATTGTAAATAACGTGCATGTAGTATTACTTACCTGTAATGGAGCATGCTGAAAATAAACGTATTAAAAAAAATACATACATAGATATATATATATATATATATATATATATATATATATATATATATATATATATATATATATATATATATATATATATATGTATGTGTGTGTGTGTGTGTGTGTGTGTGTGTGTGTGTGTGTGTGTGTGTGTGTGTGTGTGTGTGTGTGTGTGTGTGTGTGTGTGTGTATGTATGTGTATGTGTGTGTGTGTGTGTGTGTGTGTATGTGTATGTGTATGTGTATGTGTATGTGTGTGTGTGTGTGTGTGTGTGTGTGTGTGTGTGTGTGTGTGTATGTGTGTATGTGTGTATGTGTGTATGTGTGTATGAGTGTATGTGTGTATGTGTGTATGTGTGTATGTGTGTATGTGTATGTGTATGTGTATGTGTATGTATTATTATGTTTTATTACGTATATTCAGCATGCTCCATTATTTGCAAAATAATACTACACGCTGTCGATTAACTCCTTAAATAACTAAAAGTATTAACTACATTATTCAGTTTGTTATGACACTTATAACTTTTCACTTGAAATATTTATAAGTTCTGCAGATTAATGTCTTTTGCAAATCTCCCAAAAATGATTTATGTATTTGGACACGAGATCTTTCTTGTCTACTGGCCAAAGACCACCATCAATAATTATACTGTTTCTCAATTGTCTTCTTTGCCTCGTCAAATTACTGCATTGATAAATTATGTGATCACTTGTTTGCTCTCCATTACCACATATACAGTCTGGGTTGTCTATTATTTTGAATCTGTAAAGATAACTTCTTAACTTCCCATGCTCTGTAATAAGAGTAGTGATATTAAATGTCATTGGTAATTTTATTTTTAGTCTGTCTTCTATATTTGGAAAGAAGGCTCTCGTTATATTCCCTTTTTGTGAATTTTCCCATTTGTCCTGCCATTTGATTTTACTAATGTTTCGTGCTTCTGTTATTATTATGCTTTTTGGAATCTTTTTATATATTGGTTCTTCTATTGCAGTTGAAGCTTCTTTAGCTAAAGTATCTGCTAGTTCGTTACCTTCTATACCTATATGGGCTTTCACCCAAGTGAATTGCACTTGCCATCCTTCTTCTTCCATTATCTTAACTCTTCTTCTTATCAGTTCTATCATATTTGTGTTATTGTCTCTGTTTCTTAGTGCATCTAGTGTAATTTTACTGTCTGTACATATTTTAACTTCTTTTTCTGAATCCGATATTTCCGTTTGTCTAATTTTCTCTAGTGCTTTAAGGATTGCTAGTGCCTCTGCTTGGTTGTTAGTACATCTCGAATCTAGTTTATATTTTAAAGTATATATAATTTCTCCATTTTTGTAAATTGCTACTCCTGATCCTACACTATTCTCATTCTTGCTTCCATCTGTATATGCTTCGATTTGATAAGATTTATCTGGATTTGCGTCCAATATTTTAAATGTATCTGCCGGATGTAGTTTATCTTTAAAATTAATTGGTGCATCATAATTTACTTCTATTTCCGTTTTTATACCTTTCAAAGTCCTGTATATTAAATCTATTTCTTTTAATTTAATTATTATTGGAGTTAAACCAGCAATAACGCATGATGCTTCATACGATATTGTCCTGTAAGATTTGGAAATTTTTATATTTATCAATCTTTGTACTCTCTCTAATTTCTTCTGGTTGTATTTTGTATCTAATGCTTTTACCCAGATTGATATCCCGTAGGAAAGAAGTGGTTATAGCTCCATTGTAAATAATTTTAACAACAGAATACTTTAAACCCCAATTAATCCTTGCAGATCTTGCCAAAGTATGGATGAATATGCCGCATTTTTCAGTTACGTATTCTACGTGTTTATTAAAGTTAAATTTATTATCTAAATATATTCCAAGATATTTCATAACATTTACTTGTTCCAATAATTTTCTGTTTAAGTAAATTTCAATTTTATTGTTATATTCTTTCCTTTTCTTTGTTACCAACATCACTTTGGATTTACTATCATTAAATTGGATTTTATTGCTTACAGCCCAATTAGCTATATTTTGTAGATCTACATTAGCATAATTCTCTGCTTCAATTGCGTTTCTCCCTTTGGTTATTATTATAAGATCATCTGCAAAAGCTATTGTCTTTGTAAATTTTGTAAACTGTAGTATAAGAAGTGAATTATATAAAATATTCCAAAGTCCAGGACTGCAGCATGATCCTTGCGGACAACCTTTCGTTACTTTTCTTTCAATTTTCACAGAGTTTGTGATTAATGATGCCCTTCTATCTCTGAAATAATCTGTTGTTAAATTATATAAGTTTTTTGCGCATCCAAATTTACTTAACGATGATAGTATTGCTGGCCACCAAGCGGCGTCAAAAGCACCTTTTACATCTAAACTTACTAAAATAATAGAATTTTTATTTCTTAAACCTTCTTCTACAAAATTCTTTACTTGCATTATTGCATCTACTGTATTTTTCTGTGGTGTAAAGCCGAACTGGTTCGTACTCAATAATTCTTTAGAATGTATACTATACATAATTCTATTAATAAGAAGTTTTTCGAGAATTTTCCCTCCTATGTTAATTAAACTTATTGGACGGTATTTTAATACATCTTCACTATCTTGTTTTCCTGGTTTTATTAGAGGAATTATTATGGCTTGTTTCCACCTTTTAGGAAAACATCCTCTTCTTAAACATTCGTTATATATCGCAGTAATAAATTTTGGGAACACTTCGAATATTTTCATGTAAATGTCGCTTGTCAGGCCATCTTCACCAGGAGCTTTTTTTGGATCAAATTTTTTCAAAATTGATAATATTTCTTCTTCTGTAAATTCTTTGTCATCTTCAGTATTTAGGTCATTCTCTATTTTTCTTCTTATTTCTTTGTGGTTTTGATTTTCGTTCATTTCATTATCTTGTGGTGTAAAGTACTCCAACATATATTCTACCGTACTTTTAATATCATTTGTATATGTTCCATTTTCCTTTTTAATAGTTGTTAAAACAGTTGGTGTTCTTATTTTCCCAGCTGCAATCTTGTATACGGCATTCCACGGGTTATTTTCCTTTGTTGTATCGCAATATGCTTTCCATGATTCGGATTTCTGTTTTTTAATTTTCGATTCATATTTTCTTTTTTCTTCCATGTAGTACACCTTTCTTTGTTGTCGTAAATCCTGATTATTTCTTGTTTTCTGATATCTTCTTCTAAGAGCATTTACTCTTTGTCTCTCAACGGTTAATTCTACAGTCCACCAAGGTACAGTTTTGCCTTTTATTTGTTTCTTTCTTAACTTTGATATTGGAAAAGCATCATTACATGAAGTAATTATACATGAGTAGCATATTTCTAAAAATTCTTCTAGATTAGTAGATTCTTTTATTTTCTTACAAAGTTCCTTATCTATCTCCGGCACATTTGAATTATTTGTTAATTTAAATTTAGAAATAAAATAACTGGTTAGATTCCTTTTAAATATTACTTCATTACCTTTTTTAGTAATAAATTTCTCGCACCGATGATTTATTTCAGATGTATAGT